>LZPO01007967.1:144987-158585 GCA_001675575.1 Neotoma lepida
CTGGAACTTGATCCATAGACCAGACTGTCCTCAGAACTCAGAGATCCACCTGTCTGCCTCCCAAGTGCTGGGATTAAAGGTGTGTGCCACCACCACCCAGCTTATCATTGTTTTTATTGTGTGTTTTTGTGCACATGAATAGTAAGGTCAGTAGAGGATGTGGGAGCCCCTGGAGCTGCCAGGGGTTGTGGATGCTAGAAACCAAACTTGGGTCCTCTGCAAGAACAGTATGTGCTCTTAACTGCTGAGCCATGTTCCAGCCCCCAGGATTGTGTTTTAACATCTAGGCTGGGATTATAACTATGTCTAAGCCCATGGGNCATTTTTTGTACCAGGTTATGCCCCAGACACCTTTACTCTTAGATTTGGCCACTGAAGTTTTCAGACTAGCATTATTTTAAAAGACAAGGTTTCCTGAGCTAACCCTACAATTCAACTCAAGCAATTCTGCCTCAGCCTCCGTGGAGCTGCCATTACAGGAACATAGGTAGTGGCATCTAGTTTCTGACAGTGGGATTCTCAGCCTGCTCTCTCAAAGAGCAGCAAGTAGAGCTGTCATCGAAGAAAAATAGAAACCCTCCCTTAGACCTTGTTCTCTAGGGCTCTCAGCATGCTCTTATCCAATTAAAAATCCCTTTTGCATCCAGTCGCATTCATGCATAAAGGAAAGGCTTTTCTG
This sequence comes from Neotoma lepida, assembly GCA_001675575.1. Taxonomy (NCBI): domain Eukaryota; kingdom Metazoa; phylum Chordata; class Mammalia; order Rodentia; family Cricetidae; genus Neotoma; species Neotoma lepida. Next base: position 145,667 of record LZPO01007967.1, read on the forward strand.
GCTGGCTGGCCTGACGCCCCATTTTCCCTGATCAAGGGACTGCACCGTCTACTGAGCCACCCAACTCCAAAGAGCCTGTGCTATGTTGGTGACACCCTCTCAAGTGCTGACACAAAACCAGGTGTGGCATACAACCTTGCACTAGAGCAACCTCTGCTCACCAGGTAGGAGGTCTGAGGCAAAGACCTTCACCTGGGCCAGAGTGGACTTGAAAGACCTCTTTCCATCTGACCGCCTTCTGGCTTCCTGCGTTTCGCTCTAAACCCTGGCTCTTTGCTAAGCCACGGTGTCTGCGCCCCTGTTGTAACAGGGCGTTCCCACCAGCTTGCAGGATCGTAGGACCGCCATCCCCGCCCCTGCACAGGCCCCAACCCCGCCTCCGCAGGGGCCGCTTTACGGCGGAGGCCGTGCCACGCTGTGGGCGGCCGTAAAGCCTGGAGGCGGCACCGCCTCTCAAGGCTGAGTCCTGGCCCGGCGCCCGCACCATGGCGGGCGCTTCCTCGCGCGTGCACTACCTGTCCGACTTCTCCTGCCCGCTCGGAGGCCGGGCGGGGGGCAAGCCGCGTGTGCTGCGTCATGAGGCGGAGGTCTTTCTGTCCACGGGGCGCGAGTTCGTCTATGTGTACGACCAGGAGGGCGGGATGCTGACGGTGAGCGGTGGGCGGGCGGGCGGCGCCGTTCCGAGGTGAGCCGGGGCCGCGTGTGCCCTCGCCTGACCTCGCTCTCCTGGCGCCCAGGCGGTGTACCAGTTTCCCGACCAGGTGTGGCACCTGCAGCTCCTGGCCATCCGCAGGGCACTCTACGTCCTATGTGCCCGGACTGGCATCTACTGTCTGTCGTTGGACTCACAGAACAGGTGAGGGGGCGTGGCCCCACGCGGCTCTGGCCAGTCCACAAGTGGGGTCCCTAGGGTGGCCCACGCAATCGTAGACCTACTATGATATCCTCCTTTGAGCAGTGTGCGGTTTGCCCCTGCAGTAGTCCGTACTGACCGGCCACTGACAACATGCAGGAGGCAGGGGACTGCAGTCAAGGCCATCCGTACGTGTACTCGGAACCTCTTGCCCCTAACAGCTGTGCACTATGCGGGTGTGACCCTAGAGTGTCTGCTTCCATGAAGTTCTTAGCTGTTGAGGCTCAGGTAGTGAAGTCTGCAGCCAGGAGCACAACTGCTCTTGCCCTCAGGTGTCTGGCAAGACTTCTTAGAAGTGGGTCTCAGAAAGAGCTGTCTCCTGTTGGTAGTAACAGCAAAGGCTTGCTGGCCATTGGCTTGTGCTGGGAAAACTCAACATACACAGCCCAGATGCAACTGGGGATCATTCCCACACTGATGAGCATTGTCTGTGGAGCTTTGCTCCTGGCTGATCTGTGTGTCAAGTGGTGTATGTGACCTGCTGTACGGCCTGTGGATACCATGGGAACGCTTTCAAGCACTTCCTGTGATGTCTTCTGCCTAGCCTGCTCACAGCAAGTTAGGTTATTGTTGAACATAACATGAGGCCACCCCACCCAGTACTGACTACTGTTCCATTGTTCCTGAAGGTCTGTGATCCAGGCCTGTGAGGACAAAGAGGATGAGGCTCACCCTTCCCCTGTGATCCATGTGGACCCAGATGCCTGTGTCCTCCCCGATGCTGCTCTCTGTGCCTTCACTGTGCTGGATGACATGCTGGTCACCCTGGTACAGGGCCCCACCCAGTGGAAGATGCAGCTATTTGAGCGTCCCTGTCCAGGGGAGGAGCCTCGGCCTGGAGGCCAGGTTGGTGAGGTGGAGTTATCCACCTGCACCCCTCCAGGTGGGGTGCCAGAGAAGCCTGCAGCACCCTGCTTCCTGCCGGTGCTTTGCTGTGTGTTCCCACCAGACTCCAGGGCACCTCATGGTCACCCCCAGGGCTGTGGCTGCTTCATGCTAGAGGAGGCTCTCTTTGGTCTACTCTTTGGAGCTGATGCCACCCTCTTGCAGTCCCCCGTGATCCTCTGCGGTCTCCCTGATGGCCAGCTCTGCTGTGTGGTTCTGAAGACCTTGGTTACTTCTGGGTTAGCCCCTGGTGACCCAAAGGTCCTGGTCAAGATCCTCCATCACCTGGAGGAGCCTGTGGTCTTCATTGGGGCTCTGAGGGCAGAGCCACATGCTGAGGAAGAGGCAAGAGAGCTGCTGCTTGAGGAGAATGTACATTCTGACTGCCTGGTAGCCCTTGGCCACCAAGGCCGGACACTGGCCATCAAGGCCAGCTGGAGTGAGTCAGGGAATCTGGTGCCAGAGCTTCGTGAGTACTGCCTCCCGGGGCCTGTGCTCTGTGCCGCTTGTGGCGGGAATGGCCGCATGTACCACAGCACCCCCTCAAACCTCTGTGTGGTAGACTTGACTCGGAGAGATACTCCTTGGAACCCTGAGAAGCCAGACAGGTCCACAGGAGGTCTGCCCTCCATGCTGTGCCCAGCCAGCTTGAACATCTGCAGTGCCGTCTCTCTCTGTGTGTCATCAAGAGCATCTACAGGTATGAGCTGCTGTTAGATAGGACCAAACCTTAGGACAACCTTTCCCCTGAGCTGTCCTTGCTCCTTGCTTTTTTCTTTGGTGAGACTTTTGGTAAGGTGGCAGGCTTTCCTCGACAGGCCTATCACAGACCAGCGGTTCACTCGCTCCTGTATATATGTCCTACCTGGGATTGGGCAGTGTGCTGCTCTACCTGGGTGTGCTCTGGCCCCTCAGTTGAGTGCTGGCTCACAACATGTGGCTTATGAGGTTGATGTAAGAGCATCCCCCACAGCAGGTCTCAAATCAGGTCAGGCCAAGCCTCCCTGTGTCCTCTGAGGCTGGATGAGCCTGCTTTCACTGCTGTATGACCTGTTTAGGAGCCATTCAGAGGGTGTCTCAGAGCTCTCTAAGACAGCTTTAGCTGGGTTTGCCTGGCTCTGGGAGGAGAGGAGTATCCTCCTCTCCTCCCACTGCTCTCCCGTAAAGATCAACTATGAGTAGGTTAAATCTGCAGAAAACACTTATCAGGAGAAAAAAACATGGAAGAGCCAAGCTACCACAGGATCGGGGCAAGGGTGGGTGTGGCTGGAGACCAGGGCACCTATGAACTGACTTCCAGCTGCTAACCTACCCACTTCAGGGTTCATGGTAAGAGCTGTGTTGGGAGTAGGGAAGCAAGCAGACCTTTGGCAGGGGCAGCCTCTGTCCCCTCAGTGCCAAGAAGAGGGCAGGAGGATGTGGTGAAGAAGCCAGGCTTCTTGAGATGTGCCCCGTGAGGATGAGGTGAGCAGAGCTCAGCCCCCAGGGCACTTCTCTTTGGAAGGCTCAGCAGACTTGCTCTATTGTGGCCTACTGTTGGGATACTTTTGAATGACTGCATGCCATACAGTATCCTCCTTTTGCCCCTTTGGTCCTGTCTGTGTGGATCAGTCACTACCATGGCATCACATCTAGGCTGACACTATCTCCTGTAGGCAATTTAAAATGTGTAGAGACCAGTGGTCACCTTCTCTGTCCAGCCCCTTGGTGTGGGCTTCCCCAGACTTTTCCTGGAGTTCAGAGCAAACACTGCTGACTGGCCCTGCCTGATTTCATCATCAGGTAGCAGCGAGCTCCTGGCCCTGTCTTCTAAAGGACGCCTGATCACCTGCAGCCTAGACTTGAACTCTGAGGTGCCTGTGCCTGCCAAAATGGCTATGGCAAATGCAGGCCAGAAAATTAAGGAGCTGCTCTTGGACATCGGTGATGTCTCTGAGAGGTGAGCTGCAAGCTCTGGCTCACAAAGAGCTTGTGTCTTGTCCTTGGGGAGCAGTATCCTGGGTGGAGCTGACCCAGGCTAGGGAGGTTCTGGGTAACAACCATGTGTGTGGCTATCTCTGTCAGGGGCCAAAGAGTCTGCACTCAAGCCCTAAGAAGACAAGAGACCCCTTTCTTCTCAGTCCTCCACCTTCCCTCTGACAAGACCCAGGAGCCTTCTAGCCGCAATCCCTTGCCTGCTTCTGTGGACACTCCTTAAGGCCAATGTGTTCCTGCTCTCAGCCAAGTTTCCAACACCCAAACTTTCCCCTCAGCCACCACCACTGCTAGTTCCTCTTGTTCCTCATGACTTTGAGCCTAGAGCTGCTGGTCTATGGGCTTTATGGCCTTGTGACTTGGGGATATTCCCATAGGCCTACCACCTATTGTCACTGTGGAGTGTTGTTGCAAAGGGGACCATTTGGGAGCTTGTGGGATGATTTGTGGGGCTAATTCATCCCAGCAGGCATAGGCCAGTTCAGTGTCTCCATTCTATCTTGCCTTCTATAGCCAAGAATAAAGATCAGGTCAAACAACTAAAAGTGGCTTCTAAAGGGCTTCACAGGCAAGACAGGGAAAGACCTGCTCCTTGGGCCTGGGAGCTACTCGCATACTCTAAAAGCTTGTGCACAGACATGGTTCCCTCTGCTGTGATCTCATTCTCCTGGGTGTTGTGTCTGTTCTTTGCAGAGTGTCCTTTCTGAAGAAAGCTGTTGACCAGCGCAACAAGGCCATAACAAGTCTCAATGAGGCCATGAATGTGAGCTGTGCCCTGCTGTCCAGCCAGGAGGGTGTTCGGCCTATCTCATGTACCATCACTATCTCCTGGAGCTGCCTGGAGTTGCGAGACATGCTGATGGCCACCTGCACACTAGAGAACAGTAGCAGCTTCAGCCTGGACCAGGGCTGGACCTTGTGTATTCAGGTGCTTACTAGTTCCTCTGCCTTAGACCTGGATGAGGCTGGCTCAGCTTTTACCTACACCATTCCAGTGGACAGACTTGGCCCAGGCAGTCGACGGGAAGTAACTTTGCCCCTGGGCCCTAGTGAGACTGGTGTGCTCGACCTGCCAGTGACCATGTCCTGCTGGCTCTTCTACAGCCTCAGGGAGGTGGTGGGTGGGGCCCTGGCCCCTTCAGACCCTCTAGAGGTCCCCTATCTGGAGAAGCTCCCTCTCAACCTTCCTAAGCAAGAGGGTGTCTGCCTGCCCCTGTGCAAGCGCACAGTGGACATGCTGCAGTGTCTGCGCTTCCCTGGTGTGGCCTCACAACCTGCACAGGTGCCCTGTGTGCCTGCCCCTGCCTGTGATCCCGTGGAAAGTTTCCTGAAGACCTGCCAAGCCCCTAGTAGTGAGCCAACTGGCGCTGCCTTCCTACGGGCCAAGTACCTGCCTCCATCTACAGCATCCATCAGGGTATCAGCGGTGCTCCTCAGAACCGCCCTGGAAGGTGGTCACTCAGGTTGGTGGCACTACTGGCTTCACTTTGGCCTCAGGGCCCTGTAGCCTGTGGAAATAGGGTGTTCCCCTCTCTCCCTGTGGCTCTCATGAGTTCCACTGCATCCTGATTGCTGTTGGAGTCTTGTGTCATGTTGCCCTGTCATGTCCTTTGTGTGTTTCTTAAGAACTGTGAGGAGGTACAACCTAAGCAGAGACAGATGTCACTAAAGAGCAGCTTGGTAAGTTCTCACATATCAAGCACCTGGTGTCTCCAGACCAAAAGCTGGTCTGTTATAGCACTGGGCCTGGCTTTTGCTCCTACAGTGTGGGCCAGACCTGTGGCTGAAGTGTCCTGGTTGCTGGTACCTCTGTCCTGCTCCCAATGGATGTTGGGTTGTATATCTGGTTTCAGTCTGTCCTGGGAAGGGCTGAACCATCCTGCACAGCATTTCTGTCTGTGTACCCTGTGCCTTGTAGGACCTCCCCGAGTAAGGTTCTAGCTCTGGGTCCATGATTTCCTGATGACCCCTATTCCTTCCTGTCTCTTGGGTAGCTAGCTTAGCTCCCTACTTGTGGTAGGACTGTGGGCATTTGGGACACATAGGTGGCATTGGAGAAGGAACATTTGAGGAAAGCCACACAGGTGCCATTTAGTATGACCTGCCTACGCTCCAGCGGGCACCTCTCTCTTCCAGGTTTCCACCTGTGCAGTGCCACCCTGCAGTGGCTCCTTGCTGAGAATGCTGCTGTGGATGTTGTAAGGGCCCAAACACTGTCTTCCATCCAGGGAATAGCCCCAGATGGTACTGATGTCAACCTCATCGTCCATGAGGCAAGCAGGGGTCACTTGCATGTTCTTGGGTTGGGACTCAGGGCCCACAATCCTCAATGGGTCCTTGGGCCATTGCTTTTGGAGAATTACTTTAACTGGCCTGTCAGTCTCATCTGCCTCACCAAGACTGGGTCACTGGAGGACCAGCCCTGTCTAATCCATCATGTGCACTACTAGGGTCACAGTGAACAATAAATACAGTATTGGTGGTTAACTAACCCAAGCCAACCTGTTGGACCACCAAAGGGCAGTGGGCCCCTTTGGGGAACCTCAAGTGAGACAGCCCATCCCCTCTGGCCTTTCCCTCTCATACAGCATCTTGTTGGGGTCCTCCCAGCATCCAGGATCCCCTTCAATAGACCTTTACATCTTACTGTCAGACTCTTGGAGAGGAAGCCCTGTCTGCCAAGGACTATGGGCCTCTACTCCCAGAGCTCAGGCCATGTGCTCCAAGTTCCTCACCTCAGTGCCTACTGCACTGCCTTTTCAAGCCATGCTGTGACCAACACCTAAGCCAGATGATCCCTGGCCAAGGCTAAGAACTGGCAGTGGTCCTGGTCAGTGGACAGAGTCTGTGCTTGCAGTCATATGGAGAAACCATTGGTGGCCAAGGCCTTTCTATAACCCCCAGGCTCTGAGTCTTATGCCACTGTGTGAAGAGCAAGCCAGGGCTACCCAGTCCTCANCCTGTCTTGTTAGCACAGTCAGACCTCCTGGAGGGTGCTGAGATATCCACAAACAGGCACTTCAGCTCCCTGTGTTAGGCCTGCATTCCATTCCTGGCATAGAGCCAAGTTTCTAGGTGCAGCTCAGATGAGGTAGTTCCTACAGGATTAGATTCTGAGTTGTCCTGATATGGCTGTCCCTTGCAAATAAGTTTCTTACCATGATTCTCCAGCCTGCCTGCCTTTAAAATATAAAGAACAGGCCAGGCTGTGTTGTAGCTACTCAGAGCCTCATACGTTGCAGGTAGCTGTGACGGATTTGAGCCCCGCAGGGCCCATCCAGGCTGTGGAGATCCAAGTGGAGAGCTCCTCTCTGGCCAACATGTGCAGGGCACACCATGCCATCATCAGACGAATACAGGTACCACAGCCAGCAGGGGTGGGAGGTTGGGGAAGGAGGCTCTGAAGGCAGTAGGCAGTTATCTAGGTTTCTTCTATGGACTCACGCAGCTGTGGGTAACCTGGTGCATTGCTACCTCCAAAAAGGGTGCATGTTGAGCCCTCTGAGCAAANAAGACACTCCTCTCCAGGTCTGCTGTCAACATGTGTCACCCACAAGTTCAGAAATGGCTGANTCTATATGTCTGATAAATTTCTAGTCATTACTTGTCATGTCTGGGGCATGGATTCCAGGCCAAGTGCCTGTGCTATGAATAGATGGATCAGCCCAGGGAGGTCGTCAGTACAGAAGAAACCACTTCAAGCACAGAGACTCCCCCGGTGCCCATCAGCATGGCNGTGTCCAGAGTACCATCACCCACTTGAGACTGGTGTGGTCCATCCTCAAGGCAAGGTCCACAATGGTCACCTGGCAGTTCTGCAGTTAGTTTTTGGCTGTAGCCACCAATCTCACCTTGGAACTTGTCCCTGTGTACTCTGGTGTTGCTTTCCCTGAGAATCGGGGCCTGATAGCTGACAGATGCTGTGTGAATGAAGGGCCAGGTGGAGGTGCTAGCTGCCCTCAGAGCTGGAAGGTCAACCCTAGCACATGACTCCCACTGGCCATGCTGTGGACTACTAGCAGGGTAATCGCCAAAGCAGTGGTGCCACCAACCAGAGACTACCCACAGGGCTAGCCAGCCTCCAAGAACTCCTGTCACCTTTTGCCCAAATTTCCCATTATAAGTACACAGTCACATAGGATTGAGGCCACCCTAGTGATTTTATCTTGGTCATCTGCAAAGACCCCATTTCAAAAAAGCTGCCTTCAGAGGAACTAGGGTTAGGATTTGGTGTGTGATTTCAAGGGGACACAGTTGATCCTTGATAGAGAATCACATGATGCAACTGCCCCCTAGGTAGCATTCAGCGGGGCAACTTCAGCCAAGCACCTCCATGGTCTATAGACAGGAATCTCCCACAGCCACTTGGCTTTGCTCAGATGTTGCTTCCCCATAGGCAACACTCTCTAGGACCCTGCGTGGATATTCAGCCTAGGCAGGTCTGCTCCAGAAGGCTTCGCCATATCTAAAAAGGCCATTTGGCAAGCTAGACTGCCTTCAGAAAGCAAGAATGAATGCCCAGCCTTGAATGAGCCTACAGAAGGAATGAGCAAACATATTAGACGGGCTCCTCCCTAAGGCCCAGCCCAAAGTTTATCTGAGCCACAGATTCAAGATTTGGGTTTAGGTTTAAAGGGATTTAAAAGGGCTCTTTAAAATGGGCATTGTGGCATACCCTAGCACTTGGAAGATAAAGGCAGGCAGATTCCTATGAGTTCGAGGCCAGCCTGGTCTCCAAAGCAAGTTCCAGGACAGCTAGGGCTGTTATACAGAGAAACCCTGTCTCAAAAAACAAACAAACAAGCTCTTTGGTCAGGCCTAGTGGTATATTCCAAAATCCTAGCAATTTGGTAGGTTATGGCAGGAGGATCAAGAATTCAAGGCCAGCCTGAGCTACATAGGAAGTTTGAAGCTACCCTGGGTTATTGAAGGCCCTGACTTAAACTCCAGAAACTTTCTTAATTACTGTAGGTGGGAGCTCCTGCTTCTCTGAGGAGGAAAGTCTGGGGAACAGGGTGGGAAACACTACTGGGTGAATGAGTGGGCTCTCCACAGGAGATAATGTTTGGGGAGACATAAGAAGTGGTCACTATGATCTGAGGGGCTTGAAGACCCTGGCCTCTGACTCAGGCATTCACTTTGGGGAGCACTCTCCAGTACTCACCCCCAAACCCTTCTGTCCCCCAGACTATGGTCACAGAGCAAGCTGCCCAAGGCTCCAGCCCACCTGACCTCCGAATGCAGTATCTACACCAGATCCATGCCAACCACCAGGTGAGCCCCAGTTCCTAGGTATGAGGAATGTCCCCAGATGGCATGTAGGAAAGACAGTACTTAGAGGGCACCAGCCATGTGGGGCTGCTCAGTTTTCAGTGTGGGCTGAGTTCTCTGGATGAGATCAAGATATATAGGGTCATGTCCATTTCCTGTTTGCCTGGCTATAGCCACGTGGTTGTATGTCACATATTTAAGGCCATGTGACCCAGTGCTCTTTTTTGGACCACCCACTACTTCCCAAGTACAAGATGTTCCTAGGTGAAGGCACAGGCTGAGCTGTGTCACCTGCCCATAGGAACTGCTTCGTGAGGTGCAGACACTGCGTGACCAGTTGTGCACGGAGGATGAAGTCAGCTCCTACTCCACAGCCCAGAAGCTCCTGCAGATTTACAAGCAGCTACGCAACCCCAGCCTTGTCCTGTTGTGACTAGGTGGGTCCTGGTCCTCTGTCCCCACTTCCTCCAGTGTACTGACCTCTGTAGTTCTACCCAAATGGAAAAGGATACATGTTGGCTCCCTGGCTAGTCAGCCAAAGAAAGCTGAAAAAGTGGGTGTGAGGTGGAGTCAGGCAGGGTCTGAGCCCCTAGGCTGCCTCTCATGCCTTCCTCCTTCCTGACAGCTGCCTCTCATGCCTTCCTCCTTCCTGACAGCTGCTGGCCAGCTTCTCCTCACTGCGGGACACGCTTCAGGCTGAGTTCTGGGGCTTGCCTGGCAGCACCCCTCCACTGGAACCTCTGCACCCCTGATGGGAAGTATCGTTGCCCAAGTACTCGGGCCATGGAGACACAGGGTTTCTGGGGTTCAGACTTCTGGATGTAGGACTTGTCTGCTGCTGACCCCACCACATCCCAGGAGCACTGGCTGCCTCTCTGGAGCCACCAGGTGGCAGAGTGCTCACCCTCAACCAAAGCACAAAGATCCTGGGAGGGATCCTATAGATAGCAGTGGCCGGAGCTGCCTCCAGCCCCGTGGTCCAGCCTCCTCCCTCAGCTGGGCAGTGCCCTGCTGCTGCTGGTGCTGTCTTTACTATGGGAGGAGAGCATGTCTGCAGAGCCTTGCGCCTGCTCCTGTTGAGTGCTGTCTGTGAGGTGCTGTGCCAACAAGCTGCCCTTTTCATGATGTTCGGGTGTCAGATGACATTTACTTACTTTCCTGGCCTCACCTTCTTCAAAGCCTGCTGTGCTCTGTGCAGCTGGGTGGGTAGTCCTTCCCAGCTTCCTCACAGTGCCCAGCTACCCTCCACCAGGGCTCCTGTGGCCATTTGGGGCCAGAGATCTGCCCCTCAAGGTCTGGACAGACTGAGCTCCTGCCACCCTTGTCGCANAGGGTATTTACATAGGCGTTTGTCCNTCCTGCAGAGCAGAGTCCTCCATGGAGGCCATTAGGAGATGGAATGGCCTCTCTGGACACACCTGTAGTCTGTACAAGGCTGGCTTCNATAACAAGGTGCTCAGTGTCAGGGCTGCCGGCTTACCTTGCCTGCTGGCCTGCTAAGAGCCCTGTCCACAGCTTGTCCCCAAGGCCACCTCCTGAGTGGGAGCCTCTAGCTGCATGTGTGCATGTGTGCGTGACTCTGCTTTGAACAAGTTAGAGAGGCTGGGGCAGCCCACAGGATAGCAGGCCTGCCTTGGAGCAGAGAGGGGTCTCCCAGGCTGAACTGGCTTCTGTCTCTGTCAGAGCTGACATTTTCTAGTGTCCCCTACTTGCCATTATAGTCCACAGAAATTGCAAGGTTTGTCTTTAACCTAAACTCCAGCAGGTCCTGGGAACTGGGGCACATGGCCTCAGGGACTGCTGGTGATGTTGTCACCTCATCAGCCTTGCTGGGCACCTGGGCTTTAGCTTGTTATCCTTGGCACTGGCAGAATTAGTAGGGCCCAGCACTAAGCTTAGCTGGCTGCCAGAGCTGAAGAAACACCAGTCTTAGCTGGAGAGTCTCATTTGAGCTGTCATCATGGAATAAGAGCCACCATTATTCCAGCTGGGTCCCCCAGTCTTGTCAAACACCTGTGTGATGTCCCCATATATGCCAGATAATGCCTGACATCCGTGACACTGCAGGCTGTGGGGCCACCAGAATCTAAGACCTAGCCCACTCAGGCAGACTGCTAAGGTCAGCTCCAAGAGTTAATAGGGGTTCCCTGATGTGTGACACTTGTCACTTTGAGTAAGCCAAGGACAGTCCCTTTCTTATTCCTAAGGGTGGGGGTGGGTATCCAGCCACAACTTCCTTCCCAGCATGCCTCCTGCCTTTCCTGACAGCTATACATTGCTTCCCCAACACATGCTCTGGCTGAATGACTTCTTGTCTTAGACTTGCAACTCTCCATGGGTCTCATTTGCCCTGGGTAGTTGGAGAGGACTTTAGGGGCCCAAGTAGGGTCATGTCAGCCTACATTAGGATGGCTTTTCTTAATCTTTGACCCAGAGGCAGCCCCTACTTCCAGCCATGGCCCTGCTCTAAGGTTGTTGGAAGATGGGGAGATCTTGCAGAAAAGGGCGAAGGCTTTCCTAAGGGTGGGGCCCTAGTGCTGAGCCGACAGACTGGGACTCCAGGGTGCATACCCTTCCCATTACCAAGCTGGGTGGTGCAGGCCCACAGCAGCTGCGCAACAAAGGTTTAATGCTGGATCGGTGGGGCTCTGGGGTCGGCCCCCTGTGAGTCCTCAATATTCCCAGAGAGCTTCCCCCATAGGCAAGTCTGCGTCAGCACGCAACAGCCCTGAGGCGCCACCACGCAGGTACTTGCCACTGAGGGCACGGATGGCCAGGCGGCCACGCTCTCGGAACTCGAAGAGGAAATCCTCCGCCAAGTCGCCGTCACTGCACACGCTTCCGTGGCTGCCGATGTACCAGAACCCAGCTCCGCGGCCTGAGGGCAAGGCTGGAGGTCGGCAGGGCCCCTGCACCCCACGCCTCCCATTGCCTCCCTGCACCCCTTTGTTCCCATACCTCTGATCTGATAGGCGCCATCCCTGAAGCTCAAGTGGAAGACATCGTAGGTGGAACGGTTGGTATCCAGCTGGTTGGATCCTCGGCGGTGGCAGACGAAGCCATCTAGACCACGCAGCACCAGGATGGGTCGGTTGATGAGTTTAAGGATGAACAATTCGTCTTCGCCTAAGGGAGAGGACGCTGTGGACCACTCCTGCCCCTACCTGTCCTATGCAGGCCGTGGACTTGGGGGTCCAGGTGTGCCACTGCCTAGTGTGCCACTGTGGTAAGGAACCTAACACGACAGAACCTAGACATTCCTGATGTAAGGTGTTAAGGAAGCACCCAGGACTCCCCAAAGACAGTAAAGACACCCTGGGACCTGACTTCTTCCCTGATGAATGAAGTGGGGAGGGACCTCAGATGCACGCGAAAAGCTGCCCCAACTTACAGAAGGCAGAGAGTGCTTACCCACAAAGTCACTGATGGCGGCCAGCTGCCCATTTTTCTTCATGCACACATAACGCCCGTTGCTGGCTTTAAGTGCCACCCGCCGGCCATGCCATTCCATTTCAAACATGGTGTTGGCAGAACTGGGGGTGGGGACAGACAAGATCTCAGAGAGAGAGGCGCAGAGTTTGGTCTCCCTATCCTTGGGTTCCAGGGATGAGATAGAAGCCTACCCTCCGCAGAAATATCCATAGCCAATGGGAGCTATTTCCCCACCCCAGTGAACATCTGCTGTCTAGGCTGCTATCCTGACAGCTAAGTTGTGCTCGGTGTGCTAGTGGAGATGATGGTTGTGGAGGTGATGACAGAAGTGATAGTGGTTGCCGGGCGGTGGTGGCGCACGCCTTTAATCCCAGCACTCGGGAGGCAGAGGCAGCCGGATCTCTGTGAGTTCGAGGCCAGCCTGGGCTACCGAGTGAGTTCCAG
>LZPO01007967.1:158745-176658 GCA_001675575.1 Neotoma lepida
AGGCCACCCTGGTCTATATAGTTAGTTCCAAGGCTACACAGTGAGCCCCGTCTCACAAACAGAACAAAACAAAAAAGGTGTGTGTGGAGACGATAGTGATGGTCATGTTTGTAAGTGATGGTGATCGAGGTGATGGCAGTGGTGGTGATGGAGACATGGACAGGTGCACTCACACTTGTGTGGCTGTGGCCTGAATGCCCCCATGAGTGACCAGGGTCCAGTAGCCACCAGTGCAGGAATAGAAAGTACACTTCTTTGTCTCCTGGTCAATTTGCATCAGGAAGGTCTCATGGTCCAGTTCTTCATCCTGATTGGCTGAGACATTGATTCCTGGAGGGAGAAGACAGTGAAGCTCCTCATAGCTCCTGGGAGGAATGGGTGGAGAAGCATGCTTTGGGATGCCATGAAGCAGAGGGAGTCTCAGCTAGAGCTCTCGTCTTGGAATTTGGAAGCAATCTGTCAGAGACAAGGGAGCTCTACCCAGGACCATCTAGATACCAGTGTGCCCCACACATACCCAGCTCTCCCCTAACTCCCTGAGATGGTACCTTTCATGTTGCTAATCAGCAAGTAATCTGCTTGTTCCTGCTTTCTTGACCCAGGATTTAGAGCAGCTTCTATTTATAATTCACCCTTAAGCTGCTGGGGGGTCTCTGACCTTCCCCCTGAGGTGACCTAGATCATAGCCAGGGACTAGGAACCAGCTTACCTCCCACACATGTACTGGGTATTCTGGAGTCCTAGGGGAAGGCAGGCTGCCCAGGACCCGCCCAGTGTTTGTGTAATGGAACAGACAGGACAACTGTTCCATGTCCTGGCGCAGCATGCAAGCACTGAAACCTCCTCAGGATGGTCCTATAAGCCCTGGCCCCCTCCCACAAACGTATCAGTTTCCTGGCAACTGGTTACTCTGAATAGTGTGGCAGGTAGAACCTCCATGAGCCCCAGGGGCTCAAGGTGTAACAAATGAGGTGAGGGACAGAGCCTGAAGGTGGACCACATCTGATCCAACCCTGAAGGAGAAGAGAGGAACAACCAAACACCAACTCCCAGTGGAGAGGGTGAAATCTACCGACTTTCTCTAGCTCCCAAAGGCTATGCCCAGGCACCTCACACTGGGGGTCACTGCTTCCATGCAGAAGAGCAGCTAGCATATCCCAGGAAAGGGTCTAACAGTTTTTTTTTTTTTAAGATTTATTTATTACGCATACAGAAGAGGGCGTCAGATCTCATTACAGATGTTTGTGAGCCACCATGTGGTTGCTGGGAATTGAACTCAGGACCTCTGGAAGAACAGTCACTGCTCTTAACCTCTGAGCCATCTCTCCAGCCCCAACGGTTTGTTTCTTAAGTTGGTTTATTTTTTTATGTATATGAGTGTTTTGCCTGTGTATATGTCTATACCACTTGTGTGCAGTGCACTCAGAGGCCAGAAGAGGAAGTCAGATCCCCTGGCACTGGAGTTACAGGTGGTTGTGAGCCACCATGTGGGTACTGAGAATTGAACCTGGGTTTTCTGGAAGAGCAGCCAGTGCTCTTGACTGCTGAGCCATCTCTCTAGCCCTGGGCCCAAAAAGACCCCAGTCTTTTTTAATATCCCCACCCCTGTCAGCTTCATCATTCCAGCAACAAATACTAAAGTGGATGGCTGGAACCAAGGAGAGCCCTCAACCTCATACACCAAGCCACATGGTGAGCAGAAGTCAATGGGAAAGTCCGGGTAATGTGTCTCACATGGATGAATGCTACAGGGTACAGGAAAAGTAGCCTTTCAACAAAGCTTGCAGGGACAGAGGGCAGAACCAGGTCAAAGGACTTTAGCTGGGCATGCCAACTAGCACTGTCCATTGATTAAGCACTGCCACATATCCATCTTGCAGGCCAAGGTTCTGTGTCCCCACATCACCCCACCTGCCTCTGCAGACAGAACGCTACCAAGCATCTTCCTCCTCATATTCATCTGTTTCTAGGGAACTGACTGGCAGTGGGAGGGGCATAGAATCCAGAATGATCTGGACAGTGATGACTTTACCTCTCTTGAGGTGTTGGTTCTGGACAATGAGTATTGAGGTGTGTCTGCTAGGATTCAGGGAAGGGTTGAGTCAGTCTGTTACTGGCAGAAGCAAATGTTCATAGCTGGACTGCATATGAGCCCTACAGTGCCAGCGAAGGCGGAGACAGGCTGGCATGGCTGTGGAGACGCAGCAAAGAAGTCCAGTGGGGGAAACTGCAAATTGGTGGCCCATAAGCAGCTCCTGACTAGAAGACAAGTTTGGGGCTGTCTCTCCAGGTGACCAGGTCAAGCTGGGCTGCTTACTCCCTAGATGCTATGCTGGCCAGGACAAACAGGCCCAAATCCACCTCTCAGACTGCCTTGAACCTAGTAACACTTCCACCTCGACCTGCAAAGACCTGCCTTCTCCCCATCATCAGTCCTGAGGCTGGGACAGCTGGCAGGCATCACCAGCCCAGAGAAGCAGAGATAAGCACTTGGTGCCTCTACTTCCAAGTCCTTTGTAGGAGATCCTCCACCAAAGGGATGGAATCACATACAGGGAGGTCAAAAGGCTGAAGAGGTCAGTGAGATGTCTTAGCAAGTTCAGGTCCTTTCTGTGAAAGTCTGAGAATCTGAGATCAATCCCTGGAATCCATGTAAAGGTGGGAGGAGAAAAATGACTCCACAAAGTTTTCCTTTGACCTCTACAAATGTGTCATGCATGACATGCATGTGCACACACACATACACACACACTTTTTTCAAGACAGGGTCTCACTATATAACTCTGGCTCTGGCCTGGAACTCACTACATAGAACAGGCTGGCCTCAAACTCAAAGAGATCTACCTACCTCTGCCTTGAAAGTGCTGGAATTAAAGGTGTGCACCACCACACCCAGCTAATAATAATAAAAATTAAAAGACTAAAAAGTGGGTTGGAGAGATGGCCCAGGGTTTAAGAACACTTATTGCAGAAAACCTGAGTCCTGTCCTCAGCACCCTTATCAAATGGTCTACAGCCACCTATAACTAGAGCTCTAGATGATCTAACACCCTCTTCTGGCTTCTGCAGGCACCTGCACTCACACACATACCCTTCCCACCCACACACACATATACACAACTTTTTTTAAAGGCTGAAAAGTAATCCACACAGACGCTATCCTACCCAATGCCATGACTTGACTACCAGATCTACCATCTTTTTTCTTCAGTGCTGGGGATGGAACTCAGGGTGTTGTACACACTAGGCAAGTGCTCACCAGAGTCATCTACCCAGCCCACTACAACCTCTACCAACTCCCAAGCCACCACCACCCCTTCATCACCATCATTACCTCCACCATCTCCCTTACACCACCATCCCTTTATTAACACCTCCACCACTACCATCACCATCTCCACCCCTCCCGTCCCTCCATCATATCATTAATATCATTACCAATCCCTCGTAGCATGGCCATCAGTATTGACACTACTGTTGTCACCCTCCTTCCTGAGTCTCTTTTACAGGCTATTCGTTACACTCTGCCACCACCACCTCCTCCTCCAGGAAGCACTCCACTACCACTGCCCCAGCTAGCTTGCTTAGCTTAAGGACTGTGGACATTTGAGCCTTCTCCAGGCCAGGTGATGTGGCAGGACTGCAGGGGGAGTGGTGATGGGAAAGAAGGCCACATGCTGGTGTCTCCAGTGCCAGACTGGCCTAAAGGCCACGAATGCAGCCATAGGTCCTGAGCAGGCTGGCTTCCCACATGGGTGTCCCTGACCATCTGGAGAGGACCTAAGAGGCCCAGAGACTGGATAGCTGCATGCTATAGCAGTGGGCAGTGGCACGAGAGGCTCATGGGTGCTACCCTTTCTCCAGCAAGTACTGGCATGAAAGGGGTCTAAGTGAGTAGCTGCCTCCCGTCTTCATTTGAGCTCAGAGAACCCAGGTCAGGGTGTGTCTAGGCATCCTGGGGTGCATGAGTCTAGAACCCACGAAGGAAACAACTCTACCTTCTAGCTTGGGCCAGGGTTATGCCAGTAGCCTAGGGCCACTCAGACCTTTGGCTTCCTCGTGGGGCAGTAGGAACACTGTTTACCCCAAACTACTCAGGTGTCACACAAGTGACCAGTGGCCAGGAAATGAAGAGCCAAGCCACACCCACAGGTGGAAATGGCACCTTTCTCCTAGAAGCACAGGTCCTGGGCAAGGTTGCCTTGGCTTGTGTCTGCTAACACTGAAGATAACAGTGAACTCTCCCATTCTTGGGGCCCCCACAAGGTTCCCACTGGTCAAGCATATGAAAGTAGTATCCTTGCCCAGCCCTGCTCCCTCGTCTCCCCCAAAGACCAGAAAGTGGGGTGTCAGAAGAGCAAGAAAGAGCAGGACCTTCCCAGCCTGCTTCCCACCCTCCCACTCCCCTCAGACTCTGCCATTGCCTCACCACACCTCTCCAGTCTTAGAGAGTTGCAGTCCAGTAGGTACCAAATTCAGCTGATATTCTCCTCTGAAGCCACTAAGCCTTAGTAAACTTACACTGTATGCAGAAACACCCATCTCCAATGGACACACACCCAACCCAGCACATGTAGCACACACAACACAATGTTAGCTGCACACACACAGACCCACCCTACCTTGCCTCACAGAGACATAGCGGTGGTTGGCAGCCACCAGCACCACCTGTGGGTGACTTTGCTCCAGGTCAAAGAGTTCATCCTTGCCAGGCCTCGTATTGCGGCCAGCCTTGAGTGTGCCGGCAGGCCCTATGGGTGCCAGGTAGCGGCCATCGCAGTCCTTGAAGGCCAGCTTGCCTGCCTTAAACTCTAGAGTGTAGCAGGCACGGGCTTCAGGCTCCCAGACAAGGTGGCCGTCACTGCGCAGGTAGCGGCTGTCATAAGACTTGAGGCAGTACCGCCTGCTCTGGAAAATGAGAGTGAGCAATGCATCCACACCCCAAGGCATGTCACCATCTGCTGCCATCTCATCCTCCTGCAGGCACAGGTGCACGTAGCGCCGACGGCTCACACTCAGCAAGTGAGCCTGTGGGTGGATGGCCAGGTGCACAGTCCACAGCTCTGCAGGAGAGATAGCTGTAGCAAAGCAGGACAGTTGGTCCTCGGTGCCACCAAAGAAGCGGCCATGTGGCTCTGACTGCAGTACCCAGCGCCCATCAGGCTGTGGCAAGACCAGGAAGCGACAGTCACGGCCTGGCCGATCCATCTCACAGGCCACACGTCCATCTTCTTCTGCTGACAGATAGCGGCCAAGGTGGCTGCTGCGAAACAGCACAGCAGTGCCCTGCCCTGGGTCAGGCTCCAGGACCCATGTCTGCTTCCTCTTAAGGCTGGACGCTGAAGCATTGACCTTGAAGCCGAAGCTCTCCGCTGTCAAGTAGCGGTTGGCATCGTTGACAAGGCCAAACTGGATCTTCAGCACCTGGTGCAATCCGTTGGTTGGCATCTTTGAGGCTAGCCACGTTGCTTCAGGGTCCTGGGAAGCTCTCTCTGAGTTTTCAGGAACCCTGTGGTCCCCACAGAGGCCCAGCTCTGTTTAGCTGGCCCTTGGCCTCCAAGCCTAGCCAGTGACATGGACACTACCTGCTCCAACGCTGCCTCTGTCTTGTGGCCTTGGCCACCCAGGCAGATCTTACATGGCCAGCGGGCAGCCGAGGGCGGGTGAGGGGGGCGGATCAGAGATGCACCAGCTTAGGAGTAGCCACCTTGCCTTACCCCCAGCTTGGATTTCAGTGGCTCCTGGATAGCACCAGTCCAAAGCCTGATGCCAAGCAGGACAAGAGCAAGACTGACCACCTCCTTGTCCTCACCCACGGCTGACTGGGTCCTACGTCCTATCTTGTGGGTCTCACACCTCTTAGCTTCTCTTCTTACTGCCTATTGCTTCAGGGCCTTCCACCCCCCAGCTCAGACCCCTCAGTCCAGCCCAGCTCTTTCCCAAGGCAGAAAAAGCAGCCCAGTGGAAAACTCACAGCAGGGCGGCAACCTGATCACAGCCCTCCACCCTCAGGGGCCGCCAGATCCTCTGTAGGATCCAGTTACTGCGTCTCTGATTCCTGCTGCCAGGATCAGGAAGGCCCCCTGTAGCATGCAGCAGCATCCTGGCCTATCCCCCTAGCCCACAGTTCCTACCCTCATGTGTGGCCCTGGGTTTGACACTGTCCCTGTCTGTGGGCTGGAAGGCAGCAAGAAGAGTGTAAGGGCCAGTGGTACACCTGGGACACCGTGACCCTGAGATAGGTGCCCCGGTGTTCCTGATCCTCTTGGTTTGGGAAGAGCAGCCTCATATGGTACACTAGGGAGATCATGTGATGCTCACATCCAGGACTGCATTGTGCAGGAAAACATCCCTGTAGCTGGCAAAGAACCAGGGTGTACCAGGGCTCCTATGTACTTCCCCCCTGTGCAGGGAGCTCAGGGTGATCCAGCTTCAAGGGCCTTCAGCAGATTTGGGAATCCTATTACTGCTGCTCAGATCACAGGGCGTTACAGGCTTGACTTGTGGTCTTTACAGAGGAGTATAGGGGGCTGTGTGGGGCACAGTCTTCCCTATGTTTCCAAAAATGACCCCATGGAATCCACCAGTGGGAGATGGGATGTGCAGTTCAGGAGATGCTAGAAGCTGGCCACACATGACCCCGGCTCCTTTTTACCCCTGGGACCACCTGACTGTACCCTCTCCATCCTGAGTCTGAGAGGAATCTTAGCTTTAGGGGCCCTGCTCAGTTTTACCCTGCTTTCCTGTGTGCTGCACCTGCCTAAGGGGACTAGAGCCAAGCAGGAAACTGGAGCTGCCCATCCTGGGCCTGAGCCAGACTTGGTGTCTTCTTTCTCATAACAGTGTGTGACTACTGTGGACTGGGAAACCCATAACAGTGTGTGAAGGCCTTCCTGGGGGTCAGTAACAGGAGGGCGTGGAGCACTTCCAGCTAGGGCCCAGTCCTGCCATCTTCCTGGGCCCTCCACCCTCAAGTGGCCATGGTAGGGGACTTATACAGGGGCAGACTGGCACAGGTGTCTATGTTTGAGAAGCATGCAGAGGGTGAGGTAGATCCATCTGTGAAAACACCGAGGAACTAAGGGAACTGTCCTCAACAGAGGGCTCAAGGTAGGATTGATGATGGATTGTCATGTGCTAACCACACTGGTCTCCGCTCTCTCCNTGCTTTATTCACGTCTGTGACCCACACTCATGTATGAGGCACCATCTGAACGTGCGGTCAGGCTGTGTGCCAAGTACTTGTCCTACAGACAGTCTGGGGTGACATGATGTTCACGCAAAAGCCTCCAGTTCCCAGGCTGGTATCCATGCTGAGAAGTGTCCCTGGCTTGGAGCAGTCTCACATCAATCAGGTCCCAAGAGACTAGTTAGGTTGGTCTGTGAGGGTGGAAGACCTGAGAGCCAGTTGTGTCCAATGTGCCCTAGCCTCACCTAGCCAGGATGCAGAAGATCCTAGGTGTCTTGTCCCTCTGATTGGCATAATGGCTTCATTAGCCTGACTGGTGCTGGCAGGATTCACCGGCATCAGGTGCCTAGCGGGAGGAGGCCTGGCCGCCAGGTGCTAAGTGGCCTGGCTCTGGACAGTCTCTTGATAAGACAGCCAGAAGTGTAGGTGGCTGCTCAATTTTGGGACACTCCCCCCAACAGCCCCAGGTGGAACAAAGCTATTGGCATTGACATTTGTGTGGTATGAGGGGCCTGCTGGGCCCCAGGGTGTGTGACGAGGATTTGCTTGGAGGGAGGCAGCTTTCTTGGGTCTCATCCAGACTCCACTGTTGTCTCCAAGCCTATGGTTCACTGCCCACTAAGGGGGTCTTTCAGTTCTGGATCCCATCAGGGGTTCTATCACAGAATAGGTGATTCCTAGGTGTATGACTGATGCTGGGTCTAGTTCCTGTGTAATGAACTGCAGTTGTGTGAAACGTTGTAATACTGTTAGCAGATCTGGGTAGTGAGTATGTCTGTATTGGTGTGTGAAAAGGTTCACAGGGAGAGGGGCTGGGCTGAGTCGTTGTAGTCACCTGATGAATCAGCCCAGCCTCTGAAGATGCCCTAGACACCAGCTGATATGGATGCTGGCATAACAGTCAGGCTGGGCACTGCCTAAAGGATCCCCTATCCAGGGTGTAGGTCATATCCCAGCTACAAACAAGTCTATGGCAGGCTGGGTTCTCCTGCTGGTCTTCAAGGTACTTAGATGATAGAAAGCACACCTTTCTTCTGTTTTTAATTTTTATTTATATATTCATTTAAGTTTTGTGTGTGTTGGTATTTGGCCTGTGTGTATGTCTGTGTGAGGGAGTCAGATCCACTGGAACTAGAGTTACACAAAGTTGTGAGCTGCTATGTGGGTGCTGGGAACTGAACCTGGGTCCTTTGGAAGAGCAGCTCTTAACCACTGAGCCATCTCTCCAGCCCCAACCCAACACCCCAACGCACATCTTTTTTNTTGTTGTTGTTGTTTTTTTATTTTTATTTTTTTTTGAGATAGGGTTTCTCTTTGTAGCCCTGGCTGCCCTGGAACTCACTCAGTAGCCCAGGCTGGCCTCGAACTCACAGAGATCCGNCTGCCTCTGCCTCCCGAGTGCTGGGATTAAAGGCGTGCGCCACCACCGCCCAGCATGCACACCTCTCATTTTGGGTTCACACATGTGTCTGCACCGTGGGCTGTTCAGGCTACACCCTGGGAACATCCCCGCTAGGATCCCACCTATCCACTCTGAACCAGAGGGGAAGATGGTATGCCCAAAGTGTGGCTGTCTGCCGCTACTGCACCAGGTCTGGGCACAGATGTCAGGCTACCTGATGGACCAGCTTCAACATGTATGTCTTGGGGGAGGAGAACCTTTGACGGACTCTGAGAGGCTGTTGGGGTGAGCAGTGCCCCAACCCCTACTTCAGAGAGCAGCCCACTGTGAGTGGGCCATTCTAATCATAGCTGGGTCTCAAAGGCAGGGGGTCACCCACCTCCGCTGTTAGTCTGGCTATGGCAAGGCGAGGGGCTGAGTTGATGCCCTTCTCAGTGAGAGTCCAGCTGGGGGCAGGGGCAGAGAGTGCCCTGAAGGCTCCCAGACTCCGGGTGTTCACCACACACCTAGCTTTTAGGAAACCTTTCTCAGGGTGCTGGGGGATGGGTCTCCCTGACCACTGAAGGGCCTCTTTGCCCTATCCCCCAAGCTTGCCCCCAATAGTATTAATAGTACCCCAGAGCCGAGATAACTCTCCACCCCATCTAGATTAGCCCAATCTGGGGCTTCTGCCAGCATGCTGCCTACTGCTATGGCAACCAGCATGTGGGCCAGGCTGGGTGCCCAGCAGCACTGATGCTAGTGGTGTGAGCTGGCACAGGCCTGTCAGTGCAGGGATGGGAGTTTCCTCCCTTAATGGCCCAGAGCCCTGGAACCTGGGAAACAACTGGGCAGACTGTGGCCAAGGCTGACCTTTCCCAGTCATTCAAGGAAACCCCAGTACTTCACCCTTCCAGAGATGCTCCTNACCCACACCTCTCAGCTGCTGCTAAGGTTCAGATCTCTGCCCCATCAACCCCTGTAGCCAACCCCTTCCTGGCCTCCCAGGCTCCCTGGCCCTGCAAAGAGGGTAGGTTACCCAACTGGCACCATGCTGCCCAACACTACCCACAACCTTGATTTCCTCACCGTTGTGCAGGGCACTTGCTCCTCCCAGGGTCCAGTTTGGCAGAGGCCCAAGCCCTGCCTCCTGCTCTACTCTCCCTCTCTGGGCTCTTGAATCAATTTTTCATGCTAGGCTCTGCAGTTCCACTTACACACAGTGAAGGGGGAGGGGCCTCGCTTTATTTACTCTGCCCAGGTTCACTTACTGAGGCCTGCAGACCTGGTTTAGGGTAACAGGCTCTGCTCAACGAGGGAGGGTCATGTTAGAAAGAAGAGCATGGGGAGGGAGTTTCTTGACTGCACAGTGAGCCCCTCCCCCACCCACCCCTCTCCCACTCCTCCTCAACAATCTCCCTGACCCCAGCCTGAGCAAGGCAGCTCACTGAAGTACCTGGATTCTTTTTGTTGCTGTTTTCCGTTTTTTCTTTTGTTTTTGAGGTTATAATTACATCATCTCTTCCTTCTGTTGCCTTCCTTCAACCCTCCCATACACCACCATTTGTCTTTCAAATCCATAGCCCTTTTCTGTTGTTATGACAGGATTTCCCTGTGTTGTATAGGGTAGCCTCTACCTCCCCACAGTTGAAATTACAGGCATGTGGGCTGGAGAGATGGCTTGGCGGTTAAGAGCACTGGCTGCTCTTCCTGAGGACCCGGGTTCAATTCCCAGCACCCACATGACAGCTCACAACTGTCTGTAGCTCCAAGATCTGACACCCTCACACAGACAGACATACACACAGGCAAAACACCAATGCACATAAAAAGAAATTACAGGCATGTAAAGCCATGCCTGGCTAAAATACCTGTTTCTGCTGTTGCTCTAGCTCAGTGATAGAACCTTTCCTTACCTGTTAGACGTGGGGCTCTTGGGTTTGATCTCCAGTTCCACCAGAGCACAAAAAAAAAAGGACCAAAAACATGTTGTATGTCAACTCCTGTGCCACCCCAGTCACCTTCACAAACAGAAACCATGATATCTCTTGGCTTCCATCACTTTAAAAACCATAAAGTGGGGGCTGGAGAGATGGCTCAGTGGGTAAGAGCGCTGACTGCTCTTAGAGAGGACCCAGGTTCAACTCCCAGCACCCACATGGCACCCTCACACAGACACACATGCAGGCAAAATATCAATGCAAATAAAAATAAATTTAAAAATGTTTAAAAAAAATAAAAACCAGCCGGGCAGTGGTGGCGCAGGCCTTTAATCCCAGCACTGGGGAGGCAGAGGCAGGCGGATCTCTGTGAGTTCGAGGCCAGCCTGGGCTACCGAGTGAGTTCCAGGAAAGGCGCCGCCAAAGCTACACAGAGAAACCCTGTCTTGAAAAAACAAAACAAAACAAACAAAACAAAACAAAACAAAAAAAACATAAAGTGATGATGCCTCACAAGCTAAGACAAGGGAAGGGAAGACCAGAGGTCTCTGTCGTGTCAGAAAATTCAAGGCTCCAGCATGGCCAAGAGTCTCCAAGAGGAGGAACACAAGAATAGAGGGTGTCACAGCAAGTCTGTGACCACGTCATCTCTCAATACTCATACCTCAGGGCAGGAGGGAGCATTCGTGAGACATCTATCTGAGCCCAAGTCCCTGAATGTGTAGGCTTCACTGAGGACCAAGTCTGTTCCTAGGAGACAGACACCTGTGTGGACAACGTGAGCCCTCAACACTAGGGGCTAAGGCAGCCTCTGCCTAGCATTCATCTCTGAGATCTTACCATTTCTATGGACATGAAGGCCCAGATATGCCCAGGCACACAGCAACAACTGCCTGCAGAGCTCAGCTTGCTCTCCATGAATAGACCCTCCTCACGTCAGTCAAAGGCACTTTTAATGTGTGTGTCTATGTCTTTTGTGTGTGCATGGATGTGTGAATAGACCAAAAACTGATGCTGGGTGCCTTTCAATTGCTCTCCATCTTCCCTTTTCAATTATTTATTTACTTATTTATTTATTATGTGTGTGTGCAGATCAGAGGACAACTTTGTGGAGTCAGTTCTTTCCTTCCACCTTTACATGGGTTCTGCAGATTGAACTCAGGTCAACATATTTTCACAGTAAATGCCTTTCCCTCCTGAGCCATGTTATCAGCCTTTTTGAGACTGGTCCTCTCACCTGGAGCTCACTGATTCAGCTAAACTGGTTGGTCAGCAAGCCCCAGGGATCCCTCCCTATTTCCACTTGCCAAGTGCCAGGATCAGAGGCACACGCTGCTGCAAACAACTTGTTTTAGTTAGGATTTCTATTGCTGTGGTAAACACCATGGCCAAAAGCAACTTGNGGAGAAAGGGGTTTATTTCATCTTACATTTTTATAGCCCATCATCCAGAGAAGTCAGAAACCTGGAAGCAGGAGATAAAACAGAAGCCACGGAGTGCTTGCTCTCCATAACTGGTCAGCCTTTTTTTTGTACATAGTGTTCTGCCTGCGTGACAGAAGAGGGCACCAGATCCCACTATAAATGGTTGTGAGCCAACATGTGGTTGCTGGGAATTGAACTCAGGACGTCTGGAAGAACAGTCAGTGCTCTTAACTCTGAGCCACCTCTCCAGCTCCTCAGCCTGCTTTCTTATACCACTCAGGACCACCAGGCACCACCCACAATGGGCTGGGTCCTCCTGCATCACTCACTAATTAAGAACTCAGAGACCTATCTGCCTGCCTCTGCCTCCCAAGTGCTGGGATTAAAAGACCTAGTTGTAGCCTAGCAGTGGTAGCTCGGGAGGGAGAGACAGGCAGACAGATCTCTGTGAATTTGAGGCCAGCCTGGTCTACAAAGTGAGTTCCAGGATGGCAGGACAGCCAGAAAAAGACGTGTGTGTGTGTGTGTGTGTGTGTGTGTGTGTGTGTGTGTGTGTTTATACCCAGGTGTGGTGGTACCTGAGCCAGAATTGGGCATCAGATCTCTTGGAGCTGCTGTTTCAGGTAGTATTGAGCCTGTCACGGTGAGTGATGGTAATCACACTTGGGTCCTCTTAAAGAGCAGCAAGAACTCCCAACTGCTGAGTCATCTCTCCAGTCTTGGCACTGGCTACAGTCTCATAGTTAATTTTATGAATAGTCACAGAATGAGAGGTCTTGGGAATTAAAAGTTTGAGTGCTTATGACAAAAAAATACAATGTATAATCCTGGGTTAGATCTACAAAAATGCTCTAGAGAATATTAATGGACAAAAGTCATCACTGATACACGAACTGTAGATGTGGTAGCTTGAAAGAAAATGGCCCCCAAAGGGAGTGGCACTATTAGGAGGTGTGGCCTTGTTGGAGGAAGTGTATCACTGTGGAGGCGGGCTTTGAGGTCTCATATATGCTCAAGCCACATCCAGTGTTTCAGTCTACTTCCTGTTGCCTGCAAATCAACATGTAGCAGCTCCTTCTCCAGCACCATGTCTGCCCAAGAGCTGCCATGCCCCTTACCATGACGATAATGGACTAAACCTCTGAAACTGTAAGCTGCCACCTCAATTAAATGTTTTCCTTTATAAGAGTTGCCGTGGTCATGTGTCTCTTCACAGCAATAGAAACACTAAGACCGTAGATTACCGTAGAATCGTTTCTTGATCACTGCACTGTAAAAACGGGGTGGAATGTTAGGGCCTCGTGCCTTGAGCACTTTGTAAAATGGCTCAGAAATGACAGGAGACAGAGAACAGTAAGCTGTTTTTACAAGGTGTTTAAAGTTATCTTCAACATTACTTCAAAACAAGGGTTAAAAATGAAAAAATTCAGGTCAGGTGTGGTGGAATGGGTATGTGACTGGTCACGCCTTTAAATCCCAGCACTCGGGCAGGAGGCAGAGGCAGGCAGATCTCTGAGGGCAGCCTTGTCTATATACTGAGTTCCAGGGCAGAGATACATAGAGAGACTCTATCTCAAAACAAAACAAAAACACAGGAAAATTTTTAGAGAAAAAGGGTGGGGTCTGGAGACAGGATCGGCTGTCAAGAGCACTTGCTGATCTTCCAGCAGACCCAAGTTCAGTTCCCAGCGTCCACAACTGGCTGCTCACAATTGCTTGTAAGTCCAGCTCCAGGGGATTCAATATCCTGTTCTAGCCTCCTAGAGCACCTCACATACACACAAATGGGTCTTTTGTAAAAAATGAAAAATTCCACCAAATAGCTACAAGTCAAGGAAACAGTCACATACCCACGCCATTAAACAGACAATGGGCCTGGTCTACAGAGCAAGTTCCAGGACAGCCAGGACTGTTATACAGAGAAACCCTGTCTGGAAAAACCAAACTAAAACAAAAAAAGACAATGAGGCAAGGTAGTGCTGACCTTTAATCCCAGCACTCGGGAGGCAGAGGCAGGGGGATCTCTGTGAGTTCGAGCCCAGCCTGGTCTACAGAGCAAGTTCTAGGACAGCCAGGGCTACACAGAGAAACCCTGTCTTGAAAAACAAACAAACAAAAAAGACCAAGGCAAGGCGGTGCTGGCCTTTAATCCTAATGCTTTCTTTTCTGTGACTTTGAGGCCAGCCTGGTCTACAGAGCAGCTACATAGTAAGACCTTCTCTCAGAAATTAAAAACAAAAGATAAAGAGGTGGAAGAAAAAAATAAAACCTCTGACTCAGTGGGGAGATCAGGTGTGTGTGGAGGGGGCTCAGAGTCCTAACCTCCACTCCAGGCCACTTCCGGCTCTGTCACCTGCACTGCCTTCTCTACTCTGAGCCACTCTTCCTTTTCTGAGAAATGATGATTGTTAGGTGGCTCAGAGACGGTATGACCCAACGACACCCAGGAAGTACAAGGCAAGGCAGCTGGGAGCAAACCTCTCACACTAGTAAATAGACACACAGGGTCAGGAGGTGCCTATACTTCGTGGTCCCTATGTGTGTATCTCTCCCNGATATCTGGTGGGCTGGTCCCATCTGGCAGTGAGTCCCATCTGTTCTGGGTGCTGGCTGCCCCAGCCCCACCTCCTCCCCGTGCGTCAGCACCAGCTGAGGTCACCCGCTGCTTGGCCACAACCCTGCCTTGGTTACCCCGGTAGAGATGACTCAGCGGTGGGCCAGCCCTAGCCCTGCGCGGTTAGTAGCTTCAGGGTCCTTCTCGGCCTCTGAGGTGATGACTTGGAACGGCAGTTGAGCTGCACTCCTCTCAACCTCATGTCAGTAGCGGGACTCACCTGGCGTCCACACGGGAATGACACTGGCCAGCCACTGACCTGCCTTCCGCATGGCCCATGCCAGGGGCGCCATCTGCTGGGCCGTGTAATTCAAGCTCGAACCCCGGGAAGCGTCCCTGCCCCTAGCCTGCGCTCACCCTGGAAAGCCGGCCTTGAGTTCATTCGCTCTGCCCCAGGCCGAGGTCTCCGGAGGGGAGGTAAAGCCCGGGCAGCGCCTCGCTTTCCTCCTGCCTGCAGTTTGTGAGGGGAAGGCAGGCGGCCGAGGCTTCCCAGGCCTTGAAGTTTGAGGCAGCCTTTCCGCGCTTCCGACCACCCACCCCACTGGTTTTCCTTCCGAGGCCCATTGCGCCCTCTAAAGACAGATTTCTCCGTGGCATGCCAGGGCTGAATCCAAAAAGGGAAAGGAAATGTGGATTGGTTCCGAGGATGCAGGTGGCGAGAGACTAGCAGCTGGATTGGTCCGCACACTATCATAGTGGGCCAGGCACTGGACTTGGCCTGCTGAGTGCAAGCTGGGCTAACTCGGAGGACAGGTTCCCATGCCCTGTAGAACACACTCCCACGAGGCCCCGCCCAGGTCACGCCTCCTCCTTACCCTGGGGAGGGCAATGGTAGGGTCAGAGTGCCCCTTCTGAGCGTCCTGCAAAACTCCAGTCTGCACCCCGCCCCCTACCTCCTGTAGTGCACACCAGCTGCAGCAGGTGGAACAGGGGCAGGGCACAGAACGTCCAGAGCAACAGCTTTCTGCCCTTTGTCCATCCCTGACTTGCCTCCTGGTCAGGTGCTTGGCCCAGCCTCCTGAGGGTGGTTAGCTGGCCCTGACCCAGACTAGCTCTGCAGGTTGCTCCCAGCAGCCAGCTGCCAGCCAGAGCGGGTGGTACNGTGGTGGTGGTGGTGGGGTTAACCTGTCTTGCTCCTGCAGCCCTCAGCCAGGTAGCTGCTCCTTGGCTTACAGGGGGTCACTAGAGCTGATGAATGGTGATGAACTGGGAATAGGGAAAGGGACCCAGGAAGAATGGAGAATGGGATTCTCTCTGCTCCCAATGCTCCAATCCCTGCATTTTGAGGTCAGGGTGGGAGTTGAAATTGAATCTGCCCCATTTTCTTGGTTGTCCAGGCCCTGCTCACTTCTGCCCCCTCCAGGGCTGGGAAACCCTCCCTCCCCCTCCATCTGGCTACCACTCAGGCTTCCCATGCGTACATACGAGTATCGAGCTTCATCAAGGACAAGGCTTCTGTCGCTACTTAGTGGGTATAACTGGAAGCCTCAGATTGCTGGGCCTAGGGATTGGGGGCAGTCAGTTAACGTGGGGGCAGAGGTGGAAGCCAGGCAGTGGTCAGAAGCCAAGGTTCAGTAAGCAAGGATGGAGCTGCAGGCTTAACTGCACGCAGGGGCCCCAGTGCCCCTGACGGGACTCAGAGCATCCGACAGTGTTGGCATCCGACGATGTCGGCAACAGAAAATGGGAGATAGAGAACTCACTGTGGGGACCAGCCTGCTGCTGAGCCAGAAGCAGGTTCACACAAATGTGGCTGGTCAGAGGACTGGGGTGGCCACTGGCTATGTCTTCTGTTCAGAAAGAGAGCACTGAGAATAAGAACCGCAGGGGGATATCAGCTTTAGAATGTGCTGGGCTCCAGGGAGGAGGCAGCGTGTTCTCAGCACACTCTCCCAAGACCACTTACCACACCATACCTCACAACAGCAGAGTGAAAAGTAGATGACACCTGGGCTATAGAGCTACTTTGTGGAGCCAACAGTGAGCAAGGCCCTTGGGAAAGAACCATTTTCTCTCTTTTTTGAGACATGGGGTTTCTCTGTGTAGCCTTGGCCGTCTTGGAACTCACTGTATAGATNAGGTTTGGCCTTGAACTCAGAGAGATCTGCCTGCCTCTGCTGCTGGAGTGATGGAATCAAGGTGTAGGCCACCACACCTGGCTGGGGGTGAGTATATCCTTGAGAGTAGGCCAAGGCATAGGCAGGCAGTCCTGCCCAGTCTAGTCTTAGGTCTGACACATAGGGGCACTAAGTGAAAACAGAATACCTGGGAACATCTTGGAGCAGTTGGGAATCAACTTGGGCTGGGCAGATGTCCTCCCAAAAGGGGGATGGGCAGGCTCACAGTTGGCTAACATACTGTGTTTCATGTGGTGAGTGTCCATGATGCCTTGAGGACCATTGACCTTCATGGCTGTAATGGACCCTGAGTTCTGGCTCACTGTCTTGCCACTGGAGACTGCCTCAGCCTCACCCTCAGTTTAGGGACTCCTTCATGGGCAAGGCCAGTCCTGTGCCTCCTGGCACTGGACAGACAAGAAATACCCACTTGCATCTGATGTGTCTGCAAAGGCCTAGGACAGGGAAGTGAATTCAGGGTGTTTAGATTTGGGTTTCTTGAGACATTTTACTTTTTATTATGGGTTTTTGGACTTACAAAAATGTTTCAAAGACAGCAGAGTTCAGCCCTTGCCCCTTAACGCTAGCATCTTACAGTGCGGCACCCCGCCCTCACTGCAATGTCAGCCTTGGTACTTACATTTCGAACCTGACCTAAGTCCCACAGCTTTTCAGTCTCTTCTGTTTCAGGGTTAGGCTGACATCCCTGATGGCAGGAACAGCAGAGACCAAGCATAGGCCCAGGACCAAGTTTCTGTTCAATTCGCCTAACAAGAAGCCAGCCTGTTAGGAGGAAGTATGGCCGTGCGCAGGTGGGTGGAGCAGGTGCTGGAGGATGGAGGTACCAAGTACAGAGGTGACCAAGAGTCCAGGGAGTATCCGAAGTGGCCGCAGGGGGTAGGAACTGACAGGCTGCAGAGAACACATGGGAGGGCTTCATTCAGGGTGGGGGCAGCCAGCATTAAATCTCCCTGACTCCTCACCTCTTTGAACTGCTGTTTTCTCGTCCATTAAGCAACCAGAATATGAAATAAGATGCATCAAGATCACAATAAAAACTGACCAAAGCCAACACAGGAAAAAAAAAATTCCTGTCTTTTCTCTAGCCTGAGTCTCTCTTTACAACGGGAGGACACGCCCACTCCTGGCAGCCCTGCAGTCGCTGCCCCGGGCCTGCCGGCTCACGGAAGGCGGGCGTTCTCCAGTCCAGCTCCAAGAGGGGTGGGGCCACCAGCTTCCGCAGCAGCG
>LZPO01007967.1:210338-221359 GCA_001675575.1 Neotoma lepida
GGCAGAGCTGCAGATGGGAGGGCCATGCCCTGGTGGGAAGGGAGGGCCAAGCCTTATCCCTGGGATCAACCCCTGCAGTCTGCCCTGTCAGAGTTGCAAAGGTCCCTCAGCACATCAGCATATCACAGAGGAATGGTTTTGAGGTTACCTGTCCAGTGCAGGCCAGTCTGCCAGCCCACATCTTCTCCTCCATCTCCCTGGGCCATGGTTGAGGGTCCTTGTCCCTGAGCCGCCTGGTACCTTGCCATAGCCCTCATGCTACAGATGGCTAGGCTCTGACACAAGACCTGAAGCTAAGCTCTGGACACTAGTGTGCCCAGAAAAACCCCAAATTATAGCAGGTTTTTTTGGACTGCCGGCCCCCAAATCTTGACATGGAGACTTAATATNAGTTACGAATACTTGGCCTTAGCTTACACTTGTTTCTAACTAGCTCTTATAACTTAAATTAACCCATTTCTATTCATCTTNGTGTGGTCACGTGGCTTGTGGCTTTTGCCTCCCCTTCTGCATGCCCTGCTTCCTCTGCAACTGGCTCGCAACTCCACCTTTCTTCTTCCCCAGGACTTCTCTGTTCCCAGAAGTCCTGCCTAAAATCTTCTTGCCTAGCTATTGGCCATTCAGCTCTTTATTAACCAATCACAGTAACACAGTAACACAGTAACACAGTGTAAAGAAATATTCTGCAACACCAACTCCTCTCCTTATTCCTGCCTCTGGTCAGGCCCCACCCCAGGCCAGCAGGTCCCTGGGTACCCAGGTAGTGGTGAGAAAGGGTCATGATTCAGCTCCTTGAGAAATTATTCTCATACTCTGTTGCAATGGGAATAGATGGGGTACTCTGCAAAGAGATCACGGTTTGTCCAGTTNAGAGTAGTGTCCACTAAGGCAAAAACAAGTTACTGTCTGTACCATGATGGAAGGGCCCATAGAAGCATGATATCAAAGATGGAATTGGAAGTATGAAGATTTTGTTTTGATTTTTTTTTCTTTGAGACAGGGTCTCTTGTAGGCCAAACTGCCTGCAGACTCTCTATGCAGCCAAGCTAGTCCTGAATTCTGATCCTCCTGTCTCTACTCCCCAAGTCCTGGGATTACTAGTCATTTGCCAGTGAGAATCCAGGCCCACTGTGCACATTATAGAGTCCCATGATGGGGTTCTCTGTGCCCACAAACCCATCAAGCAATCCTTGGGCTAGTTGGAAGGTCATGTGCCTTCTTTATTTTCTCATCTGTGCCTTTGGTGATGTGCAGTCAGGCACAGGCCAACATATCTTCTACCTCCTATGCCACAAACTTCCCTTAGCTGCAGACACAAAGACAACTTCCTGCAGAGAGGCACTATAAGGTCTCAGCTGTCTACTTGAGGCTGGGCTGCCACCCTACAAGGAGCTGTTTGCAAAGCTGGGCTGCCACACTTTTGGCCAGCAGGCACTTCTCAGGGGCCATGAACGTGTGGTGAGGGAGGCCAGCACGACCTCTTTNGTGCACATCCTTTCTACCCCATGCAGGACAGCTGGGTGCACCCGTTTATGGCCAAGGGCGCTGAGGCATACCCAGTTTGAATTGGACAGCTGGGTTTCACAGTTGCTAGACTTAACCAATAAAATCTAAATTAGTAGGCTAAATTCGAACTTCAGCTAAAGAATGAGTCATTTTTAGTATAAGTATATCCCAAATATTTCATGCAACATTTATGCTACAAATATTTGCTCCTTCTCTAAATTAAAATTAAATCCAAAGTCCTGAAATTTATTCAGCAACTTACCAGAGGGTCTGATTCCTGCCAGAGTGTGCTGGAGTGACCACGGAGGGNCAGGTCTATAAGTATCCCTTCATGACCATTCCCAAGAAACACTTTGAAGCCGCTGTTCTCCAGGAGAAAGCTCTGATTGGCTCATTCTGTGTCAGGTGCCCACCCCAAAGCCAATCACCATGGCTGGGGGAGGTGGAAGTGCTGTGATTGGCCCACCCTGAGTCATGTGACTAGCGGCACATGGCAGTCTACNGAACCAACTGAGAACAGGGAAGACTTTCCAGGAGTCCATAGACACTGAGTAGGCTCTCCACTGGAGCAGCCTGGGCACTGAGGATGGGTTCCAAACTTTTANGTCCTGCACACTNGATGTTAGAAGCCCTGTAGCAGACACCTCAGATCACCATCACCTTTGAGGCACTCAAAGCCTAACTTCAGGCTGCCTGGTGCCCTTGGCCTCTTCCCNTCAGGCTCTCTTCCACACCCACCTCCAGCCCCTCTGTATTAGCCCTCTTGCTTGAGTTGTCCAGCTCTAGTCTGGCAGGCACCCCGAAATGGGAGACATTCAGGGCTTTGGGGTACCCTAGGCTTAAGAGCTTCACTTAGGGTCAGAGAGGGCAGCGCAGGACCTGGAGGGGGAAATGTAATTACCCAGCAGTGTGGCGTCTCCTCACTTGCCTGCTCACCACAGCCCTGAGACTGCTTCTCCTAAGTAGAAACAGATTTCCCAACAAGGGGCAAGATCATAAACTTCTTTGGAGGCTTCCAAATAAAAATGGCTGTTTTAACTTTCCCTCCTCAGCAAACCAATTGCAAGGAGGGCTTCTAGGCCCTCCCACGGCTGTGTGCGTGTGTCTACACTTGGGCAAGGTGAGGCCTCAGGTGGACTCCAAATTAGCCTAGGGAGAATGGAAAGATAGCTCAGAAAGAAACAGGCTATGTTATGCATGTCTGGATCACAGCCCACAGGCAGAGGAGCCTTGTGCTTAGAGGCCCTCTCTGATGGCCAGGACACCATCACAGGACTCTTCTGGTAGTATGGCTAGTCCTGAAATGTTGGAGTAGGCTGGAGGTGCAGGCCACTCCTGATTGCCATCAGGGGCTGTGAATCTGCTGCTAAGGGACTGAGTAGAAGGCAGTGGCCTGGAAGGCCTAGTCTAGCCTTGTTAACTTCTCATACTCACATTCTGTGGGTGTGTGTTGCCTGCCTTGAGGTCCCCCAATGAGGAGACAGGAAACATACTGCAGAGGGGGCTGCAGACTCCACAGCTGGAATGGCACTCAGGGAGTATCCCTGGACACTCACAGGAGGCCAGAGACACAGAACCACAGGGCTGCTTTCCACGCTCTGCACCCTGCAAACCCTCCTTGGCCTCAGCAGCTGCTTTCTGTTCTGCTGGGGTCTGCGGCTCCTCTGGCTTCAGGAAGGCCCTCCCCCAAGCCCTCAGGACTCCAGTGGGTTGTATGGAGGTCAAACGTGTCTAGAATGCAGAAAGAACACAGGTGCCCAGATAACTCTCCTTGAATACTGCCCCAAACATAGTGATGGGATGGAGGTAAGACCCATTCATCTGTCTACACAGGCTGGGTGCTCTCAGGATTCCTTTGGGTGGGAATGGGGACCANAGCCCCTGCAGAGGGGGTGGGGGCAAGCCCCTCCCCCATAGCCCTGTCTATAGCAGGATGGTTTCCAGTGCCTAGATCCACTTCTCTCCTAGGGCCAGGCTCTCTATCTGAATCCCAAACCCTGAGACACCAATCTGGCTTTTGTTAACACCAGAGTTGGTCCAGGCTCCTGGTGAAGAGGGTGTGGCTTCTCCAGAGCTGTGCATGGGGTCACAGCACCCCTCCATCCCTTCAGAGGTGTGGTCCTCAGGTAAATCTGATGAATACTTTCCTGAGATTAGGCTTGTGGGGCAAAGGAGATGCGCGGGTTGAATGACCCAGTTGGGACCCTCCTCACTCCTGGAAACCCCTCCCCGCTCTATCAACAGCCCTCCTGCTCTGTATGTCTCTGTCTCAGCCTGCCCAGTTGTGGGACCCTCCATGCTCCTGCCAAGTTTTTCTATGCGCCCCCCCCACAGGTGTGGAGATAGAGGCCCATCTCAGATCTATCAGGTGGGCACGGCAGGTAGATGATATCTTTACATTTAGTGCAGCTCTCTGAGCAGATGAGTGAATGCAGGGTCCTCATGTGTCCTGCAGAAGCAATACAGGGCTATACCCCAAGGTAACCCACTGCCACCTGGGCCCTGAGGAGCTGCTTGGGAGAGAGAAGCTGTGACCACATCTCTTGACAGGAGGTGGAAACCTATTTTCCCTACATCCAGTTGTCCAACTGAGGCCTTGTTAATCTCCATGTCTGAGTCCCACCAGGAGACGTTGAAACGGTGAACCTGGGAGTATAAAGGTGTTTTTGCTACACGGGAGCCGAGTTTTTGGAGGCCCCTAGTAGGGACTGGGTTAGCTCTTCCAAACCCTTTTGACTGCCTCCTGGAACCCTCACCCTAGTCTCATAGCAGGCTGGGGACAAGGCCTGTGAAAATAGGTGACAATTCTTTGGTGATACAAGAGTGAAATCAGACAGCAGACACTGCAGGTCCTGGGTTCTCCATCTCACTTGCTGGCCTTTTGCCTTGCCTGCCTCTCCCAGAGTAGGCTGGAGGCCTGAGCCTTGGCGTCTTGGTCCTGTCCGCTACAGTGTGGTGCTCAAGGGACAGAGTGAGGACTGGATGTGTCTACCTAGAAGGAGGTTCATCACTGCTTNTACAGTTTTGAGCAGGTGGCCTGTGGAGACCCAAGGGGTGTGTGGTGTCCAGGAATGGCTCAAAGTGTAAAGCTGGGTCTCTGGTTGTCAGGGAAGAAAAGTGGTGGCTCCAGAGGGCCTCTCAGAGGTGAGGGGACAGTACAGAGGGGAGACTGAGATCACCCCTGGAGTCCTGGCTTGGCTGTAGTAGTGGTAAGTGCAGGGAACTATACAGTCATTCTCCTGGCTGGTTATTTCAGGAGCTTCCTTAGTCCACACGTGAGCCAAGCCTGCCCCTCCTTACCTGTCTCTCGCCCCCTGATGCTCCAGACAGGATGCTCAGGCAGGGTTGTGACCCCAGGGACTCCAAGCACCTCTTGAAGTTGAGCTTCGGTGAGGGCTCCCCTATGTCTGGCCTAAGTGGTTTNAATGCCCCACCAGCCCTCAGCAACCTTGCCGGGGCTGGGGCCCAGCAATTAAAGCCCCCTCGTCTCCAATTGGTTTGTAGTATTAAAAACGAATTGCGATCAGCCAGGTTGTCATTTCTACCTGATAAAACATCACTTTTATTGATCTCACTCACCCAGGGCCATCATTTATCTTGCTTCAGCATTTCACATAATGGCTCGTTTGTCTTGATCAAAGTGTAGTCTTGCATGTTTAACCCTCGGGGCGCCGCAGTCTGTGTCCTCTCCGTGTCCATCCTGCCCTTGGACCAGGCCCTGTTCTGAGGGCAGCAGGTTCTGGAAGGCCAGGACCACAATGTCTGAGGCAAGGTTGGAGGAGGGAGGAGCAGAGGGAGCCTGGAGATGTGAAGGCAGACTGGGAGCCTGCTCTGTCTCGTCTATGTCCCACCATGTCTCCTGGAGCTCCTAAAATTGGGCACTGACTCAGGTATGATGTGGTCAGTAGTAGCCTGCCTGGGGCTTGCTCCACTTGTCATGTTCCGTGAGCAGCACACCTTAGTCCTGCCTTGAGCTCCTCCATACCAGGGCCTTTGTCTTGGTGCAGAATCCCTCCTGGAGTCTGGGCCAGCCTGGCCCCTTTAACCCTGACCCAAGGCCACCAAGGGAGCCATCTGTCTGTGGACTCTTGGTGCTCTTGGGGTTATCTGCTTGCCAGCAGGCAATTACAAGTCCCATCTTGCTAAGGGCCTTTAGCCTCCGTCACACTCTAGCTCCAGCCCCCCACCTTCTGGCCACTGTCTTCCCCCTACTTGCTCTGCCCTACCTGGGACTCCCTTCTCCAGGAAGCTGCTTAGATCAACCAAGGGACAGTCAGAGCTGCTTGCTTCAACGACCACGACCATCCCCACTAGTTCTAGAGCCCCGTGCAAGTCACAGTTCTGGGCTGCAAACGACAGGACCCACCTTGTGGTGCTGTGAGGGAGTTAGCTTGGCCACCTGGTCCCAGTGCAGTTGCTGGCCAGCTGTCCCCAATCTCTCTCATCTGCCTGTCTGGGGTCTTGGAGCCATGGTGTCTTGGTGGCTGGGTGTTCACCTGCTCCCTGCCATGCTACTGCTCAGCACTGCTGGTTGCAGTGGAATTGGTTGGATAGAGGAGAGAAGCCCAAGGCATGCTGGGGGGTTCTTGCCAGGCTTCATGGCAGATGTCACTGGCACCTTCCAGGCCCTGGCACCACCTATTTTCTTGCATCAGAGCCTCCTTGTATGACCTTCTGAGCCAAGGAAACTTTTTATGTGTTTCTCTCTCTCTCTCTCTCTCTCTCTCTCTCTCTCTCTCTCTCTCTCTCTCTCTCTCTCTCTCTCTCTGTTACTGGGATTAAACCCAAGACCCTGCACATACTAGGTAAACATTCTACCACTGAGCTACATTCCCAGTAAAACAGGCTCAAGTGGGCAAAGGATAATATTGTTAACGTTTCTGGCTCAGGGGCTCTGGGAGCCATGCCAAGGCTCAGCCCCGCTCTGTGCCCATCAAAAACTCAAGTTCCTGCAGTTGCACATCTCAGGTCTACAGAGGGTCCCTGAGCCAGAAGCCCAGTGCAGTGCACCTGTGCCCTAGACTCCAACCTTTACTTTGTCTCAGGCCCCATGTGGGCACTAGGCAGTGCCCACTGGGCAGCTACGAACGACAGGGTACCTGTCC
Source organism: Neotoma lepida (assembly GCA_001675575.1). NCBI lineage: Eukaryota > Metazoa > Chordata > Mammalia > Rodentia > Cricetidae > Neotoma > Neotoma lepida. The sequence goes on from LZPO01007967.1 coordinate 216,950, forward strand.
CAAAGGTCATGACCTCTGATCATCTCAGGACTCAGTCCACAGCCCCACACATAGCTGACTAGTCTGCCAGCACCCTGAGCGCCTGGTTTTATGGCTCTTACCTATCAGTTCTTGGTGGGACTTGGAATGGCCTGAAGGGAGAATTTGGTGGCAATCTTTGTAGCAGGTACCTGCTGGACCATATAGGCATTAGACCTTATCCTGCTTCCACAAGGGACAAAGTAGTTCAGTGGCAGGCAGGAAGGTGACAATGGAGAGAAAGAGACCCATCAGTTAGGCAGGGCTGGGGTTTGTGTAGATATATGCACAACCAAGCTCATATGGAGGTAGGAAGCTAAGGACCCAGCCCTGCTCCCAGAATCAACCTTGCTGCTGCACATCTGCCCTGCCCTGGGTCCCATTCTCAAGGTATCCATAGCGAATTACCAATCAGGGCTGTCTCGCCTGGCCAGTGTTGGGCTTTCTTTAGGTCTGCAGCCTCCCGATTAGGGGACACATGGTCCTCTCTCCTCCTACTTTACGCCCACAGCTTGACTTATAATCAATCCTCTGCTTAACAATTAGAACTTTTTACCCCCACCTGGCCAAGAGACAGNGTNTTGCTATGTAATCCTGGCTGGCTTGAAATTTGCTATGAGGACCAAGCCAGTTTCAAATTCAGAGGCCGGTCTGCCTCTGCCTCCCAAGCACTGAGATTAAAGGTGTGNACCCTCATGTCCATCAGGCATTATGTATTACTCTCTATATAGCTGTCTGGCAGAAATATTTTTGTTGACCAAATCCATTCAGACCCTCACCAAGGCAGTGTTCACAGTGTGGAGTAAGGTTTGGGACCNCCCTTCCCCCTTGTGCTCTGTTCTGTGGACTCTACCGTGGCTATCTGAACTGGTTCAAGCTGGACAGGTGACCAACCCACCATTCACTCACACTCAACTAAAGTCCAGCCCTAGGATCAAGAAGGACCTATGACTTGGGTAGGGGTAGGGTGTTGACTCTAAACTCATCCTAGTCACTCTTCTCCCAGCCCAGACAGGAATGACCACGTGACACACAGACAGGAGGCAGGCACAGTCACAGTCACAACCTGGATTACCGAGCACCTGTACAATAGTTCATATATTTATTCTTAAGCAAGTTATCAATAAAAAATTTAATACTAAAATGCCTTTACATAGAGTTTGCTGTTCATAAAACCTTTGTGTTGTTTGTTTTGTATTTAGTGTTTACATTGAAAACAAAAATTCAACCAGCCTCTTAGTTTACACATTTACAAGGATCGTGCTTTCACCACGGTTAGCCACGGTTGGGGAGGAGGGGTCACGCCATTTGCGTGTACACACAGAAAGGAAAGGGCCAGGTGGGGTGGGATAAAGACAGAGAGGAGAGCTCAGCAGAGGGAGAAACATCCAGAAGGCAGCCCACAGAGCAGACTTTCCACTTGCTCCTGTGCCCCTGGGTACTGGGGTTCTGAGCAGAGTCCTTCCTAGCACCAGCCCTGGCGCTTGTTTCTTCGCTCACCATCTTTCTGATTCCCTAGCTGTGAGCAGGACCTTGGTGGTCATCTCTTCTGATGACCACCAGGAATGAAATATTGCACTCATGTGGAGAACAGAAAGCCTCAGGGTGGTGGGACAGCCAGGAATGGGGTACCCTTGGTGGGCCACCAAGAGTGACTCTTTGAGCAATTAGTGAGAGAAATGAAGTCCCTGGAACCGGGACAGACTCCTGGTGGGCCTGAGCGAAGGAAGAGAGGCTGAAGGGTCCCAGTTAGGGTTGGGTGCCCATCAATACTCCTTGCTTCCTAGGAAGCCTTGGCCTGGTGGGACATTGGGGAGCATGTGCACCACAAGGCATTTTTGAGGACAAAGGCCTTNAGTCCATGGGTCCAGCCTGTTCTTTCCATCATGGGAGAAGAAGGGCTGCTGGGCTTTCCTGATACTTGGGGCCAGGGTGTGAGTACAAGAGGCCAGAAGGGACTCTTGTTATATACTCCATGCATGAGCCTGCCATGCCATCTGCCCTGCTGAGTGGCTATAAAAAAGGGCCAGAAACTGTCATGGGGGTGGGGTGGACAGAGGGGCCCCAGGACCAGGGTTTGGGGTAAGAGAAAGGGAACCAGATGGGCCTTGCCCCCTTGGGTGAGCAGCACCTGTCTTCCTACCATTCTTTTTGACTCCAGTACCTCTGGCCCAGCCTCACCACCATTCACACCTGAGGTTAGCCAGAGGTGATGGGGCCCCNGGGAAAGTGTCCAGTGGGAAAAGGAGAGAANTATTGGTGAGGAGGTACTCATGCAGAGCTGTGGACCAGCCTCAGGTAGGCCCCAAATTCTGGCCCAGAAGGGACCTGGACCAGCTGCACCATTGTGGAAGCCCTACTGCTCTCGGGAGGAGGCAATTGGTGCCCTGGAGAATAAGGAAGGGGATGAAAAGTGGTAAGGGTTAAAGGGGGGCGAGGGGCCAACTACGCCCTGCTTGAGTGAGGCCAGGCTTCTCTCCCTGCAACAAACTGGCTGTGGAAACGGAAACCAGAAATAACTTGGAATATTCAGGAAAGGAAGTCTAAACATCCATTTTTCATATTGATACTTCAAAATATTTGTTCATTTGTTTTGTTTCAAACAGAGGTAAGATATATATGGTGCTGCCATACTCCTGGCTGCAGAGTGGGGCAGGCCGATCCTGGCTGTTCTCATCTTGTGGCTGGAACCCCTCTCCTTCAGGGGCCATCATCACTGCCCCACCCCCAATACTTTTATGTACGAGATGTATTGAAAGGAAATAAACCGGAGTGTAATTTCCTTCACATAGTTGGCCCCCAAGAGACTGGAGGCCTCATGTGACCATCCCATGGCCTTTGGCCTTGCCCCCATTCCAACAGCCTCTCCAGTCACAGATGTCCCTGTTGGAATTCAACTAGGCTGAGAACAGTGCATTTCCAAAGAAAACCCCAGGACAAACCCTACATACACACACACACACACACACACACACACACACACACACACACACACACGCCTTGCACATACGTGTGCATGGGCACACACACGCACCCTTGTTCACACACCCACCCTTGTCACAAAGGTGGGCAAAAAAATCCTTTTCCATTTTTTCCCCATAAAACTTCCCCACAGAAATACAATATTTACATAGAGAAATAAATAGACAACACACCTGATTTCTGCTTTCCCTGGTGGGAGACAGTCGGAGGTACTAGGGAAATATGGCTTGGATTCTAATCTCTCGAGAACTGCGGTGCAGCGGCAGAGCAGCCAGTCACTGTGGGACTGGCCAGCCCTCCCTCCCTCTGGAGCAGCTAGGATGGGACTGGGGTCCAGCCTAGGAGCTCTCTCCAGAGAACTTCAAGGAGAAGCCTGATCCCGCCTTGGAGGATTGCATATTTACTCAGACCAGCTCCTGGCTAGCTGACCTCTTGGCTGCAGCCATGGACGAGGGTGGGCAGAGGCAGAAGCAGCTCAGCACAGGATGGGCACACCGTCAGCTGTCACCAGGCGTCCGGTGGTAGGGTCATAGGTGCCCGCCAAGTAATAGAGGTCCTGCTGGTCCTGGTACTTGCGGCCCCGCATCATCTGCTCGTACTGCTCCCGCCCCACCACCTGGCACTTGTGGGAGATGGTCTGCACATCGTTCTCATCTTCGTGGCAGGACTGGTAGAGCGCGTTCTGCTGGGGAAGGGCCAAGTGTTGGGGACCGTCTCAGTCGACACACCCCCACACCTGGGGAAGGTCTTGGGCTTGGGAAGGGTTACCAGGACAAGGTGATGTTGGCTGCTGGTCTCATTGCTGGTCTCATATTCTCCCAAAGGCCCTGTGCAGGGGCTGGGGCCCCGCCTCACCTCCCCACACCTCACCTTCCCGTCACTCTGCCGCTTCCCCAGCTTCGTCTCCTCAGGGTGGTAGAACCACTTGACCTTCACCACCATATTGCTGCCCCANGACTCCCACAAGCTCTCGATGCGGCCAATATAGGGCAGGTTGGGTCGTCCAGCCGATAGGAAGACGGCACAGTCCCCGATGCGCAGTGTCTCCTTGCCTCTGACGATGGCCTTGTAGAACAGTTTCCTGGCCTTCCCCTTCATGCCTCGCCTCTGCAGGGCAGACCAGCAGATACACAGTGGTNAGGAGGGACCCAGAAACCTTAAGAAAAGGTGGTGGCCAGGGAAACAGAGCATGCAGGAGGGACAGATGTATGTCTCTATATGTGTTTGCAAGGGCAGAAAATGGCCACACAATGGCTAGAGAAGGGCCCCTGCCATATATTCCTTATGAGGTGGGCCACACTTGGATTCTCTCTGCATATTCGTCATGATAGACTGTGACAGAGTCCAAAGGCACGCAGGATCTGAGGGAGGAGGCACGTATGAAATGTTCACTGGCCGGGCGGTGGTGGC
>LZPO01007967.1:221596-233784 GCA_001675575.1 Neotoma lepida
GGTGAGCAAAGTGGTACTCTGTGTCTTTAATTCCAGCACTCAAGAGGTGGTAGCAGGTAGATCTCTGTGAGTTCAAGGCCAGCCTGGTCATATTAAGTTCCAAGCTAGCCAGGGCTACACAGTGAGACTCTGCCACAAACAAAAAAATAATACAACACAAACANAAAGCCAACAAATAAGCACAGATCCACTACAGACAGATACTGGTAAAGAGAGCTGTGTGTGTGTGTCCGTGCAGTGGTGCTTTGCAGCCTTCCAAAGCTGGCTGTCTAAGCAGCAGGAAAGACTTCTCAGACAACACTGCCAAGTGGCATAGAGCATGGGAAAGCAAGCACATCGTGCGCTCTCAGTGTGTGGGTCATTTGTGTGATCACACAGGCAAGGCAATGGCTCTAATATGCAGACCACAGTGCTGGTTATTGGTCTCATTAGATTACTTGTGGGTTTTTTTTGTTGTTGTTGTTGTTGCCTGGGGGTTTCCAAATGATTTGAAATTTTAAAAAAAAGTATGTGTATGTGTGGATCCCCCTGAAACTGGAGTTACGGGCAGTTGTGAGCTGCTCTATGTGTATGCTCAGAACTGAACCCAGGTCCTCTGCAAGAGCAGTATGTGCTCTTTGCCACTGAGCCATCTCTAGCTGGTTTATTTTAAAGTGAAGAAGAAGACCTACAGAAGAAATGTTTGGGATCAGAGGGAGCAGAAACAAGCCCATTTCTCTGTTGACATTATGCTCTCTGCATCAGGGAGACAGGCCACCTACCTGTGTGGGGTTCCCGGACCACTTCCAGAGCTGTCGGGCAGGCAGGAAGGCTGAGATCTTTGGCCGGTTTTCCACGGAGGGCAGCCGCTGCCTCCGAGAAAGCTCTTTGGCTTTGGAGAAGCTCAGGGCCTCCTTACGCTTGAACTTGGGTTTGCCACCACTGGGGCCAGCACCTGCACCTGCACCAGCCACTCCGGCCCTAGACAGGAAGCAGCGCTGGGTGTGGGTGTGGGGGCTGCTACCCTTGGAGCGCAGGGTTTCTGGTGGGGCCAGAAGGGCGGGTACAGGGCGGGTGAGACAGGTCTGCAGCAGCAGGGCAGGGTCCTCATCATCTGAGCTGTAAGAGGAGTCCTCATTATCTGAGGAGCAGAGGCTGGAGGTGGATATGGAGCCTGAGGAAGAGGACGTGGATGAGCCAGAGGAGGAGGAGGACATGGAGAGACGGGTAAGGAAGCGGGATGGCACACCGGTGGCCAGCCCCGGCCCGTCCTCATCCTCATCCGAGTAGGAGCTGGGGCAGTCACTATCACAGGGCAGTGGGTATTTCCGCAGAGCCAGTCCCATGGGTAGTGGATGCACAGGTGCCCGGCCCTTCTTGTCCTTGCCCATGAGGGCTGGGTGTGCATAACTGGGGCTGGCTAGAGGCCTCCCCAGCTTAGGTCCAAAGTCCTTGTCGCCCATGAGCAGAGCCTTGCAATTTTTGTTTTTGGGAGAGGTCACACCCTCATGGTCCAGCTTAACCAGGAACTCGCTGCCTGCCCGCCGTCTCCCGGCCTTCTCCACTTCAGTCCGNTCAACCTTCTTGGCCCGAAGCAGCTTGTGGGCTCCCCCTGGAAGGCCTGCCCCAGCCCCTCCAACAAAGGGTGTGTAGGAACTGGCCAGGCTGCTGAAGGAGTCCGCACAGAAGCTGTTACCAAACACAGGAGCAGCCATGCTGTGCATGGGAAACAGGGTCTCCCGGGCCCGCAGCTTCTTGGTGCTTCCATTGAGCTGGAAGAGGTTCTGCAGTACCCCTGGCCCTTTGCCACCTGCCGCCGCTGCTGCAGCTACTGCTTTCCGCTTGGTCTGAGCCACTGCTGACCAGCTCAGCAGGGGACTGCCCCTGCGGCCTAGGAAGTGGTCTGAGGACCCCGTGGGGGACTTGGCACCTGAGGTTAGGAGGTCAACTTTACCTGGGGGTGGGGAAAAGCCAGAAGAGTCAGCTGTACCTGCTGGGCCCGCCCAGCTGTCTCCACTCACCCACCAGGTCCCATGCGCCTCCCAGTGACCACACTCCCAGGGGCCCTCCCTTCCCAGTTCTCAAGAGTTCTGCAAATACCAGCTTTGTCTTTGCTGACGGATTTCTTCCCCAGGGTCTTGGAAGTTTCAGGGCCATCCTGCACTTTAGGGGACAGGCTGGGGGAAGGAGCTTCACTGGGTTGGGGGGCCTCGTTGGATGCTTTTTTGGTTCTCCGGCAGCTGCTGGACACCAGCAGGGCTGGAGAGGGCTCTGTACCTGTGGAGTGGATGAGGGTCTCTCATCATAGGCCTCTTGGTGGGTGACTGCTACCCCTTTTGGGACATTGGGAACATATCTAGCTCCTTGGGAACATTTCCAATGTTAGTGAGGCCCAGGCAGAAGGGGCTTTGGGGAGCTGACGCAGGCAGGGAGAGCCCCACCCTTAGGTAGATNCTCACACTGGATCTTGAAGTCTGGAGGCAGCAACCTGATGTTAGAGACAGCTATGTGGCCTGTGTCTCCGTCGTCAAACTCTACCACCACAGAGTCCAGGTCCTCTTCTTCATCACTAGAAGCACCTGCAATGGGGCACTCCCTGAGTGTGTGGCAGGCCAGCTGGCCAGAAGGCAGGGGAGGGCAGGAGGACAAGAGATGCTGAGCCAGGATGCTGCTGCAGCCTGACTATATTGGCAATCTGATAAACCAGCACCACTCCCGTTGGCCACCTGGTATTACAGCCACTGCTCGCGCTCTCTCTCTCTCTCTCTCTCTCTCTCTCTCTCTCTCTCTCTCTCTCTCTCACACACACACACACAGGCATACACAGCCTCCTGACACACATACATTGGAGCAAAGACCTCTCTCTGCAAGTCCTCCCAAGAGTGTCCAGTGGACTCCTGCCCATTTGCCCATTCATCTTTAGACCATGAGTCTTCCTGCCTTGAGAGTCCTATGTGCCCTGTTTTGCCCAGGTGTGCTGGGATGCACACATGATAGATTTGGTGACTCATGTACTGGGATTCTGGGCCTGCTGGGCCTGCTCTNATTAGCTGGACATGGGTGTCTTTCCCTATCCCTCACCTCTCACTTTCTCATGGCTACTGGTGAACTGATTTTACTGTCTACTTAGAGCAGACCCAAGTCTGCCTTGCTATAACCCCCAGGAGAAGCTGGACTGTGGGTAGGAAGAGTCCCTCTCTGGAGCTCTAAAGGTCACAGAGGGGCCTTGGCCCTAGTCCTGGCCTCGGGTGTGCTTACCTCGAACCACATTGCCTGGATATAGGCACCGAGACTTCTGACTCCAGTAGGCACAGACCCGGGTACCAGGTGGAAGGTACCTACTGGACTGTGGCCGCACATCAAGAACCTGCAGAGAGCAGTAGCCTATCAACAGCAGGGTCTGGCCGCAGGATTCACTGCAGCGCCAGGCCAAAGTCCTCCTGGTGGTGGGGAAAGCCACCAGGCTTGCTTCCCTAGGTAGGGGCCATCCTTACCGCCTCCTGCAGCAGCTGCTCCAGTGAGTAGATCCGCTGCCGATTACCTCTCTCCCCCTCAATGACGATGCTGTATCTGAGGGCATTGGAGGGGCACATGAGGCTCCTGCAGGAGTCTCGCTGCCCAATAGGTCACACCCAGCATGCACTCCTCCCACCAGGCCTGGGCCTCACATATCAGGGGGCTGCAGAGTCCTGACGCTGCCCGCATACAGCAGACTGTCCTCCTTAGGGATCAGCACAGGTAGTCCGTCCTGTAGGTCCTCCTTGTGGATGGTGCAGGATCGTGCTGCACGGGAGGACAGCAGTGCTGGGCCTGGGCCTACCCTCCATTCCCTCCCCAGGTAGCTGGCACCTCTTTAGCCTGCTTACCCAGGGCGGCACTCTGCTCTGCACTTAGCTGGACACTGGTCTCCTCTTCTTCCTCTTCCTCATCCGAGAAGCTGCTGTCATCATCAAACTCCAAGTCATCCTCCACAGCGAAGCTCTTCAGCAGCCGGCTCACGGCTCGGCCCTGGCCCTAGGTGGGCCACAGGGGTCAGGGGAGGAGGCTGGAGGGGCTGGGCTCCCATTGGGCTCCCGGCCTAGGAGGGCAGCTACCTGCTTGCTGACAGTCTCTCTCTTCACCTTCGTCAGCTTCCTGCTCTTTCCCAGGATGGCCTTGGCATTGCGGGCTGACAGGGCGATGGACAAGGCCCCATTCTTCCGCTACTCAGGAAGGGTGGACAGAGCACAGCANTGAGGGTCGGAACGGCTTCTCTAGCCAGCATAGGCTGTGACTCAGGGTTCAGGGTTGAATGGGGAAGGCGGGAAGGCTGGATTCTCCTCCTTTGGATGCCCACTCACCACCCTGATGCCAACTTCACCCCGCAGGCCTACCCTCAGTACTGGCTGCAACATGGCGCTCTTGCGTGTGGCTCTCTTGAGGCGCTCACTGGCAAGTTTGCTGCCTTCCTCTCGGCAAGCAAAGGTCCGTGTGGGGCTGAAGAGGGCATCCCTGCTGGTGGCAGCCCCAGGATCTGCACAAAGGCCACTTTTTGCCTTGCCCTTGGCTTTCTTCTTGCCTGGTGCACCTGGGGGCCTCCGCCCTGGTGCCTGCTCCAGCTTGGGGCCCACCTTGCTTTTCACTGTCCGTCTCTTGATCTTAACCTCACCCTCGGGACTGGATAGGCGGCAGGCCCCTGTGGAAGGGAGGGAAGTGGTCATTGGGACCCTAGTATATAGGCCCCTAGGTACATAGTAAACCAGTCTGCTCTGGTTTCCTGGTTACCTAGCAAACCCTGCCTCTCCTTTTTCTTCTTGGCCTTTTGGTTGGCTTCCATCTTGACCACGGAGGAAGGTGAGGGTCCCAGCACTGCCATACCGGCCCCTGGGTGCAGCACCAACCCAGGCTCCCTGGAAGATGCCTCTGTCCCCAGGAGTGCCTGGCAATCCTCACTTTCATAGCCGCTGCCTGGGGGACAGCAGAGAGAACTTGGTGACTGGGTGTTGAACCTGGTTATTTGGGGTGGACCTAGGCAGTATGGCCAATGAAGACACCATTATCCTCTGGGATGCTCGGGGGTNGGGGCAGGAACCTGGGGTACTGAACCCACCGTTGAGAGTGTTTGGCAGGGGAAGGGAATGGGATTTTCTTTCTTGCAGCCCCACCTCGCAGAACTGAGCTCCTCTCTGGGGAGTCCCTCCCTCTCTGTATCCGCTAGTTCAGCTGGCCCCTTGCTTCCTGTCCCCAAAGCAGTACTTCCCTTTGTCCTCTCCCAGCCTCCGACCACGGAGGAGGAGCTGGGAGGGAGGAAGCATCTATTTTTCCAGGCTGTTTCTGGACTTGTCTGCTGGGGNAGGAAGAGATACCCCACCAACTTGCCGGATGCTGAGGGCAGAGGTGGGGGAGGCTATTTTTAATGTGTTTCCAGGGTGTGTCCAGAGCTTCTTGCTGCCCTGAGCAGGGAACTACGGAGCGCTGGCCTGGAGACAAAGGCTCCTTCCCCAGACTTTCTCAACATTAAGTTGTCCCTGGACCTGTCCATCTCACAAACTTCACTGGGTTCCTGTGGTAGCCACGACCCCTGTGCACCCCTCCTTCAGACCCCAGGTGACCATGGCTCAGGCTTCAGTCACTCACACCACCAACTTGCCTGCCTCATGTGCCACAGCCACTGCTGGCTGGGCTGGGAAATTGGGCATCTCCCTGCCACCATCCCCATCGGGGTGTGGCTGCTGTGCTGCCCCTGACACCTTGACACTCTTGGCTCTAGAGAGCTTCTTCCGGATGCGCCCACCTGGGGCAGCCTCTTTGCGCTGGAAGGCACTGAGGCCAGCGGGCAGCCCCTTGCTCTTGACTCTTGGCTTCAGCTGGGCCACCTTGTGGGCCACTGAGGATGACAACTCAGCCTGGCCACCACTCTTCTTGCACCGCACCTTCTCCTGTGAATAGGAGGTGAAAGCTGCTTGCTCAGGCATGGCCCCAGCCATAGCCCCTGACCTGTGGGTTTCCTATGTCATTGTGGGGACAGCATCCCTGGGGACTTGCCCTGAAAAGGGTCCTGAGGACATCTGGCCTGGGACACAGGGCTGCCTACCAGGGCAAACACCATGCCCATCTACCTCCCCCTCCCCCCATTCAACTTGGGATGGTAGAACAGGGGAAGCTGAAATGCAGAAAGCTCCTGTATATTATGGGTAATATGCTACGTGCTTTTGTGAAAAGGAAAGATAGAAGAGCCCCTTGGGCAGCATGACCAGCCAGCATCCTGCCCATGCCTACAGCCCGTAGGAGGCAGAGATGGGAGGACAGCTGCAAGTATGGGAACAGCCTGATCTACAGAGCAAGTTCTAGACAATCAAGGGGTATGGAAACGAAAACCACCATCACCATCACCAAACCACGCCAAAAACAGCAAGCAAGCAAACAAAAACAAAAACAGCCTTCTGATGTCGGAGGCAACAAGAGGCCCAGGACCTTGGAGAGTGAGAAAAGTAGAAGGACCCAGGATTCCACCCAGTGCTGTAGACATGGTGTTTAGAGTCAGGCACTCTGACTGTGGATTTCCATCCTCAGTACACGCCTACACATTTTACTTCTACTTGAGTGTGTGTGTGTGTGTGTGTGTGTGTGTGTGTGTGTGTGTAGGGGGGGATGGCTCAGGAAACCAGCGCCAAGCCACACAGAGAAAGCTGTTGCCAGCGTGGTGGAGGCAACTGCCCCCCCCCGGTTACTACATCTGCATATCTGTGGCATCCCTTCCTTTAATCAAGGTATCAGAGGCTCACCAAACCCTGGCAGATTCACTGAGCTCAATGCCTCATTCCCAACATCTCATGTATGGTGCCCACCTGGGGTGAGGGTGGAGGCCTGGAGACTCACCGAGGAGGCCGTCTGCAGTCCTGTGTAGGCACTCTTTTCCAGTTTGCTTCGTTTCCTTGTGGGCTCATCACCTCGTAGCTCGGCACACAGCAGACTTAAGCTAGCACGCACAGTCCTAGGGGGAAGGCAGTGGTGGGTACAGGGTGAGCACAGCTACAGGGCCTGGGTATCAGCATCCTTCATACAGTCCCTGTAGTGTGTCCTGAGGGGCAGCCCTCCTATCTCACCTGCTAAAAGCAGGCATTGGGGGTGTCCAGCCAGTACTGAGTTTTCTGGTCAGTCCCTTCTGCCTGCTGACTACCAGCTCCTGGTGGTCCTTGGGGCAAGGCTGTGCTGGAAATAAGACATCTTTCCCTTCCCCAACTCATCCTTCCTCCCTGCTGGGTTGGGATGCCCTTGGGGTGTCCAATCATAAGCCAGTGACCCAAGGACCAGGCAGAGGGATTTGGGGACTGGTGAAGACACTGGGTTCCTGGGATATATCCCAGTACCTGTGAGCCAGGGCTGTGTAGCTATCTAACCTCAGTGTTTTGGGTCTGCGGCCTCACTCTCCACCTGGAATATGGGAGAGTAACATAGGCTCCTGTCTGTGGAGCTGGGGTAGGGAATCACTCAAGTCTGGGTTTGGCCCTCAGGATATGGCCAAGTGGTGGCACACATCTGCAATCCCAGTGCTTAGGAGGCTGAAGAAAGAAGACAGGCTGTTAGAGCCAGCCAGGAATACCTGGTCAGACTTTGGCTTTGAAAAAATGCGGGAAAGAGGAAAAAAGATATTGGGACACAAATAGGGTCCACTCCCAGCAGGGGCAGGGTAAGGACAACGGGCAGAGAAAGGCNGACTCCTACTCCTAGACCTCAGAGGCTTGCTGGGGGGCCAGGTCCTTGATTTAGGATCCTGTGAAGGAAGCTTGCACATCAGTGTTCATTTTCCAGANGGGACCAGGGGAACTGGTTCAGTTTTCTTGGGGATGTCGGTCAGTACTGAGCTTCCTAGTCAGTCCTTTCTGCCTGCTGAAGATCATGGTGGCCTTGGGTCCCTCCTCCCAACTCATCCAGCTGTAATTTCCCCATGTCCCATGGTGAGCTATCTCCTCTAGGCTGGTAGTTAGGTCAGGGGTCAACATGGTCAAGCAGCTACTGAGGAAACAGCAAGAGGGATCCTGACTGACCCCTCCTCTCATGCCATGTGGGCAGGCTATGTCTCCCAGACATCCCAGTGTGCTCAGTGTGTGATTTCATATCCTTCCTAGTACCCCCCTTCCCACGAGGAAACCAACATTGCNTGTCTGCCCATGGCTGGGCAGGGGCTGGGGTTTGGCCACCCACCTCTCAACCCCTTGGCCCTCACGGTGCACAGAAGGAAACTGGCCGCTCAGGAAAATGAGTGGCAGATGGGGACGGAGGGCCTGGCCCAGCCCTGACCTCATATGGCCAGACACCACTCTCCACCTTCCTGTCCAGCAAGGAGGCTGGACCTCTGAAAGCAGGGGAGGCTAAGCAGGAAGCCCCCGCAGCTCTGGAAGCCTCCTTGACCCCAGCTTCCTGCCGCCTTTCCTGGCCTCACACTTCCTGCATTGAGGAGGCCTAGCCCTGGGGCCCAAGGCCTGCTGCCCCAATGGGTTCTGAAACACGCTTGAGAGTCCAGACAGGAGCTGGTGGTGGGGAGACCGCCAGGAAACCCACTCTTTGGAAAGAGAGGACCCTGGCTGTGAATCCTTCCCAGCCTAAGGCTGCTGGCTTCTCCGGGTCATAGGAGAACTTGGCTGCAACGTGGCCATAGGTTAAGCTTACTTACTGGAATTTAGGCTAGAGTCTAACATGGGCAATGTGGCCANANCGAACAAGGTTTGGGGGTTCATCATTGCCCTCTAGCAGGTTCCCCAATGCCCTCCACTGAACCTCAACCTCCAGTGGCCCTATCGGGCCCAGNGGTCCCCAGGCTGCAGACTGGTTCTCAAATGAAGGCCCTTGAGGCCCCTGCTGGGTGACACCTGGGTAGGACAACGGAACATCTCAGTGAGGCCCCCAGCCATATGGTGAATCCTCTCCATTGCCTGCAGCTCACACAAACTCCCCCGCCCCATAACCTTCTCTGCATTTGCTAATGTTTTGTGACATAAAGCCCTGAGATTAATTTTTTGCCTCTGTCTTAATTGAAGGAACCATTTAGTGCCGATTTAACTATTATTACCAAATCATCAGGATTGATGCAGTGCACACGCGTGCGCGCCAATCGTGTTTGGAGGAGCTCGGAGGATTTATGCAAATGGGCCTGCCGGGAGAGGCAATTTGTAGCCGAGAAGGACAATTATACCCGGCCCGGGAGTGCGCCAACGACTGCGCCGGGCGGGTAATGGATAATAACATCGCGCGGCAGCCGTGAGCAGCAGCGCAGCGTGACCAACGACTTTATACAGTGCAGATAAAGAGCCTTTTACGCAACGCCGCCTCGCATGCAAGGGGCCAGGGCTGGCTGGTGGCTCTGGTGGGGTGATGCCACAGCCTTAGCTACAGCCAGGTCCCCAAAGTTGGTGCAGCCAAGTCTAGACTGTGGCTTCCCAGGAGGGGGCGCTGATGCTGATGGCCATGCCTGGAAGAGGATGTCTGTACTGGATGGTGCCAGTCCCCAGCAGGGATCTATCTGTTGGACACTTGTCAAGGCCTCAGGTTTTGGGAGGAGACACACTAGGCCTTCAGACACTGTATGCAGGGAGCCAGCAGTTTCTGAAGCCAGAGAGGAATTGTGACCCTNCATGGTGCCCAGGGCTGTCCCACAAACTCCTGCCCCGTACTCCAGACTCACTTGGCTTTCTTGCCTTCACTCCTGGCAAGCTGGCCCCCAGGACGCAGAGTGGGCAGTGAGCTTGAATGTTTGCGCTTCCTTGGCCGGCCAGGTCCCCGTCGTGCAGGACTCCGCGAGCTCTCCTCTCTCCTGGGGGGGGGGGTCACAGAGGGTGTGTTAGAGACTTCAAAACACTCCACCCCCCAGGCCTATTGGAGGGCNTTGCCCTGCAGAGGAATGTTGGGGACAACAGTACTCTCCAAGTGTAATGGGTGGCAGGTTGAAGGCAAGGCTCAACTAGGTCCCTGCTGCCCAGAATCTGTGTAAGTGGNCAGCACTTCTGAGGGGTAATGGGAGGATTACCCCTCATGCAGCTGAACACGTTTCTTCTGCTCCTAGAGTAGGTCCTAGCTCCCCCATGGGTTCCTAGTCCTCAGTCACACTTAGTCGCTTTAGCCACTATGGCCATTGATTGCTCTACCATCTGGTGGATAGGCCTCTCTATGCTGCCCTCTGCTGAATGACTGGTTTTTCTACCCAGACTTTGCCCCCTCTGCTTGGCTGCTTAGGTTTCATGAGCACCATGCAGATCACAGTCTCCAGGCTGTTCCAGCACAGTCTCTGCCCACAAGGTGGCAAACAAGGCCAGGAACTGCCCTGCAGTGCCTCCTCATACGCTAGGCTAGTAGAGATCAAGGGTGCCATCCCTATCCCTGCCGGAATGTCTTACTCATGGTCATGCTTGCGCTGCAGGCGNGCCAGCTCTCGCTGCTTCTCCTTGTAGCGCCTCTGCAGCTCTGCCAGCTGCATGCGCATCTCCACTTCCTGTGTATCTAGCCGGTCAATGGCAGCCTTCAGGGGACATACCTGTGTGCAAGAGTTCAGGAACTTGGGTACTGTAACCAGGCCTCAGNGTGGTGTGGGAGGCAGCCAAGGCATGCAGAGGTCTTCCCACCTGTCATGGAACTGGGCAGTGTGTGTCAGGGTTCTCACTTACAGGCTTGGTTTTAGGGGCCCAGGTGTCCTTGCGCTGCAGGATCTGCATTCTAGGGGTGAGCCTCGGGCCTCTGTCTGTGTCGGCAGCTGGGGCCTGCAGTGAAGTGACTGAGTTGTCCAGGCTAGCAGCCTCCACTAGGGACCAAGCTGTGGCCAGTGTGGCAAGGTGCTGCAGGTTGAAGGCCAGCACATCCTCATCCTCTGCTGGAGGGAGAGGTATGGGTCACACATTGCCCTTCCAAGAGGCTTTTGATGTCAGCTCCCTTCCCAGCACAGTCCNAGGCTGAAGCTGCCCAAGTTCCTCAGGATGTGAGAACTGAGGGTGGAGTCAAACCATAGGGAATGGCCTGCCTGCCAAGCTACAGCTGGGGAGATCCACCATAGGCCACAGTTCGGGGCAAGCAGGTTCATGCAGGCCTTAGTACAGTGTCTACAAGCCTGCAAGTGTGCACCTGCTCTTCTGGCCACTAGGAGTTGAGCAGACTGAGGATGATGAGGCTTCCACCATAAACCAAGCACAAAACTAGGCAGACCAACTCTTCTCAAATCCTAGGCCTGTGCAACTGAGCTGTGCTCTAGAGCCTGACTTACAGTCACACGAAGCTATCCACTACAGTCCATCCACCCTCCCAGCAGCACGTGTTAACAGCTAGGCAGCAGGGGCAGCTAACCACATAAGGAAAACCTGGGGTGGGACAGGGAGGGTTGGTTCAGTACTGGGGCAGAGGGTAGCATGGATTCAGGGAAGAGACTTGGGGCACAGACGCCATAAAGGACTGGGGACGACTAAGCTGATCCCACAAGGACATCTAAGAAGGGTCAAAGAAGCAATCCAGGAGGGGCCCAGTAGTGTCTGAGTGGAACACCAACCCCATGGCGGTGGGCNCCCTACCACTCTGGTCAGTTGAACTGACACTATTCTCCACTAGAAAGAAATACGGCTCCTCAGAGATAGCTGAGGCTGGAGGACTAGAGGATGACTCTGGAAAGGAAGGATGTGCTCCAAGAGTGACAGGGGCATGTANAAAGTACCCAAGGGCTCCACCACCCAAACCCAAGCAATTTAGTCATCAGGATGAATAGTGACAGCAATGGACCACTGTAGCTGAAAAGACTCTATACCCAGGAAGGGCACTGAGGTCAGAATAACAATACAGGGTGGGGGTGTGCAGANAGGAAGAGGCCTCCACAGCTCCACAATGCTTCTGCACCAAGGTTCCACACTACTGAGGGGCAGGCAAGAATCATCTACACCAGAGAGAACATAGACGACCAATGACAAACCAAAACTTCAACCCTCTTGACAGTGGACAGATGCCCTGGAGAGGTGCACACACAGCTTGCCCTGGAGGCCCAAAAATGCACTGCTGGAATCTAGTCAACAGGAAAATCAGTGAAGCCCAGACGAGCTGCCCCGGAGTGATGGATGGGCACCCATGTCAAGTACATGAGGTAGGATGCACAACACAGGGAAAGACTAGAAGACCAAGGAATAGTCTCCCTTAAACGCTGCTTCTGGCTGGGCAGTGGTGGCGCATGCCTTTAAGTCCAGCACTCGGGAGGCAGAGGCAGG
>LZPO01007967.1:236989-271565 GCA_001675575.1 Neotoma lepida
CCCAGGCTGGCCTCGAACTCACGAGATCCACCTGCCTCTGCCTCCCGAGTGCTGGGATTAAAGGCGTGCGCCACCACCGCCCGGCTTGGAAAAGAGGGTTTTTTAACCACAGTATTTGGATTGGGGTTTTCTCTGATCTAGAACAAGTTGGCAGCATGAGAGGCATTATGCCCTATTAATTTAAGACAAAACAAAACAAAAAAACCACTGAAACGCAAGACCTCTGCTGGCTAGGTCTCCTTACTATGGAATTGGGACAAGCTTTATGTTCATCAGATGGATTCCCAAAGTGCTCAGCCTGATTCAGAGAAAATCATAGGCTATTGGAAAGCTGGTGGTGGCAGACACAAGACGCCAGGACAACCACTTCTCCTTGCCTCAGGCAGGGCAGAGTGTTTCTCTGGCCCCAGATGGTGACACTGTCCCTTTGCTCAGCTTTGTTAAAAAACCTGGGGTCACTGGCTGGGGACAGGTCCCGAGTCTGATACCACAATCTGTGGCAGGCCAGGCACATCACCACTCAGGCTCCCTGCACTGGCCAGTGGAAGGGGTGGATCCTGTTCTTATTTTGCCCCATTTACCCAGAGTAAAGGTGGCCTAGATCTGGGCCATTACACTAACCCACGGATCATAGGAGGATTGTCAAGAGGGAAGAGAAAGGAGGTGAAGAACTTCATGGCCTCAGTATGGGAATGCCTGGGCAGAAGAGGGGCAGCCCCGCCCACCCAGTAGGGGTAAGACCTGCCAGACCAAAGAGGCTCATTCCCTCACCTGGTTCCAGCGTGGTGAGGTCGGTTCCAGCCCGCTGGCCTTCCCCACTCTTGTCCTTGGTGCTAGGCACCTTGGAGCCAGGCCCTGGGCTGCCAATAGGGCAGATGGATAAAGTGCAGGGGGCGCTGGGACGAGGTGGTGGTGTGGGGCAACTAGCAGGGGTCTTCAGAGTGGGTGAGTGGCAGCAGGGTGATAGCTTGACCAGGCCTGTACTGGCAGATGAGGGGGTGCCCTTGGCCATGGGGGTTAAGGCAACTGGCTTGTGGGTGGACTTTGGGGCCTTCTCCTGGACAGGATCCTCCAGCTCCATGTGACGATCCTCAGGCTTGCGCTGTTGAGTGGGAGAAGAGGCTCAGACGGCCACACCCTCTGTATCCCAGTGGCCCACTGCTTGGTGGGAGACATGCAAGGGTGTCCTGGGGCCATCTGCACGGGACCTGGAGGGGTAGAATAGTCTTGGATCTCAGGTTGGGTGGCTGTTGGGAGCATGGTACCTGGAACTGGGCCGCTCGCTGTAGCTCCAGGGCTTGGGTGGCCCGATGCTGTTGTTGTTGTTGCTGCTGCTGCTGCTGCTGCTGTTGCTGTTGCTGCTGCTGCTGTTGCTGCTGCTGCTGCAGTGCATACAGCTCTTGCTGCCTAAGCAGCTGGGACCGAGAGTACACTGGGAGCTGGCCAGGGTGCTGCATGTGTGAGGCAGGGCCCCGGGCCCCATACATGGGGGGCCACAGTGAGGCCTGGTCCATAACTTCAGCTGCGGGCAGGGCCAGAGGACTATCAGTTCCAGCCAGAGATGAAGGGCCCACCTGGGCAAATTTCCCCTTTATCAACCAGCTCCATCTCCCTTCAACCCTTCTNAGCCCATCCCTAGCCTGTCCCTGAGGAGATAAGCCACGTACCTCATAGTTCTCTCCTGGGTCCCGGTCAGGCACTTGCCTACATCCCCCCCATTCCTCCTACCAAGACTGCTGCCCTCCTCAGATGCACTGCCAACAGCCCCACATGCAAACAGCCAGACCAGAGAAGAGTCCTTACCGAGTGTGTGAGGGGTAGTGTGGGGTGTGGGTTCCGAGGGCAAGATGACTAGCTGTGTGGGTGCATCTTGGGGAAGAGGAAACACTGAGGGCATGGAGCCGGGCACAGAAGCCGGGAAGCCAGGGGGTAGGTTCTGGTGCAGGGCAGGGTGTCCGAGGCCTGAGGAGCAAAAGTGTAGTGTTCAGGCCAGAGAGCCCACATGTAACTAACTCTCAGGCTTCCCATTCCTGGGTGGCCAGGAGAGGAAGACCTCCAACCCAAGACAGCCTCCCATTCTGCTCCTGGAGCACTGACCATAGGAATGTCCCCCCATCCACAAGGAGGGACTTCGGGTGCGGGGCAGCCAGTGGGGGTGGGCAGGGTGGGGATGGGGGGCTGGGTCCCCGCCCAGCTGGCCGCCTTGCATCATGAGGTGGGGGGGCAGGTCTCCGGGGCAGCTGCTTGAAGGGTGGATCCGGGCAAATTCCACGAGGTCTTTGTTGTCTCTGTAAGATCATTAGAGTCAGCTTGGCCCCCTCCCTTGCCCCAGCCAACTCCAACCCCTCAACAGACTGTCAACCTGCATGGGGAAATGGAGGTGGAAGGCTCCTAGGAGACCCCAGGCTCTGGGCCTCAGTTCCCAGCAGTGGTGCTGCTGGCAGAGGGTAAGTGAGCAGAACCCTTTGGGAATGTTGGAATTCCGTGTATGCCCTGCACATGACAGGCCAAGACACTTCCCTTCCTCCCATGAGGGCTCTGAGAGGGCAAACCCACCAAGGGCCTCCACTCAGCTCTTACTGTAATAGCAGTTCACGGCCAGGCAGCCCCAGGCGGTCATCACACATCCGCGTCCTTTCCTCCTCACTCTCCAGGTCCAGTGCGTGGGGAGCACGAGATCCTCCAGCAGCTGCAACAGAGTAAAGACGGCAGAAAAATCAGGCTGTGATATCCAGAGAGCCACTGACTGAAGCATACCTTGAGTTGGGGGCTGATGGACTGAGGCAGGGTCTCCTGGCCCTGGGGGCTTTGGAGGATCTTCTAGGGGAAGAAGTGGGGAGTCCATGGGGTTCACAGGCAGGGAAGGAGCACTGTGGATGCCGTCCACCTTGCTTTTCTGACCAAGAACATCATACCTTTGAAGGTGGGTGCGGCCCTGCCCTGCCGCCCACTGTTGGTACTGTAGGCTGTATCGGGTCTGCTGACTGTGTCCTTTTGCCGGGCCAAGGCCACTGCAATGCCCACAGGTGGCTGCCGCACTTCCCCATCTCCATGTGGAGCCTCATGTTCCCGGCTGCGGGCACAGTCCGGTCTCTCCACTGGGCCTGGGCCCTTAGTGGCTGGGAACTTGGCTTCTTGCTGGACACAGCTGGCTTTGAGGCCACCCAGACCCACAAAGGGAGCCTTCTGGCCGACAACCAAGGCTTGGTTGCTGTACTTGAGCAGGTTCTTCATGGCNGAGACCTCATCTGGTGGGGTGGGAAGCTCCTGGGACAGGAGGGTTGCCTGCTGTAGGCCACTGCCAAAGGGGTCAAGGTAGGCACTGCCCTTTCGTTCCTCACTGATGGCCATGGAGGTGCTGTGGCCTGTCTGAACACCCCATGGAGGTATATGAGGCCCGCTATAACCCAGAGATGCCAGCTCCACGGACTTGCGTTTAGCCTCAGCCCCACTGCCTCCTGATTCTACCTCAGGAGCCACCAAGTGCTGCTGATGCCGGATCCGGGCCACCTTCTGGGCCCCTGAAGGGCCAGCAGGGACCTCTTTGCTGGCCATTTTGTCTAAAGTGCAGCAGGCCTGGGTGGCCTTCCCACTCAGAGAGTCTTGGTGATTGGGCCGGGCACAGTCCTGTGAAGCGGTAGGCAACTCAAAGTAGCCACTTTTGTCCAGACCACCTTTGGGAAGTCCAGGGAAAGGGGCCTCGGGGCCTGCACTGAGATACTCCAGGCCCTTTAGCCGGGGGTGGAGGGCTGCCTCAAAGCCCCCAGGTCGCCGTTCGCCCTTGCCCTCGGCCTTTAGGTGGGCGTAGGAGACTCCATAGGGCGCACCATGGTCAGGGGCCATGGCCCCATCCAGGTGCCGGTCCTTGCCATCACCTGCCACGGCACAGGCCTCTGCTACTTGGAAAGGGCGGCTCTTATCAGCCAGGTGTCCCACAGAAGGCACAAAGGTGGGCCCACTGGCCTTTAGGTCCCGGGAGACTTTGTCCTGCAGGGGGCAGAGCCCATCTGGACCTGCATGCAGCTGCAGGCAGGGAAAAGAGCTTGCAGGGCCTGTGCTGAGGGGAGGGGGTGGCCCGGTAGGCAGGCCAGAGGGTACTGTGTAGGACACAGCATGATGCAGCATCTGCCGCCGCTCCAGGCACTCGCTGAAGGCTGGCCCAGGCTCCACAGGGCCTGCCACCTCCTTGGCACAGCGTCCAGGTGCTGCCACACCTGTGCTGGGCCGGCCTAGCATGCCCCCTGCACAACTGGCCAGTGAGGCCTTGCCCATGTCACCATTGAGTACCTTGGTGTTGAGCAGGCAGGAGGTGAGGTGTTTGGGGCGGCCCTCACAGGACCCCCGGGGTGCAGGAACCCCCTCCTTGCAGGGCCCCTCGGTGGGCATGGGTGGCACCAGCTTTTGTCGGTCTTTGCTGGTGTCTTCCTCTGCCACTGGTCGTTCTCTGCCCTCTGCTACCTTGCCGGCTTTCTCTTTGCCCAGCTCTTTACCCATGAGGAAGCGATCGAACTCCTTAGGACCCTTCTGCAGCGGGGCAGCCTCAATGCGGTCCCGGCTGCAGGATCCGATGGGATGAGCAGGGGTGGCTCGGGGCACTCCTGGGAAGTTGTGGTTGGCAGGCAGGATTGTGGGCTGTGGGGGCAGGTTTCGCAGGTAGAAGTTATCTGTGAACCAAAGTGCCAAGGTCAACAGGAAGTGGAGAGCAGGCAGCCATGAGCCTAGACTAGTGTCCCCAATTCTGGCAAGGTTTTTGTTTTGTTTCCTTGTTTTGTCAAATCAAAGAGGGGGCTGGAGAGATGGCTCAGTGGTTAAGAGCACTTGCTGTTCTTGCAGAGGACCCAGGTGTGGCTCCTAGCACCCATATGATGACTCACAACCATTCATCACTCCAGCCTCAGGAGAGCGAATACCCTCTTCTGACCTGTGTGGGCATCAGGCACACAGTGCTGCACGTACATACGTGCAGGCAAAACACTCATGCACGTAACATGATAATTTTAAAAACATTTTTGAAATCACAGACACCTATCTATAACATAAAACAACCATCTTCAATTGTTCGGTTGGAGTTCAACTGTACATCCACAGTACAGGTGGAGCATCACCACCGTTCACAGCCGGAATTTTATCCACTTTCCAAAATGAAGCTTCCCTTCCCTTTCTTTTTTTTTTTATTTTAACTTTATTTTACGTGCATTATTGTTTTGCCATGTGTCGGTCTCCTGGAACTGGAGTTATAGACAGTTGTGAGCTGCCATGTGGGTGCTGGGGATTGAACCTGGGGTCTCTGGAAGAGCGGTCAGTGTTCTTAACCACTGAGCCATCTCTCCAGCCCTGAAGCTTCCCTTTCTAAACACAGGCCATCCCCTTCTCCCCTCCTCTGTTTTAGCCCTAGGAGCCTGGAGTTGCAGAGTCTTGACCTCATCTTTTCCCAGCCAGCTCAGTGTCTCAGATTTTCAAAGCGGAGGCAGGTTTCGACAGCTCTACAAAGCTCCAGCGATGGGCAGCCTAGAACTTGTGGACAGCCAAGTGCCCAGTGGTGCAGGGGGCAGTGATGCCTGTAGTTCCTACTCCTCTCCTATACCAAGTGCTGTGACTGCCACGGCAAGAGTGAGTCCAGGGTGTCTTAGATGGGATGCTGTGGGAGACCCACCTCTGGGACATTCTGAGGAGCTCCCCCCACTCACCAGTCTGCAACATCTTTTCTAACTATCTCAGATTAATAGGATTGGAGTGAGCGGGGGAGACCAAAGTAGGGAGGAGGGAAAATGGTCTCTGGTGAGTCAGAATTGTACCTCCATGCATCCCAACCCCGGCAGCTCTAGGTCACCCAGCTTGTGGATGGTAGCTGCTGAGGATTTCCTCTGCAGTGGAGGCCTGGATCTGGGGCAAACCCTTCCTGCCCAGGTAGGGTCAGCTCCAGGTTGTCATCAGTAAGCCCTGGGGACACCCACTCTCTGCCAGCCAAGCTAGAGCCACATCAAGGCTCTGGTAGAACCTAGGGGCAGCCCTGCCTCCCCCTAGTTGGGTGGGTGGGCAGCAGGGCCAGGGCCCTAGCTAAGGAAAAGCAGTAGGCAGGGAAACAAAAGAAAAAACGTTTGCAACTTGTAAAACTGTCCTCAGTCATGTAAATTCCTTGTCAATTTCCTCTAATTAGAAACAAGGGGGAAGGGGAGAAGGAGAGGGGTAGCCCAGGAGAAAGCTAATTAGCTCAATTTCCAAAACCAAATAATGTTCTTGGATGAGGCTCCACCACAATATTGTGAAAGCGGAGAGGCCTGGCCAGCAGCCGCCAAGACACCAGTCAGCCCCACCGCCCAGAGGGAGTCCCTGGGCCCAGGTTCACCAGTCTGGTTTCTAGGGCTTAGCCTAGCCACCTGCCCACCCTTGACAGATGCTGTCAAAACAGCTGCAGGCATGGGGGTGGGGTGGGTATGTGACTAAGGGCTTGGTGGATCCAGCCCACAAGCGCTCAAGTCTGATTCCTAGGAGCATGTGGCCAGGCTGTCTAGGATGGATGAAACCAGGCCCCGAAGTGGAGCTGGGGTAGGTGGGCTTCCTGGCCATACCCCAAGCAGGGCAGCCTGCACCATTCACGGCAAGCACCAAGGCCAAGGCTATTCTGAGCTTCAGAGACTCCAAGACTCTTCCGTGCCCAAATGTGCAGAACCATTCCAAGGATCCAGACATGCTGGACACCCTCAGGTCCTTAGTTCATCTTCCTGGTCCCGGAGGGTCACCCCAAAGGCACTCTGCACTCTGTCCATATCTCAGTTCCTAATGGCTACTGGCAAAGAGATGGCACTGTCCTCTACCTCAAATGGGGCTCCCTAGGGATTTGTTGAAACTTCCTACCCTCACTCACTCTCCACCTACCGCACACCAGTGCCTTGTTACATGGGAACCACCTATGTCTAGCACCCCCCACCCCCCCGGAAGACCCCTGGCCTCCATCTCTAAGCTGGGTTTACCTCCTCAAACTATTCTTAAGTGGTCCCTCCTACAGCCTGGGCTGGAAACTAGGGTCATTAGGAAGACACACCTCTGCGCTGGTATGCATTCCTGACATCACTAACTCTGGCCTTATGGGACTCTATGTCTGGGTTTGTCTTATCTCATCATGGGGCCACCTGAAACTGAAGCATGGTCACTAAGCCAATGCCAACCCTGGGTCTAGTCACACCACAGAAGAATGTCCCAAAATGCAAACAGCTCCCCGCCACCCCCCGCCAAAACAAAACACCTCCACCTAGTGACAGGGACTGAAATCTCTGGTGCCTCCAGCCACCTCTAGCCAGGTAGGGGCTGAATCCCTGCTCCTGATATGCCTGCTTGAAGAACTGTCTCATGGGAATGGGCTGGAACANGGGTTCCTGGCAGTCTAGAACTGGCTCAGGCCTGAGAGTAAGTCAGAAATGCAGCTTCTGTACCAATCCCCCAGGACACTTCCTGCCCTGATCCTACTGGCAGATAATGAGAGCTTGTGGGTCAGCATGGTTGCTTCAGAGTACCCTCAACTAAGTACTGCAGCTGCACCTGGCAGTGGTGCTGGGACATCCTCCTCTGGGCCCCACCTAGCCTGGGGAGGAGGGCTCCCCTAGTCGCTTTCACTGGTACCCCTTAAGCTCACCCCCAGCATGCGCTGCACCCCATACCAAGCCCCACAGCACTTGCCTTTTTGGGTTCCATAGAAACGATGTTGCCCATAGAGAACATTGCTGTTTCCATGGTGATCCAAGTGGCTCACGGGTAGGAAGGTAGATGCCAGACTCCCCGAAAATCTGGGGTACGCAGGAGCTAGGGAAGCAAAGCACTGGNTGGAGAGACAACTCTTAGCTCCCTGGCCCTTACCACCCTGACCCCAAGGAGGCAAGAAGCAGACAGGCAGCCCAGGAGCAACACCCCGCAGAGCCTGCTCACAGCCCGCCAGTGGGAAATCAACCCATCAATACATCATATTAACTCTGACTCGACTAATACCATCCCTCCGGTGCAGCACAAATTGAATTGCTGATGGGCTAGGGGCTGGAGAGGGGGAGGCTGCCTTTGATTCCCTCCCAGCAGTGCTTGGTGTGGCAGGAGCTTCCAGGCCAGGCAACAAAGGGGCTTGGAGAGGCGGCTTGAAAGCAGGGGTGCAATATGGACTCTCCATGAGTTCTCAGCCAAGGGAGAGCCAAACCAGACAGGGCCTCCAGCTTGCACCCTCCACAGGCACCCAGGAAAGCAGATGGTCTTGGTAGAGTTGTGCTGTACCACAGCTGGTCTGGGTGACTCACACTCTAGGTAGCTGAAGCTAGGATGTGGCCAGTTCCCACTTGTTGGAAGCCACGGGTCTCTCCCCTCAACTGGCCTCTCTATGGGAACCCAGAATCTTATGCTCCTGTCTGCAAGGTCCCTGGCATGCCACACGGTGTACAAGGCCTTAGCCCCAACTGCTACCTGGCAACTGAGTCGTCCTAAGCAGCTCCCCTTGTCTGTCCCTCAGAGGCAGCCAAAGTTCTGAAGGGCTGTGCCTACATGGCATAGTAATGCTAACTACAGCCTGGAGCCAATCCCACCCTGTTGACCTTGGGTCTGCAGTGGCTCTTGTCACCTGGAACAATGTTCCTTTTCCCCAGACCCATGAGGTCCCAGCTTCCAAGAAAAATGACTGATCCCTGACAGCAAGCCTTAGGAAGGGGCACAAAAGCTGCAGTACTGTGAGCTGGAGAGATGGCTCAGTGGTTAAGAACACTGGCTGTTCTCGCAGAGGACCTGGGTTCAATTCCCAGCACCCACAAAGTGGTTCACAACCACCCATAACCCATAACTCCATTTTCAGGGAACCCAACATCCTCTNCTGATCTCAGTGGGTACCAGGCATACCTGTGGTATAGACATATATGTAAGCAAAAAAAGCTGCAGCATTGCACAGGCTCNTCTGGGGAGGCTCAGAACTGGAGACTCAGTGCCACCAGCCCCTAGGATTATGGCTTCTTGGCTGGTCCCTCCCATCAGGCCTGACAGAAGAGCCTGAGGTCTGGACCTCCACCAAGGAGTCTTGGCTGCTGGTAGGTACTGACCCTACCCACTGCTGTCACCAAGACAGTTGCTAAGATATGGGGAGGAGAACTTATGTCTCCTCCAGCCTGGCTCACTGGCTCAGGCAGCTGGCTTTCTCTGTTAAATAGGGATCTTCAAGGAGACTGGATCAGACTGAAGCTATCCCTACAAGGGTCTTCAGTCAGCTCAGTATGAACCTAAAGGCCAGCTGTGGGTATGCGGGCAGGCNGAGTTGGGGCACCCTGGGGGCCTGTTGTGAGCATTAGGGAGAGGGCCCCTGGAGGGAGCTGGGAAACCTGGAGGATTAACTCAGAGATGCCCTGCCCAGTGGGCAAGCATTTCCCCACACTACAGAACAAACTAGAACAAGGGGCAGCCAGGATGGGCCCAAGTGGGGTCTGCGTGTATGCTGCTCTGGACATGTCCCCAAGGCCAGCCATTAGGACTCTCTCAGTGTCTCAGTGAAGTCAATGACAAGTCTCACAGCCCAGCTTCACTCAGCCTTGCTTTACTTGGCTCCCCTGATGCTTTTACCACAGAACTCACAGGTTGAGGTGGAGACTTCTTTGAACCCCTCATGGCTGAGGGTTTGGGAGAATGAGGTGACACCCTGAAGAAGTAGATCCAGAGCCACATGACTGCTATCTGGTCATGTCTGTCCAGTCCCATGTCTCCAAAAGCTAATCTACCTGGCTGCTNAAGTCGAGGAGGCCTCTGTGGCATGGGGCCAGGCAGCTCCGGAGCATCGTGACACCCAGCTTAGGCAAAGAACTCCCCTTTCAGAGCTGGTAAGCAGTTCACAGCACACACACAAGTCCTGGGCAGAGACCACATGCTACACCCTACTCCCATGGGGCCACCACTCAGACCCCTGACAAATGACACTGTGGAACAATCTCTAGTTTGGTGGCTCTTGGGTGCTACACGTAGGAAGAGATCTATCTTGTCTGACAGTACAATCTTCCATCTGAGTCAGAAGGCAGGGAGGCTGTGTGAAGACTCAGAGATTTCTGTGACACGGAAGTCTGCCTACACGGTGTAGCACCCGCCATCTCTCAGATGAGAGTGTACCCTCAGACCACACGGGAGGACTTGGGAGACAGTGCCCACTACTACGCCTGTTTCCTCTTTCTGAAGAGCAGGCTGAGACGGAAAGACCTGCCCCATTGGCCTGGTGTGTGTGGACACATCTGCAGCAGATGTTAGCCAGATTAAACTCAGCTCCTGGAAGACTTGACAAAAGCGGAGAGGCCTGGGTGGGAGCAGCTGGGCTGGGGGGTTGGGGCCCGTGGGGGGGGGGTGTAAACCACTGCAGCTGTCCCCTGTAATTGGCTGCTGTTAAATGTTTTACGGGCCTCGTTTTTTGGTAAACAGAAGTCTGTAAATTCCTCCTTCCCAGACAATGTTTCCAGGCGCAGACCCCCCCCTTGTACTCCGAGGAGGCCTGGGCCTCTTTCTGCTCTCTGGGGGCAATGGGCACTTGGCTAACTGAATAAGGACTCCCTTCCCACCCATGGCACTTTGGGCGCTGTGAAAAAGTTGGTGGCTGCCAATCCAGGGAGTGGGGCTGAAATCTACTGGCCATTCCAATGCATGGAGGTTCTTCATCTCCCAGGCCTCAAATGGGAGAATCGACCTGAGAAAGAAAAGCAGGAGGAGAGGGGCAGAGTCTAGGGGGCTGAAGTGAGGAGAGGGGAGTCCTCTTAGCCCAGCAATAGAAAGACCCCTTTCTTTTCCCCAAGATTGTACTCCCTGAACTAAAGAGGAAAATAAAAAATGACTTTCAGATCAGAGCTTTCTCTGAGACTGGACCAAGGCTGGGAGAGGCAGCATCCTGAAAGGACCAAGGAGACCAGGCCTGGGATGGGAGGATCCTGGTAGGGGTGGCCAGGGGCATCGGAGAGAAGACCCTAGGGCAGAGAGAACTCACACTTCTAGGGCAGAGAGAACTCACATTTTGACCTCTAGGTCTGCTCGGCCTATTCTCCTGCTGAAGGTCCAGACCCCAGGGCCTCCCTTTTCCCACAGCCTCTGCCCATCTGAAGTTGGAGCTGATCAAATGACAAGTCTGAGGCCACCTGCTTCCTTGGAACTCCTAGCTGACTTGGGGAAGGGGCCCTGGATGGGTGTGGAAGCCAGGTTGAGGATGTCCCATCCTGCCACAGGTACCAAAGACCCTGATGATGGTGAAGGTGTGGATTCCTGACCAACAGGCAGAAAAAGAAAAGATGATTGGCTGTGAGGTCATCTAGAAACAGCATTCAAAAGACACAAAAGACAGCAGCGTAGCCTGGTAAATGGGCAGCTGGGCAGGGAAGCCATGAGGTTGGGGGTTCCTCCTGCCCACCCAGAAGGAACAGGCCTTCTGGTGGTCCTCAGACTGGCTTTGCAAGCCTCCACCTTCCCACTAGGAGACATGGGGCCTGGTACCATTTGCTGTTACTTAGGACGCTATTACATGTGAACGCTCAACAGGAACTTGGTGCTAGCCCTCTCCCCGATAACACCCCTTTCACTTACTGCCAGTGATTTCCACTGCAGTTTATTCAATGAGAGACCAGAGTGCTGGACTAAGAATCCTAAAGCTAGATTCTCATGCCACTTAATTGACTAGTAATGTCTGCCCTGGGAACAGACAGGATGTGGCAGCCAGTTCACAGGATGCTTGCCATCTCTGCTTTAGTGGCTGAAGGGAGTAACCTAGCAACAACCCAAGTTCTCCCTGCCAAATGCCCCCGCTTCAGGGTCTCCTCATACTAGTTGGTCAGAATCCTAGTCATTGAGGCCAGGATTTCAAAGTGAAGCTCCCAGGATTGACCACCCAAGTGGCTGGAGATTAGAATGGCAGCCTTCAGAGTATGTCTCCTCCCTAAGCCCTGCAGAGTGCTGACCCACAACTGCAGGGAACAGGGCCCTGCAGTCTCCATGTCCCCAAGCTGAGAGGAAAAACTAAGAACCCCAGGAGCCAGGCTCCCATGGGCAGGCTGCCCTGGATCCAGAGGGACAGTCCTGCACATCACAGGGAGGAGCGTGGCACTGGCCAGTGGGCAGAACTAGGGGGCTGGGGATGATGGGAAACTTTGGAGCAGGAGTTTCCTGATGTGGCCCCAATACCTTTCTGGCATCTAGGACAACAGTTGTGTCACCCACACCTTCTGCAACACTCCCTGATGGTCCATTGTGCCTGGGACTCTACTCATCCATGGGCATGAGCAAGTGCATCTGGATGGCAACTGTTTTTGCTCAGGTGAGACCCAAAGATCCAGTAAGATCTTTGCTGGTGACCACAGCCACTGCCCACCCAATGCCCCCAGTGTATATCTGAGAGAGAGAGCAGAGGGTAGGAGCTACTCTCTGAAGTACTGGTCCTGTGTCGTGCTGTGTCCAAGCAGCTGTGTTAACCAGTGTGGTTTACAGGTGAAGAAACAGGCTCAGAGCCTCTAAGCTGAGCTTCTGAACCTAAGGCTAATGCAGTTCTTGAGGCTGTGACAACCCAAGGGTGAAACCCTGACACCCTGTAGCTTCTACCTTCTGCCTGCAATGAGGCTGGCTGGAGGGAGTCAAACCAGTGGGACACGCTGATCCCCAGGGCAGGGTCTAAGAGTTCACTCCATGATGTCCTTCAAGTCTTAGGGTGGCCAGATTTTCCCAACTAGCTCAGCAGCTCCTGTGGACATGAGGAGGGACTCTATGACATTTGGAGGACCTAGGGTGAGGCAAAGGACCAAAGAGGAAGAGCCAAGGTTCTGGGAGGGGGAAGTCAAGGGGCTATTTCATGCATAGAAGCAGCAGGTGTAGAGATGGCTCAGTAGTTAAGTGTGTGTACTGCTCTTGCAGAGGACCCGAGTTCTGTTTCCAGCACCCACCTCTGGTGGTTCACAATGACCCGTACCCTAACTCCAGGAGACCCAATGCCCTCTTCTGGACTCATGAGTACCTACACTCACGTGTGTACAAACCCANACACAGAAACACATTTATACACGTAATTAAAAATAATCTTAAATTTTTTTTTTAAAAGGGAGGAAGCTCTCGGAGATTGCAGGGCGCAATGGCTCATGCCTACATATCAGCAACGAGGAGGTGGGGACAAAAGGATCACTGCACCTTCTAGACCAGACAACTGGTCTTCACGGCAAGGTCTAGGCCAGCCAGAGTTACACGGTGAGTCTGTTTCAAGAAAACCAAAAGAAAGGGAGAGAGAGCACCCAGAGTCTGAAGAAAATGTGTTAGGGCAGACACAGCCACCAGGGGGCAGTTCCAGGGGATGGAGTCTGATGGGCCACAGAAGCCTTTGGCCCACCCATGTAGGTGGATACTGGATAGGACCTGTCTTCCTGCTGGACATGTTCCAGCCCCTGCTTTTCCCTTGTGCTAAGTCTTGAGGCCTCATAAGGTATTGAGGGAGATAGAGGCAGCTGGAGAAATGTGGGAGTGTGTGGGGTCTGGAACAGCAGGGTACACTTGGTGGTGGCTCCTGTCTCACTGGGAACTAGCCAGGCATGGATGGAGAAGTGGCCACCAGGGTGGGTGTGGCTTTGACAGAAGCTGGCCAGGCAGCCAGCCAGTGCTGGCACGCGTGTCCATGACTCCCCCTCCAGGTGGCATAAGAGACCACGACTAGCAGGGCCCAGTCGGCTTGGAGCTCCTGTACCCATCCCCAACCCCCTAGCAACAGCATCTCCTTTCATTATCCCGTGGGTGGTCCCAAGCCGGCAGCTGGTGAGGGGGGGCTATGCAGGCTCCCTGACAATAGGGCCAGCTGTGCTGCACCACACCCCAACCCAGGCCAGGTTGGCAGTTAGCCACTCACCTCTGCCCCAGGCTAGTTTTGCTGTCCACCCTACCCCAAGGCCTTGACGGTCCACTTCTGGCAAGACCCATCATCTTGGGTGAGCCAAGGGGCCAGAAGGCCTGGGGCTCAGCAAGAAAGTCCTGCTCCAGGCCAGATGTTTCTAGGCGGTTCCTCCAACGCCAGGGTGCATCCCTTGCACCCCCAGCTGTTCCAGGGACACAGGAAGCCCGGGCCCCCACTCCAGCAGCTGCCTTGCAGATGGTGAGGGGAGGGTGTTCTGGCTGTCTGAGAGTCCCTGTCAAGAGTAGGAGGGCACCTATGGCCTCTCCCACATGAAGTGCTACTTGTCAGCCCTATCCTGGCCTACCTGCCCTAGACACTAGAAGGCAGGGAGGAGGCAGTGAGCAGGCTAGGCAGAGTCCCTGCATCTCTACGTTCTGGGGGTGGTTGAAGGAAGCAGGACAAGGGTAAGGCTGGGCCTCCTGGCCTATTGCCCAGGAAACCCCCATTGTGGATGGCCCCCATTCTTCGGCCGTGTCGCGTGCCCCCTGCCTGCCTTGCCCCCCGCCCTCCTGTACACACATGGCCGAGAAACAGGCTCTAGCACGTGGAGCCAGCTGGCACCTCGTCAGACTAGCAGCCAGGCACGCTGCCAGGGCAGCCAGCCAGCCTGCCACTCGCTCCCGCCCCGCCCGCCCTGGCCTCTACCGCACAGAGCAGGCTGCACCATGTGGCCTGTCAGGGAGTGAGGCCGTAGACGTAGAAGACAGGGGAACCCCCGGGGGAGGGGGAGCAGTGAGGGGGTAACCTGAGGCACAGGCTTGAAAAGTATGGATTGTCATATGACTCCCAGACAGATGTGGACTTGCTGCCACTCTCTGAGGGAACTTGGAAGGTTCCAAGTGTGCACAGCCCACTCTAGGACTGCTGCCTCCCCACACACCTGTCTCCAGCCCCCAGTGGGCCCTGTGCTCTGCTGTGGGGAGCCCTGAATATCCTGCTTCTTGTACTGTATGCACCTGTGCTTACCCTCCCCTACCTGACTCTGGGAACTTCATTTTACACCTGCCACGGTGGGTGCCCAGCAGTGGGCAAAGAGACTGCTGCTGTCCTTGGAGCTGGTCTCAGAGACAAAAGCTTTCTCCTTGGGACACAGCCAGGCCCCTATTCCTGCCTTGAATGTAGGATGTAGGACAGAGTGTGAGTGAGTGGTAGGACACAGCTCAGAAGCGCAGTTAGGCTCTACTCTCCACAGTACACTGCCTGAATACTGGCTTTCACCAGCCAAGTGGGCATCTTTGGGGCTAGGGCATGAAAACAGAACCTAGAGAGGCTGGGCCCCATGTGGGGGGGGGCTGAGGTTTTAGAGTATCTAGGGTGGGCTATAAGCAATTCTATCAGACAACCGTTGATATAAGGGGAAGTAAATGGTTGTGGTCACTGTCAGCAGGCCTCCACCCACCCTCTTGAGTGAGTGGCCCAATAGGGAACAGGACTGGGCTCTAAGGCAGTTGGTGCCACCCACAAACCGCCCATATTGCTAGTGGTGTCTCCTGGGTGAAATGGAGAGGAAGCAGGCGTATGTGTCGACTGAGTAGGAGGTGGGCCNACATTCCCGGGCACTGATGGGGCACTGTTGGTTACAAGGATGGAAATCAAGTCAGGTGGCTCAGGTACATCAGTACACCTGTGGTCAGTCCAGGGATCCAGCCCTTTCTTGAGCGGCCTCCACTGCTTGTTCCTCCTGCTTGGCCACCCTCACCCTTCCTGCAAACATCCTGGGAGCCAGATGCTGTGGCCAGCTGGGAGATTCCCAGCAGACACAAAAGGCTGGTTGGAGAACAGGGAGCAAGTGTTTCCTTCAGGGCCTGAGGCCACCCACAGCTGGCCAGGGAGTCTCTCACCAGGGCCCAGCTTGTCAACCCAGACTCCACCCAGGACTCTGCTGGGAGGGCAGGGGTAGATCTGGGCTGAAGACCCCACTCTGCCTATTTGGTCCTCAGGACCTGGCTTACCCTCCACCCAAGAGAGCACTGTTTCTTATCGCCTGCCCAACATGTGTGCTCTGGGCAGAGCCCAAAGCCCAGATTACTGTAACAACTGTCCCTCACTTGTCACCTGTCCTGTTTGGAAAACAGCCCCTTCTTGTTGCACAAAGAGAGGTTTCTCAGGCTTCCAGCAGTGCCGGGCGCTAATCTCTCTGCCTAGAACATGGACGGGCTGTGCGCCGTGTGTGGGTCCACTGCGCTCTGTAAACAGGACGCCTGAGCGCAGCAGTCATTGAGTTACGGCAGTGCCTGGTGCCAGGAGCAAGAGCTCTGTGTGCCCGCTGCCAACTGCAATTACCTCCCGCGTGCCAGCCAGGGAGGGGGGGTTAACCCTTCCTGTACCATGGGAGATGCACCATCAAGAGAGCACAAGCAATGACCAGGCCTGGGGTGCTGGGGACCCGAGGCCACCTCCCAAGTTATCCTCNTACACCTGGACAGGGTACACCCCAGTCTGGGAAAGGCCAGGAGGGGTTCTAGAGACCATCCTATTTCATGATGTTTGAGAGTAACAGGTAACAGGCGCCAAAGTGTACCAAGTGCAAGGCTGGTGGCCTAGGAGGAGCGTTGTCCCGGGCAGGACTCGGGTAGGGGTATGGGAGCAACAATGGTCTCTGCCTGCTGACAGCTCCTTCTCCCTGTCTCTCCCTCCCAGCTGACACATCTGGAACCCATGCCTGCTTGAGTCTGGGGAGGTGGGGGGCAGCCCATGGTGGAGGGCACAGCCCAGTCCGGCTGGCCCAGCTGCATTCCATATTTCCTTAGTTCCCTGGAATCCTCCCTGCCCAACATCTGGAGCACACATCTGGCCAGGACCAGTGCCTACTGGGGCCACCCCCATTTCTAACCAATTACCACCTCCCCTGAGAGACTTCCTCAGCAGGGAGGCAGCCCCCCCCTGCCCTAGCACTCTGGGCAGGGCCTGCCAGCAGCTTTCACCAGTTGGTCCACAACCCCTGGGGTACAGTCCAGGAGCCCAGGACCTGACTTACCTTCGTGCGAGTGGGAGAACCAGATCTGGGAGGTGGCAGGGTGGGAGCCTCGGTAGGCTGGCTCAGAGGGAGAGGATGTAGGGCCACTGGAGTGTGCAGAAGCTGCTGATCCCAGGCTGCTGGTGAGAAAGCTGCCCATGAAAGACGAGGCTGGGGGATTTCCCATCAGACGGCTGCTGGCTGTGGACACAGGGCAAGAGTAAGTCTGTGGTACCTCCATGCCACAACACAAGCTGCACAGAGCTGGCACCTATCCCCCAAAGCTCTCCTCCAGGATGCCTTGCATGTACCCTACCTCCCATAGGGCCCTTGTCTTCAAATATCCAAGAAACCCATGGCAGGAAAAGCTGCCCACACAAGTACTTGACCCAGTGTCCTGAGCCTCTTGAGCCTCTGGTGTCTTAGGGGTAAAACCCTATGACTTCAAAGTCACATAACCATCACCATCTGCACCACCAGCACCCACAACCACTACTACCCACAATAGCAACAACAACCAAAGCATCACCACAACTACCCATACCACCACCATTAACCACACCATCACCACTA
This sequence comes from Neotoma lepida, assembly GCA_001675575.1. Classification (NCBI taxonomy): domain Eukaryota; kingdom Metazoa; phylum Chordata; class Mammalia; order Rodentia; family Cricetidae; genus Neotoma; species Neotoma lepida. The sequence continues at coordinate 254,419 of LZPO01007967.1, forward strand.
TCACCCACACCATCACCACTACTACCACTAACTATACCATTACCACTACTACCCACACCACCATACCACCACCAACTACATCATCACCACCACTACCACCCACACCACCACCACCAGTAACTATACCATCGCCAGTACCACCCACACCATCACCACTAACCACACCATCACCACTCACAACCATATCACTACCATCCCACATTACCACTACCACCATTCATATCACCCCTCATTAACACCACCAAAAGCCATGCCACCACCAACCACCACCATCACCTCCATCACCCCCAATACCACTGCTGCCATCCCTATCACCACCACCATCACTATCCACATAATTTGGCCACCATCATGTCCTTACCACCAGTACCACCCACATCACTACATCACCATCACTATCCACTCCCATATCACCATCCGTATCACCACCAATAACAACAGCTATATGATCACCACCATTGCCACCCATATCACCTCCACCATTACCACCAACAATTATATCACCTAGTCACCATCACTAACCACATCACCTAGCCATCATCATTAGCATACACATCATCTCCACTGTGACAACCACATCACCACCAATTAATCACCTAACCATCACCATCATCACCAACTAGGTACTTTGCATAATGTCAAAAGCACATTTAGGACTCAGGGTAGACAAATTCCCCATGGGCCTTCTCATTAGCACAGCTCTCAGGCCACAGCAGTGGCACTTGAAGGCCTCTTTGATGCCAAAAGCCTTGTCAGCAAGCTTTGCCCATGCCTCACTGAAGGGGCCCAGGTGACCCACCTACAACCAGCAAGGCCCCAGCCAGAGGCTGTAGGGGCAGAGGTCCCTGCCCTTTCCCGGGAAGTGTGGGAGAAACAGGCCTTTCCGCTTTTCCCCACACCATTTAACTGACTAGTCAGACAGGGGGCCCCAGTCCCTGATGAATACAGGGAGACTGAATTGGAAGGAAAACGGACATGTCTGTCAGGCAGGGAAAGAGACCAGAACTACACAGAGCAGCCCTTCAAGTCCCTTCTGAGTTGCTCAGGATCAGGGTCTGACGGAGCTGGCACTGAGCAGAAGATAGTCACTTATCTGAGGCTCAGACACTGCGAGTCCCAGGCTTCTTGGGCTGGGCCAGCATTTTCCTCGGTGGTCTGGGAACGCAGTAGACGGTGAGCTGCCCCTGGCCCCAGGCTGGCCTCCAGGGCCGGTGCACCCTCTTCTGCTGCCCATCAGCCTGCTACATCCTCCACCGGTGGCTGTCATGGTCTATGCACCCTCTCTGCCGGAGTCCAGCAGTCAGGGTCAGGCCAAGTAAGTCCCTGGTTGCCATGGCTACCAGCTCTTGTCCGCACACAACATACATGCACAGAAAGCCTCTGCATACAGGGCCGCTCAGTGGGTGGTCTGGGCTGCACTGCTGGCCCTTTACACCAGCATGGTGCCCTGGTACCTTGCCACCTCTGTCCCTGGGCAGGAAATCTAGTCCATGGCCATCCCAGGGTGGAGAACAGAGCAGAGTAGGTGGAGCCTGGCCATCCCAAGGTGAGTCACAGCAGTAGCTTCCCGCCCAGGAGGCAGGGAAATTGGTGAATTGGTGATGCCTCATCTCTTTGCCTGGCTAGGCCCTGGGAACTTCCCAAACACAGTGTGACTCAGCAGGGAAGCACTCAGGCTAGGGGAGGGGACTGCCCCCGTGGGACCCTGGCATCTATACTGAATTCCACTAGCTTCCAGCCTAGTGGTTGGAAAGTGGCTTCCTTTCCTGGTGTGAAGGGATGCAGTGCACAGTGGAGGGGACATGGCCAGAGGAAGGGTCTGAGAGACCTAAAAGGAGTCCTCTGCTTTGCGTAGGCCCACGAAGAACATGCTGAAGGTGCCCGAGAGCCAGGGACTTCCCGGACAAGACCACATGCTGGGATTGCCAGGGGACCCAATCCAGACCACAGGCGTGTCCACACCAGGGGAGGAGACTCCAGGCTGGGAAGGGAAGTGCTGGCCTCCTTGCCCTGCTCCAGGGACTGTGGGGGGCCATGCTTGTGGGCTGAGTGTAGCTATTCCAGCTGCAAACTTTCTGCCCCCGCCTAGCCTGGCCCCAAGTCCCCCAGGCCTTTCTATTCCCCCTATCCTAACCTCCCTCCTAGGGAAGCACCGCCCACCCTTTCCTCTCTAGGCCATGGGAAGCAATGGAGTCCAAAAGTTGGGTCTGCAAAAACAATTTCTCCAGGATCTTGGCTTGGGAATGGTGCACCTTGTGCTCTCTCACACCACAGTGGACAAGATGGCATTGACCCTCAGCTCTGTGTCCCACAGGGCCCATGGATCCATGAAACCGAGGGAACGCAACAGGTTCCTCACAGTCTCCTGGCAGGGAGGGGGACCAGCACTGGATCTGGACATCTAGGAGCTAGGCCTCCAAGTCAGAGCCCAGGTTGTCTCAGGCCATCATGCACCAACCCAGGATCCTGACCTTGAGAGGAACTACAGTTGACACTGCTCCAATATTGCCCCAGAAGAGGGTCCTTCTGACTAGAGGCCTAAGGGAAAACAGCCTGGCCAGCCCCCTACCCTAGCTGAATAAGGGCAGGGGCTGCTCCAGTGAGAGGTTGGCAGACCCATGCCAAGCTTTTCCAGCCTAGGGCTCTCATCAGCCTGTTTTCTGACTTGGGGGTCGGGTCTTTTAGGGGGTGCTCCTTTATAGCTGCTTCCGCTAAGCCCATTAAAGCAGGTGCTGCTGCCTGCAGGGTCTGTGAAATTCAGGGAGTTGGGGCAGGTCACAGTCCTTCCCCTCTGGACCCTCTGACAAGTCACCTCCTGTGGGTTTCTAGCTGTTCCTGGGAGTCTTCCCTCCTTTCTCCCGTTCCCTGTTGAAAAGTGAAGGGCCGAGCACAGCGTCCTCATCACACACACATGCCACATCTGTTCAAGCAGTAAAAGCAGCAGAGATCCCCAGCCCTGAGGTCACTGCCATGAGTGTTTTAAGGGACCCCCTTCTGGGCACTGGTGATCTTGGCATGGAGTTCTCCTATGGGGTAGCCAACTTTCTGGAACACTGGCCCAGGAGATGTCATTCCCTTCCACAATTCAGGATGGCCCAGGCAGGCCCAACATGGGCCACAAATGATAGTGACCATGACTCTGACTTTGAAAGAGTGGGGTTCTCCTCACCATCCTAGCCCTGGTGGGAAACCTGCAAGAGATCCTGAAGACCTTGTCAGGGGGACAGCCTCGTGGTGGGCAGCAACTGTCTGCAGAAAGAGAGGCACTGTTGTTCCTTGAGGCTTTTCTCAGCCTACCCAGCTTCTAAGGGACCTGGAAAAAAAAACCCAGGAGCAAGGATCTGTGTTCCTATTGTCACCTACACCTTTGAGGACTGGGGTGATGGCACTGGGCCAGGCAAGCAGAGCCCTGGGCAGAACTGGCAGCCACCTTCTAAACTCTGCCTGCTGACCAGGAGCCAACCCCAGGCAGGGCTGGTGCAGTGGCTGCCTGGGAGCCCAGTTCAGCTTGGGCCCTAGCCAGGGCCACTGCCTCAGGCCAAGTCCAGCCGGGAACTAGGCTGAAGGCCCTTTCCTCTTGGCAAAGTTCCCTGTCTATGAATGCTGTGGTTACCAGCCTAGGGAGGACATGGTGAAGCCTGGTACAGCGGAAAGACCCAGAAGGGCTCCTGACAGTGAGTGTGGGGCTCCTTCAGGCAGGCTCTAAGATCTTCACTTCAACCACACTGGTCCCAGGTTTTAAAGAACAGAACATGTTCTACCCTGCATTGTCAGTCCCAGCTCACAGCCCCAAGGATCACAGGCTGATCTGCAGAATAATGCCACTGACCATCCAGTCACCTATCTGAGGTACAAGACAAGCCCACTGCCTGAACATTTTCCCAGAAAAGATCTGAGAAGTGTGAAGTGGAAGTGGCCTCCAGGATGGGCAATTCTGTGCTGTGTGTACATCAGACCCTACCAGCTGCTCTACTGGCCTGCAGCTCTGGACATGAGGCAGGTTGTGGTCTCAGCTCCAGGGACACCTCAGCTCTGCCCAGGACACCACGAAGGCCTGGCTTGAATGCCTGGCTGGCTGAGAAAAACACTCTGGAAGCCAGCATGCCAGAGGACCGACTTGACACACCTCAGGCAATGAATACAGAAGGCACAGGCCTATCCGTGGGAGGCGAGTCTGTGCCCATGCCAAGGCGCCAAGGCTAGTGACCTGCATGGGACTATAGGCCACACCTGGATCATGGCTACTCCAGGGCTACCAACAGCAGGAAGACTGGGGAAACTGCCAGGCAGAGCAGAGAACGGCCTGCCAGGAGGGCCCCTGGCACAGCCTGGCTTTCAGATCCCTTTCTGGGAAGATGCTACACCTGTGTAATGAGTGAAAGAGAATGGGAGTCACTGGGCTTGTCAGGGCTCCTTGGAGGACTGACCATCAACAGCAGCATGGGGGAGAGAGAGCAGCCCCTTCAACCTGGGGTTGCAGAGGCTGCAGTCCTGGGACATCCTGGTCAGCCTTAGCTGTCAACCGGACACAGCCTAGAGTCATCTGAGAGAAGCCTCAGTCGAGGAACTGCCTAGATCAGGTTGGCGCGCGCGCGTGCGTGCGTGCGTGCGTGCGTGCGTGTGTGTGTGTGTGTGTGTGTGTGAATCTAGCTAACCATGAGCCAGTAAGAAAGTCAGAGAATGGACTAACAAGCAGCCTTCTTTCACGGTCTCTTCATCAAGCTCCTGCTTGAGCTCCTAGTTTGACCTTCCTCAAAGATGGAAGTGACCTGAAAGTGTAAGCCAAATAAGCCAAATGGTGAGGTTGTTTTGGGCCAGATTGTTTACTCACAGCAACAGAATGAAACCAGAATACCTAGAGATCTCTTGTGACCACTGAGGCTACTGTGTGGTCCGTAGGGGTAGCAACAAACTGCGCTGCCTGGGAGGCAAATGTGGCCATGACTAGCCACAACTCACTCTTTCCTCTCAGCTATGTGTATACTAGGCCCTCTTGCCCACTGTGGCCACCACAGTCCACAGACCTGATGGCATGTGGCAACCTGAGAGTGCCCAGGAGCCTGGATGCAGCCTGGAAAAGGTGTCAGCTAAGAGTCTTGGAGAACTAAGCCTTGTGGGTCTGACTGGCTGCCTAACATTGTGTCAAAGATCCTCAAAGATCTGGCCCACCAGAGAGCCCAGTTCTGGGTGGCTGGATGGCCAGGTGCTAGCTAGCCATGCTTGTGCACCCGGCTCTCTGGCCAGACTGTCCCATCTTGGCATTCTGACACCATCCAGATCCAGTGGGACAGAGGGAAGCAGAGTCTCAGGGAACGAGCGTTTGTTTTGAGTTAAGCAAGCCACTGAGACAGCATCCTCCTCTTCTGGAAACTGTGAAATGGTTAAAAAAAATAAAACCACAGCTCACTGAGATGGCGGCAGCTCCAGAGAAGCAAGTCCCTTCCCAGGCTCTCCTCNCTCCTGTTGCTTCCGGAAGCCCAGCTGACTGGCTGCTGGCATGGGCCTCCTTGGCTCTGTGTCTGGCGGCTGCACCCACTGCCTGTGCCAAGCTCCCACCCTCCTGCTCACACCCATTCACACTCCCCTCTACCTTCAGCTTCAGCTTCTGGTTCTGCCTCCCTGGGTCCCCTNTAGGGCTAACCAGGCAATGGTGACATCTAGCCACCAACTAGTCTTTGGTGTCCCCAGGAAACACCAGGAGTGGCAGAGACCGGAAAGGTGAGCATCCTGGGGCAGTTAATGGGGAAGAGGGAGGGTAAAGCTCTCCTCTCACACTGAGCCTGTCCCAGAGGGAGTAGAGGAGGAAGAGACAGCCCTTCTGCCCCACCCCACATTCCTCTCATTCCAGGAACCCTAGGGAGAACAGAACTTCCACACAGGGCTTTCCACAAAGATAGAGGATCAGAAGAAAAAGCTCTAGTCTAGCCTGCCTGGGGTAGCTGAATGATATCTATCAATCCCTCTACTGCCCAGTGGAGGAGGGGTTAAGAGTGGGGATGCCAGGCCTTGGTGGAGAAACAATTCTGAGATTCCTCCCCAAACCCCAAACCAGGTGACTGGAAGCTACAGGGTTTAGAGGCTACCCTCCAGTGTGCACTGGTCTGTGGGCACACAGAGATCCACGGCATTCCCATCAGGTTGCTCCAGCACCTGATGATGTGGGGAGTGTGAGCTACACACACGGTAGAGGTGGGACGGGACCTTAGGCAAGCACTCACAGGGTGTGTCTCCTGGTGTGTGCACATTTCTCTCTAAGTGTATGCCTACAGCAATATGTGTGTGTGTGTGTGTGTGTGTGTGTGTGTGTGTGTGTGTGTGTCTGTGAGTGTGTGACAGGCACTGGCTGTGCATATATGTCTAGAGTGTACGGCTGTGAGCATGCACCCATGGCTGCATACAGCCTTTACAAACTCCATTCCAGAGCAAGAGGGCACACAGACTGAGCACATTCTCCAAAAAGCTATTTCCCAAGTGTCTTGACCAGACTCCTACTGACTGGCCTGGGTGGACCCTGGTAAGTCTGCCCACTGCCTCCCCTAGTANAGGGGCACACATCTAAGCTACCTGTAGGAGAAAGGGAAATTCAGCCCCATGCTGCAGCTCCAAGACCTCTAACTCAGCACAGCCTTCCAGATGCCCCTCTTGAGGTAGGAAAAATCCAGACCTGAAAGTGGCTCAGGAATGAGGAGCACTCTGGAAGGCAGGTCACATGGCCAGGGCTGTCTCCCCACAGCTCCTGGAGAAGCAAGATCCAGCTTTCCTCAGATTTCAATCTCAGACCCCTCTTCATGGGCTAGCTTGCTAGCAAGGACCATTTCAAGCTGGGGCAACAATCCCCTAAAGCTTCAGGACCACTGCCAGCAGGTGTCAGCCTGTGGCTCAGCACCATTGGGCTTCTCTGAACTTCCCTTTCTGCCCTCAAAGCCCTGGTAGTGTCTGAGGGCACCCGGTGTTCACAGGGCCCCCACACCACAAAAGCCATGGGCCAGCTCCACGAAGGTGGCTGGAGGAGGAGAGGCTAAGACAGGCCCAGAGAGGGAAACAAAAGGAAAGAGAGGAGGGAGGCAGAGCGGAAGGTCCTGGAACCACAGCCTGGGGCGGGGGCTGAAGGGGAGGCCAAGAATGCTGAGCAGTGGGCGTTGGGCTTGGCCCATCCTGGGGCCATGGGGGTGGCCTGGGAATGATCACCTCACCCNGGAAGCCCCTCAGTCAGTCCAAGAGAACCTTCCGGAAGTCCCAAAGGAAGCCACTCTCAAGCCATAATAGGAAAGCTCTGTGGTTGCTGAGCCACTCAACTGGGCAACCATGGAAAAGGCCGGGAGGCAATGATGACAAGGGACAGGCCCAACCGACAGCCCAGAACTAATAAAAGAAAAGGAAAATCGGATATAAGTCTGGTTCTTATTAAAAGAGTAAATTTAGCCCTTTGGCTAGGACAGGAGGCCGGTTGGCCAAGGCTCCCCACTGTGTGTGTGTGGGGGGGGGGCTGGATTTCTTCCCAGAGTGATTCAGTGTCCCAGGACAGGCAGGCGGGGGCTGGGGCTGCAGGAGGGGCAAGGGGCACATACACCCTCTTGTAGTCCTTCACACCTTCCCTTGTGTCTCCCTCCCTCCCTGGGCAGTCAGGTATCCAGGACCTCTCCCAGATGCCCAGGATTCCCCTAAGGGTGGTGGATGGGCAGCATGGGGGTGAGAAGGTGACCAGGACTGCTCAGCACCGCTCTTGCGAGCCACAGCCCCCAGCTTGGAGAGCCTCCACTACCAAAGCAGGCACTTTGCTTCCCACTGCCTTGAAATAAGCTAGCCACATAAAGGAAGGCCACTCCAGTGTAGTTAGTTATCAGGGCCTCACACCCACGCATGCTCACATATAAAGCTATACCTACACATACACCCGTGTTCACGGTGTACACTCACACAAACATATCTATACATATACTCTCATGGACCTACAAATGCACGCACATGCTTGGGTCTCTTCTCAGAGAAGCAGTGGCCCCATGGACAACACTGGAAGCTCTGATCCAGCTGTGGATGTCCTCCATGTTCTCCTGTACCTAGCCTCTCACCCATGGCCATAACCCATGGTCAGGGAGAAAACAAAGGACACCTGACCAGGGACACAGACCCTCACCTGGTCATGCTATTGGCAGGATGAACTTCAACCAACCTAGGTCCACAGGGAAACTCTAATGCTTCCTAGTTGAGTGACTTCACCAGGCTGGCTGGATTTCCCCTCCTGACAAGTGGACTAGTGCCTGTGATGCCGCATGTAACGCCATGTCCCATCTAGGACCCACAGTGGTCTGCATATGANGTGGGCTGCATAGAGTGGATATTCCAAGGACAGGGTAACATGAGAAGTTAAGGATGTGGGGGAAGGTGGAGGTTATAGCTGCTAGAGACAGCTCCCCACCCTTCCANGTGACCCCACTCTCATGGCTTCATTCATGCTCACACATCTCCTGGTCTGGCTGCCTGGACATGTGAGCCCTCCCTCAGTCCTTGTGGCTAGGGCCTAGCACTCTGGCCCACAGCCACAGTGTGATGGTTCTGTGGATAGCCACACCCCCAGACCCACAGCACTGCAGGGACAAAGGGTCACTGAATGTCCCCAGTGCCAGTGCCTGTATTTCCCAGCACTTCTCCTGCCAACCCTCTCCCACATCCAGAGGCTACCTCCATTAACATCTACCCAGGCTTGGCCCTGGAGCAGCAGGCATTCATGCTTTGGCTCTCCTAGTCTGGGCCTCCTTGTTTCACAGGACACTTACAACTGGACAGTCTGACTCCTAAGCCCCGCTTCATGCATAAAGTAAATGCAGAATTCCTTTGCCTGGCTGACAATGGTGGTCTGAGAAGTGGAAAGTATCACATCTGCTAGAAGTGAGGAAGGACCAATCATGTCCCCTGGACAGCTTCCCATGGTGCCCTGGGGCCAGCCATAAGGCTGAGAGCTTGGGCTGGCTTGTACTTCCTGGAGAACCTGAGGACTCATNGTGTAACACCTAGCAAGACTCAGGCCCATGGGGCACCTCTGGTACCTCACACCTAGGCAGGGCAGATATTGGCCCGTATCAAAGAACTTAAGCAGGTAATATAGCAGCAGGGACAGACATATACATGGTGGCCATTGNCTCTGGCCTAGGGTCAGCTGCTGCACTGGGCTGGGAGAATTCCAGCTGGCCACAGGAACGAGCTGTCCTGATATCTGGGAAGGAAGGCACCCAGGGCATGGCTCCCAGCATGGCTTGGCATAGGTATAGTATCCTGGAGGCCCAAGGGCCACTGTATTCTGCAGGGATGCTGCAGGGCCATGGGCATTCTGGGTCCCTGCTGTCAGTGCCAGAACTGTGTCATTTCCCAGACAACTGTCTCAAGTATGATTGACTCCAGCCACTCTGAGACTTATACTGTGTTCTCTTTCAGGGGGAACTAATGGCGCCCTGCACCCCCAAACTCAAATTCTCAAGNCTTCCACTGAAGATCCCTGATTGACCACTTCTCAATGAAGGCTCCTCCCTGGAATTCCTCACCACTCCACTTACCCTTCCCTTTCTGCTGCATGTCCCAGGGCAGCTGTCTTNTGGCACTTGGCCTTGGGCCAGGCATCACAACTAGGCTAACCTGGGGCAAAGGATCTCAAGCCTTGGACTAAGTAAGGAAGAGGAAAGGTCTAAGAAAGAAGTATGCAACACAGCTGCCTTGTGCTCCAGAGAGCTGTAAGTTTTGGGTAAGAGAAAACAGGGAAGCAACTGTCCAACTCAACTCTAGTGCTCTCTCCTAGGGGCAGGTCCGGGTTCCTGGGAAGACCTCCCAGCCTTAGGTACTTCCACACCTGACAGGGTGGAAAAGGGAAGGATGGGGAGCCCAGAAGGCATGGAGCAGCAGGCACGCACAGGAGAGAGACCTGGCTGTGCAGCAAGTGCTGAAAGGCTTTGNGGGACTCGACAGGCTCAGAGTGGGACGGAAGGGTCTGGGGATCCAATTAGTGAAATGATGGGCATTTCTCAGTAAGATTGCATCACTTTGCCATGCTGCTGAGCAGAAGTGGGGACTACTCAGCCCCCGAGAACACTGTGTCTTGCCTGCAAGTCCACACCCCCTCTCAGAGGCACAGGGGTATCCAGTACTAGCTTCCATGTGGAAACAGAGATCAGAAAGTTCACGGCCACATGGTGAAACTAAGGACCACAGGACTAGGCTGGGCCATTGTTTCCGTCGTCTTTCCTGCCTCAGGGAAAGGGGATAGCACCAGGTGTCTTGCTCTCTGGTGCGGGATGCTTTCCGAGCAGTGCTGCTGTGGCAGACGTCTGTTCCTGATCCCTTCAGCATAGGAAGGAGACAAGGCTTTAATCTCTAAGGGCACTATGAGTGGAAAGCCAACTTCAACCCCAAGGCAGAAATATGGTGACTTCTTAGGATTCTGGTGAGCTGAGGGAGGGCGTTTCTGAGGCAGGAAATGTCATACCCACTGTACAGAGTAGCTCAGAATGGAGCCAGCTATCTGAGGAGGCCAGCCTAAGGGGGACCCTATGGACCTCATAAAGAGAAGATCCAAATAGGCTGGTAGTTTACCTACACCTCCATCTCCAGAAGCCAGGTCCCACCCTTAACTCATCACAGCAGGCTGGGCCATGGGTCACAAGGCACATGGGGTCAGGGGTCACAACAGGAGGAGTTCCCTCCTTGGTGCATATGTGGTGGGAAAACAAGGAAATGACCTCACTGAAGCCCCCACTACGCTGGGCAGGTCCTGACCTTAGGGCAGGAGCAGTAAGACACCAACTAATTTTTATTTTGTCTACTTTGAGGATAAACTTGGAGTTTGAAGGCACAGATGATCATTGACTGGGGGGCTGGAGGCATGGTATTGGGGCTGACCAGAGTAAAATACAGTTCTTGGAGGTGTTCCCCAGCAGCTTTGGAGGACTAGCTTGACCATGATTGATACATCGATACACAGTGATGCTCAGATTAGCTTGTTCTAGCACCAGACCCAGGGCCAGCTACCTACTATAGGGAGGTGAGGGCCAAGGGTAGGGTGGGGCCTGCTTAGGATCTTCCCAGGAGCCTGGATGAGCTCAAAGTTGGCTGGGGAAGCACCAAGGTGGTCCCAGGCACACTGACCCCACTTGGGTGACAGCTGGCAAAGAGAAGACTGGAAGAAACACTGTCCAGATCCGAGGACACAAACTGTTGCTATCCAGGCCACAGAATGAGATCTGTGCACCATGCCGAGAAAGAAATTCTACCCTAGCTCATTCATTAGTTTCTGAGAGCCTGTGTGTCTCCAGGGTCATCTCACCCTAGCCCAGCCTGCAATCTGAGGAAGCCATGAGCAGCCCCAGCACCCTGACCTGCAGCCTTGGCCCTCTATCTCACACAAACCCACACAAACCCCTAGGTAGTGGCAGGGCTGGAGAGCAGGCTTCCTTCAGAGCTCAGGCTGCTGGGTCTGTGGTAGACAGCAATTGTTCCGACTGGGAAAAGGAGTGGTTTACACATTGCCGGGGGCTCTGCAGAGTGGGTGCAGCTCACAATGGAGTCTACATCAACGATGGAGGGATCTGAAAGGGAAGTTGGGACAGAGATGTGGGGCAAGGGATGTAAGGGGTCAGCCTTGAGATACCTAGGGTTGAGCTAGACACAGACAGGAACAAGGCTGAGGGCCAGAAAGACTCCAGTGACAATGAGGCTTGGATTTGAAGGAATAAACCCCTAAGAAGAGGTCTCTGCCTAGTATCCAGAGACCAGGGAGGGCAGGGGTGCAGGGGGCCTGTTATGGCCCTGAGAGGACCAGGATAACCTCCGGTGTTCTGGCACGTATCCCCTCCCAACACATAAACAAGTGGTTGGGACCTCAGGTTGACTGTGACTAGAATGCCATGAAAGCCAGGGGCCATCACCTCCAGGGGAGTGTGTAGAAACTGTGGGTTCCATCCCACTTGCCCTCTCCTCTCGTTTGCTCCGAGTAAAGCTGTTGCCAAGCTAAACGATGCCTGATGCCCCAGGGACAAGAACTGGTGAGATGCCTGCAGTTCAATCCACCCCATGCCCCAGATTCCTGACCCACAGAATCCAAAATAATAAACATTTTGCTGGTTTAAGCTGCTGACTTTGAGGATAATTTGATGCTATTTGTTAACTATCCTGCAAGAGCTAATGAATATATAGAGACACTTTCACAGCGACCCGGGAGCATACAAGGAAGGCAAACNGAGGCACTGTAGGGTAGCCAGCACAGGGGTCAGACCTGCTTCTGCAGAAGACAGAAGCACAGATTCAGGTGTGAAACCATCCAGTGTCNTACCCTGGCTAGGGAGTGTCCTGTGGGTCCCTACCATCCTTGCAGCCCCTGCCTTTCCTAGTCTATATCTGAAGGAGTGTTCCCTGACTGTCTCCTATTGAAGGGCTCTCTGGATTTGGTCATTCTGGGTTTTACTCTTTACCACAAATCTGCAANGTGTTATAAAGGACAAATATGGTAGGTACTGTGNACAGTTTTTTTGTTTTCTTAACTTCATCTATGTTCAGAAATGATAAGTGCTTTTTCAGGGTTAGCCTAAGATTTATTGTAATTTAATTTAGTTTTAATTCTAGTATTACTTTAAAGAAAATTAAAAGTTTATTTTTAGGATACCCAAAGGGTTGTAAAAGTCTCAAAAAGGGGATTGATTTCCAGGCAAGTCTCCCACAAGGTGACCTGATGGCGTGGGGTGATATAGTGCACAGTAATGCTGGCTGGTCAGAGTAGCTACCCCTATACAGAACTGGTAGGGCCTGAGGGGCAGTGGCACAGGGCCAAGAAGGGCCAGTACTCTAGGGGCCAGTGGATCAGCTAGGGACCGAGGGGTCTGCATAGAGAGGGATGAGGCAGGGGCTGAATCAGGACAGCTGGATGCGAGTCCTTCCTGTACCAGGCACAGAGACCAAGAACAGAGACTGGAAGAGAAATCATGGCCTGGCGGGGCAAGGGGCAGGGAAGAGCTTGCTGGAAAGGATTTGTGAGATGTGTATGCTTGGGTAGAAGTATCATCTGAGAGAGGGACAGTAGAGCTAAGCCTGGGTGGCATTTCAAACATGGGGTTGGTAGAGGGCCAAGCTGGGGAACTGACTCAACTCAATCTTTGTGAAAAGACAGTTAAGAGGGCAAGGCCAAGCTCAGGGGGAGCCCACAGAGGGTTCCACAGCATAGGGTAGGAGGGGGCTCACAGGACTCATGCAGTTAGAAGAGGCCTTGGGTGGTGCCACAAAGGGTCATGGTGCCTGCTCCCTCAGGAGGTGGCAGAGATCAAAGGATGGAGCAGGTGATCCAGGAAGCTCTGGAGGAAGAGGACACATTGTCACCAGATGACTGGCTCTGCCATGGCCACTTGAATGTGACTCTCTGAAGGCTACTAGGAACCAGCACAAATGTGAGTATGAATACACGTTGGGAGACCTGCCCCCAGTGTGAGAACAGTGAACAGGTGTGAACTGTCACAAGCATACATGGTAGGTGTATGGGTGCTTCACTCACTGGCCATTGGCTGGGCCAAAGGGCAGTGGTGGCAGCTGGGAAGCTATGTCCAGGTGTGTAGTTTGGGCTTCTACTTCAGGAAGAGGGCACACTTGCCAGGCCTAAAGGGGTACCTACCCTAGAGGGTAGCTCCTTCTCCACAGTGTCCTCCCCCCAAGTTTAGACTCTAGGGTTTCCTACCCTGGTATCTGCAATGTTCACCTCAGCTCATGCCCTCCCTGCTCAATGCACTCCTCACCCTACCCTGCTCCACTCCTAGCCTGCTGGCTCTGAGGGACCCAGCCTGGGGGTGTCCATAGCTCCTCCTCTGAACCCTTTTGCAGAAGACAGGGAAAGCAAGCCCCTGTTCTCCCACAAAAGGACCAACAGGTGAGGAAAAAAGCCCAGCAGAACCCAGCTCTTCTTACATGATGATGGTAGCCAGCTGGTTCATTTCTTACTTGGTAAAGCTGATTCTTCTCTTTGCACAGGGCACCTCAGAAAGCACATCCCCCCTCATACCATCCTTTGCCTTACAGACCCTTGCCTGCTGTTCAGAAGCCTTTATGGGAGGCAAACCCACCCTCCACTCCATTGCCCTCCCTCATTTCTAAAACCTTCCCCTGAAAACCAAGTCCCTGCCCCGAGGTAGGAGGAGTGGGCAGCTCTGCTTGACTTTCCTTTCCAGTTCCAGGCACACAGTTGGATAGCCTACCAATAATCCAGAAGGAGCAGTGCCCCAAGCCAGCCGAAAACCTTCCCATGCAGACACTAGACTCTTTGTTGGGGATGGGGGCAGGGGAAAGGAGACAGGAGCCNACCCACCTGTTCACTCCCCCAGGTCAGAATGAAAGAGATGCTTCCTGGCCCACNGAATCTGGAACCTAATCATGTAGACAGCTGCAGCCGCCACCTACAAACACCAGCTTGATGACTCTAAGCTTGGACATNAGACACCCCTCCTCCAGGCCTGAGGTCCGCTATGAACCCAGAGCTGATCTTGTAACCAGGGCCNGGGCTCCCCCTCATTCAGCACCCACCAACACCTCCCTGAGCCCACGCCCCACGCCTGTGGTGGCAGCTGCTCACAGGGCCACAGGAGGCAATGATATTATATATTACGACAAACAGGGGCAGCCCACTGACAAATAGGCCTGCGTGATCTAAACGGTATATTATCCCATAAAAACGTCAGCGGGCAGAGCGTCGGAGCCAAAGCGGAGTGCCGTCCCATGCCGGAGGCCCTTCGAGGCCTTGCTCCTTCCCAGCACGGCAGGGCTGCGAGGTGATTTTCTAGGCGTTGCACAGTGCTTGTGATTCTGTTTTTTGCTTGTTACACCATGTCTGTTGGGGAGGGGAATGAGGTCCCAGAGGTTAATGGGGACCAGGAACCCCAGGGGAGACGTTCCCTGGCAGGCAAAGGGGTTGGACATGGGACAGAGCAAGTCACCTAATTTGCCAAAGAGGCAGGGCACGTGCTTTGAATTCTGAAGCTAGTTCACAGCTTGTCTGCAGACTAAGGAGATATACACACCCAACCTGGAGGCCTCCTGGGCAGGCTACCTCCCCTGCAGGAGCAGGGACTTCAGAACCTCTGGACCCAGCTCTAGGGGCCTGCCTGCCAAAGGGCCTGAGGCAGCTGTGTCTGGGTTTCTCTTGGGAAACCTCCAGAATCATTCTGGTCCATAATGCAGAAAGGCATTTCCTCAAGGACTCCCTAGGCAGAGAACTCCCAGCCATGCCAGGCCCTGGGCAGGGCCACCAGGCCCCTCCAACTTGATTCTGAAGGAGGACATAGGCTGATATAGGCTGAGCTGGGGCAGGGGTGAGGAGGTAGGGAAGAACACCCTTGTGACTTTGACCTCTACAATCAAGGCAGCTGCACAGGATCTAAAAGACAGGGCAGCATATCCCATTGTGGGGACTTCTATTCAGATGTTTATGGTGAAGAGGAAGACAGCAGGACTCTAGGGGCCCCAGAGGAAGATGGGCGAGGAGGCACTGGGGTGACCATCNCTGCTCCCTTCCGCTTCGGAAAGTTGTGATTCCCAGTGGTGCTGCTTGAACTTTTTATCATCTGTGCTTGGGAATTCCCAGTGCAGGAACCCGGAGGGTCCCAGGCTCAGAGTTGGGAACTAGACCAAGGCATTCTGGGAAATGTAGTCCTTGGGGAGTTAGGAGGGTCAGCAGGATGGGGACTTGGGGTCGTGAGGGTAGAAAAGAGAGCCAAGGCTGCCACCCTGACACTAACTTCAGAGTGGAAGTTTAAAATGCCAGGGAAATAGATTCACTTAAAATCTNCGCCTAACTCCACATGTTTTTCTCTGAATAAGCAGTCCTGGCCTTTTTATTTTGGTGTGTGTAGGGGGAACCTCCTCAGAGAAGAGGGTCCCANCTGAATTTCACAAGTGGAAAGTAACATTCATTTCCCACATCTCTTTCCTCCTCTGGCTAGGGCCTCCAGACACGGGTGGGGGTGGTGGTGGTGGTGAGGGGTTGGGGTACGACCTGCTGCCTCCCCTCCGAGAGCCTGTGAGCATCCTGAAGCTCCCACATTATTTATGTTCACAGCCTGCTCTGATGACATATGTAAGTCGACAGCGAACATCCTATCAACTTGCTGGAGTGTATCTTGATTGTTAAAACACACTCTTAAAGGTGTACAATCATTTATCAAATTAAAATAGCCAAGCTTTGCTTGTTCCTTCTCTGTCTTCCTGGAAGAACCCCAAGCAGCCTCCCGCCTCCTCTGGCCTCCTGTATTAGCACTGGGCTCTGCTCCTCAGAGACCCTGCCCCTGATGCCTGGGACCCTGGCCTCAGCACACCCTCCCCCTGCCCCAGGCCAGGGCAAGCCCACTAATCGCCAAGAAGTGACAAACGCCAGAAGCCCCACCAATTAAATTTAAACTCACGCAAAGCTCAGTGGCTAGTAAATTATTATTTTTATTAGCTTGAACCAAGTTCCCGTAAGAGAGAAAGTCAACTTGCTCCCATGAATGGCTCTTGTATAATTTATTTAACTCTGTGCTCTTTGCCAAAGCCTGGAATATTTTTAGCTCATTCTGTTGTTGGATTTGGCTTTTTTATGTGTGTTTCTGAGGGGTATTTTTAGCTTCATCCATGTTATTCTAACAACCTCCTATGCGTTTTTGTCCTGTCTGTGCGGGCTGTTGAACCCTGTCTNACAGGGAGCTGAGGGAGATTTCTAAGAATAACTGGGGAGTGTTTGGGGNGTGCGGTGTTTTCCGGGGGAGATGTGCTATTTGCACTGTGCCACTCCTGCCTCGGCCACCAATTTGCCTTATTGCTCACGTGACCTGGATATTCCAATGGAGAACTCGGCGTTTCCCTATAGGAATGATCAGACTTGGTGGCAGCACAGGCCCCACTGAGAAAAAACCCACATTCCAAAAACAGCTTTGGTGGAGCGGGCGCGGCTGCCACAGCCATCCCAGTCTATGCAGCCGCCAGATTCCCGGATCCCTGCGGCTCTGTTGGGCACGGCGGCAGCTTTGATGTCTAGCTCTGTCACTTATGGAGCAGGATGGGTAGAAGCTCGGAAAGTAACTCTTTTCACACCTACTTAATGTTGGTAACTGCTGCAGAGACACTCTATCGTGCAGTGGAGTTAATGAGGTATTTAC
>LZPO01007967.1:299025-317228 GCA_001675575.1 Neotoma lepida
ATTAAAGGCGTGTGCCACCACTGCCCAGCTTTTCCGAATATATTTTTAAAGTTTTATTATTTTATATGTATGGGTGTCTTGTCTGTATGTATGTCTGTGCACCACATGTGTGCTTGGTGCCTGTAGAAGCCAGAAGAGAGTGTCAGATCCCCTGGACCTGGGGTTACAGAAGGATGTNAGCCACCATATGGGTGCTGGGAATCAAACCTAGGTCCTCTGGAAAAGCAGCCAGTACTCAACTGCTGAGCCATCTCTTCAGCCCCATTTTCCCATATTCTTCCTGAAAATTTATGTTGCAAGATGAGGAAACAAAATCAAATATTGAAGTAACTTGACTGGTTGCAAAGGCTGNTGTTGGAATTCCAATCAGTTTGACTTTGTGTACTTAAACACTGTGCTATGAAACTGCATTTACCTTTAAGCCAGCACACAACTTTTCTTCAATCTTGTGTGTAAGTACACTGANAACTGTTGGGGTGTCATACAACCCAAAGGATTTTTTTTTTCTGTGTATATATTCCTAGAATGCTATTGTGCTGGCTAGGTTTATGTCAACTTGACACAGGCTAGAGTCATTTGAAAGGAGAGAACCTCAGTTGAGAAAATGCCTCCATAAGATCCAGTTGTAGGTCATTTTCTTAATGAGTGATTGATAGGGGAGGGCCCAGCCCATTGTGGGCAGTACCATCCCTGGGCTGACTGACCTGGGCTCTATATGAAAGTAGACTCAGAAGCCATGGAGAGCAAGCCAGTAAGCAGCATCCCTCCATGGCCTCTGTATCATCTCCTGCCTCCAGGTTCCTGCCCTGTTTGAGTTCCTGCCCTGACTTCCTTGGTTATGGACCNTTTAACCTGGAAGTATAAGTGAAATAAACCCTTTCCTCCAAAGTTGCTTTGGTCATGGTATTTCATCATAGCAATGATAACCTAAGACAGCTATGTTCCTATTAGTATTAGTTGTGTGTATGTGCACATATGCATATGTGGTCAAAGGTCAGCACCAACACCAAGTATCNCTCCTCAGGAGCCAGTATCTTATTCCTTGAGACAGTGTCTTGCTGTGTAACTCTGCCTGACCTGACACTCATTATATAGACCAGACTGGCCTTNAATTTGTGGTTGTCCTCGTGCCTCAGGGCTCCTAAGTGTTGGGACTACAGGTGTGTGCCACCATGTCTGACTCTTATTTATTCACACTTATAAACTGTGGCTANAGCAGGCAAGACGGCTCAGAAGACAGAAGTGCACACTACACGCTATCAAGCCAGATGATCTGGAAAAATAATCTTTTTGAGACAAGNTTTCACTGTGTAGCTGTGTCTGCCCTGAAATTTGCTCTNTACACCATGCTGGCCTTGAACTCACAGAGACCCACCTGCCTCTGCCTTCTGAGTTCTGGGATTAAAGATGTGTGCCTCCACTGCCTGGCTGATGATCTGAATTTGAATACCCAGGCCCACAGGGTGGAAGGAGAGAACTTACCCCAGCAAGTAGTTCTCTGATTTCTACATGCTCCATTACACATGCCCCCGCCAATAAATAAATACAGAATAAAAACTGTTACTCTATGTATATGTGTGAATAAATTTATATTTTAACATCGTTTTAGAATTATTTGGAGTGGGTTAGGGCTAGGGAGATGGCTTAGCAATTAAGAGTACTTGTTGTAGAGAACCCAGATTCTATTCCCAGCACCCACATGGTGGCTCACAACCATCACTAACTCCAGTTTCAGGGGATCCAACATCCTCTTCTGGCCTCCCAGGTACTGCATGCATGTGGTGCACAGCCATACAGGCATACAAAACACTCCCACAAAAATAATAAATTAAGTGGGCGGTGGTGGCGCACGCCTTTGATCCCAGCACTCGGGAGGCAGAGGCAGGCGGATCTCTGTGAGTTCCAGGCCAGCCTGGGCTAAGGAGTGAGTTCCAGGAAAGGCTCCAAAGCTACACAGAGAAACCCTGTCTCAAAAAACCAAAATAATAATAATAATAATAATAAATTTAAAAAATACACTTCTTGTTTTTTATTTTAGGTGTTTTTCCTGTATGTATGTATGTGCATCATGTGCATAGGACAGAAGAAGGCTTCAGATCTCTTGGAATTGGAGTTATAGATGATTATGAATACCATGTAGGTGCTGGAAACTGAACCTGGGTCCTCTACAAGAGCAACCAGTGCTCTTAACCACTGAGCCATCTCTCCAGACCCCATTTTTCTTTAAGGCCAGCACCTGTCACCCTGTAGGAGCTGTGGCTCCACTTCTTTGGGTGTCCAGAGTAAGGAGCAAGAGGCAGCTTCCCACAGCTTCACTGTGGCACCCTAAGAACGGAGGCACTGGCCACTGCAACTGGTCAAGCTCAGGGCTCTCTCTCTTCTTGTCTTCTTGTCCTTGCTGAGGGATCCCTCATAGAGATAAGAGGTGCCTCTCAGCTAGCTGGCCCAGAGCAATTCCATTCCCAGTGTCCCCATAAAGTAGCGCACAGGNCCCAGGACTGCAGCGCCCATCTGATCTAGAGAAGGCTAGCAGTTTGCAGAATCCAAGCTTCATGACCCTACACCCTTCCCAGAGGAGATGTGACATGCAGAAGGAACCCAGCGGCCAGCAGTCCTGTGGCCCGACTCTAGGAGCCTCAGGACACCACACTTTGTCTAAGCTTACCTATCAGTCTGGTAGAGGTGAGGCTCATCAGTGGCTTCTAAGTCACCCCATTATGCTTGGGCTCCTCACAACACTGTGGGCGAGACCTGCCTTCACTGCAGAAGAACACCAGCAGCCTTGCCCTGCATGGGATCCTGGGCTGTTCCTGCCGCAAGCCGCTAAAGTCTCCAATCTATATGTGTAGGGACCACCGTGAGCCCTGAAACCTCGAGAGTAGCCACACCATGGCAGGATAGATAGCCTACCTGTTCCTCCCCAGCCCGGGGCAGAACAGAATCAGTCCAGATATCTAAGAAGCCATCAGGTTTGTCCGCCGAAATGTGGGTCCACGGATCATGCTCCTGCTCCCTCTTGTCTGTACGGGTCAGATTCCGTCAACCCTCTGTCCTGTATCAATGAGGCACAAAGCCTTTGCCTAAGGTCCAAGAGCAGCCAAGAGCAGCAGCCTGACTGAAAACACTTTACCCCTTGGCTCTATGATTTTTGTTTTTATTTTTCGAGACAGGGTTTCTCTGTGTAGCCCTGGCTGTCCTGGAACTTGCTCTGTAGATCAGGCTGACCTCAAACTCAGAGATCTGCCTGCCTCTGCTTCCTGAGTGCTGGGATTAAAGGTGTGCACCACCACACTCGACCCTTTCTTTTCTTTAAAAAAAAAATACTTATTTTTTTTAAATGCGTACATATGATTGTGCACCAGTGGGCTCCTGATGCCTAGGGGCCAAAAAAGTACGTTGGATCTCCTGGAATTGGAGTTAATAGATGGCTGTGAACCACCACGTGAGTACTAGGAATCAAACCTAGGTCCTCTGTAAGAGCAGCAAGTGGTTTTAACTCTCCAGCCCTAGCTAAGGATAACTTAGAACTTAGGATTCTCCTGTCTCCGCCTCCCACATGCTGGGACGGCAGGCATGCGCCACCGTTCCCGGCTGCTTCTGAGAAATACACTTAGGTGCTTTCGTTGTGACTTCTGGCATCAGTCTTGCCACATTTCCCTTCTGCTGTGCTCCCCACAGCTCACCAAGTGTCCAGGTATCCACATACCCAAGTACTCAGACATCCAGGTACACAGAGATCTAGGCNTTAACCTGAGCCAGTCACACCCCTGTTGATAGGACAAACTCAGGTTGTCAGGCTTACAAAGCAAGCACTTTTACCTGGTGAGCCTTCTGATCAGCCCCCCTTTTTAATCCTTTTTCTTTCCTTCTTTATTTATTTTGCCCCTCCTCACCCCAGTGCTGGGGATGGAATGGAATCCAGGGTGGGAACTTACTCGTGTNAGCTTTCTACCCCTGANCTACATCCCAGATGTACAGAAACTTTTTTTTCAAAATTTTGAAGGACATAAAAGATTCTAAAGCACAAGAATCATGCAGGTGTGCACGGCTCCCCCTGAAATGTCTATCATCATATAAACACAGGCAGCACACTTGGCTTTGGCAGTGACAGCACACATGGCCCAGTAGTTTGAAGATCTTTTATCTGGCTTCCCTGTTTCTTACGTTCCGCACGATTCCCTAGTGGTCCATCCTTTATGTTGCCTCCTTCAGCCCACCTCACTCTAGGCTCTGTGCTGGAGTCCACGCCAGCTGTGGTGAACTGGTTCCTGTGTGCCTTCCCTCACACCTTCTTGTATGATGAGATGAGACTGGAAGAGAGATCCCTAGTGGTGGNGCTGCTGAGTGGGGACACTCCATCTCTAGGGTGAATGTTACTGGAAGAGGACCCTGAGAAGTCTCATCAGCTTGTCCCATATTTATATGGAAGGACTGAGAATGGGGGTTACAAGGAAGGGCAGGCCCAGGTCATGGCTCCCAGGATACCAGTCTGGCTGTACACTAGNACAGCCTTGGCTTCTGCCTGTGGGCGTCTTACAGAAACCCACGCCCAGTCTTGCCCACAGAGAAGCAATGGAGCAGGGTGCCTAGACTTCAGGAATGCATGCCTATGGTGGTGGGAAGACTCTGTGTACTCCCTGAGCTTGTTGATGGACATGCAATTAACTCGCCTGTGGTTATGTGGGCAACTGAACTGGAACGGGAAGTTAGTGTGGAAACTGGGGCCTTTCAAGTTATGACAAATTCATCAAACACATGAACCCGTGAGCAGGGAGACTGCCATGGCCTCCTTCGGGGAGCGGTGTCTGCGTCAGCCCAGGGGACAAAGCCCTTTCTAGCCCTTTCTCTGAGGTCAGGGCCCAAACAGACCAATTCCCTGCAGAGGCTGTTCTGGTTTGATGCAGACGCTGGCAGGTAGGGTCTAGTGCAGGTCTAGTGCAGACTCTGGTGTGTCTTTTGGTGAATGTGTCTCTTTCTGAGCCACCTCTGAGATCAACTCAATATTGTCTGATGTCCTTCTTGGATCCCAGATGCCAGAATAGGCTTGAAGCTGCTAAAACCCAATCAGGAGCCCAATAGGAGAATAAGTTCAGGAATCCATACTCTCCAGGAATGCCAGGTACCTAGTCTCCTGCCTGCAAGGGGAAATGAGCCCGAAATGATTATGGAGGACCTGCGCTCACTGTGCCTGGGGTGTCTTAAGTTTTATGGGAAGGACAGGTTTTAGGTTTTGTTTCTTGGGTTTTTTTTGTTTTGTTTTGTTTTTTGTTTTTTGTTTTTTTTTGAGATAGAGTTTCTCAGTGTAGCGCTAGCTGTCCTGGAACTCGCTCTGTAGACCAGGCTGGCGCCTCAAACTCAGAGATCCACCTGCCTCTGCCTCCTGAGTGCTAGGATTAAAGGTGTGCACTATCACTGCCCTCCAAGGACAGGTTTTAAGATGATCTGAAAGCCAGACATGGTGATAGCAATAGATCTCAAGTTTAAGTCCAGTCTGGGCTACACAATGAGGCCCTATCTCAAAGTAANTAAATAACAAAATGGGCTGATGCCTGCTAAAGTTGGAACCACCACAGTTGCCCAGTGTGGGGTATGTACAGGAGATTGACTAAGGTAGGCCTCTGGTCAGACCTTTCTCTCAGGGGTAGGAATCTGAGCATAAAAAGTCCTACTCTTGGTTGGGCAATGGTAGCACACACCTTTAATCCCAGAACTCAGGGAGGCAGAGGCAGATGGATCTCTGTGAGTTTGAGGCCTGCCTGGTCTACAGAGCGAGTTCCAGGACAGCCAAGACTACACAAAGAAAAAAAAAGTCCTGCTCTTGCTTGAGCCACTAACTTCTCATAGTCTAGCCTTGGAGGGAGGCATTCAGCTGACCCCTCAGGAACCTACATGAGTATGAGAAGGTTGTTCCAACTCCAGTGCTGTCCAGCCAGCTGAAGTTGTCCCTCTACAGATGAGCAGCTCTCCAAAAGGACTGGAAAAGGAATGTGATGCCCAGAGCACGCTGCTGTCAGGGAGAAGTGGAGAAGTCCTGAAGGAGGGCTCCTACCTCTGTAGCTGGAGTGGGCAGTAGTCCTGCCCTTTGAAAGGCTCCTGCCCACAGCGGCTCCCATTGCTCTTTAGGTAACAGTCTCTGTCCCTGGATTGAACTTGGATCCAAACCAAAATGTCCTAGAAGATCACAGTTGCAAGCCCTGGGGGCTCATCACAGACAGGGGTTCCTGACTACTTTGGGTTGTATCTCCCTGGNCTACATACATAGCAAATTCTAAACCAACAAGTTTGGTGAGAGGTCTCACCAAAACCAGAGAGACAGAAGACAGAGACAGAAACTGATTTTGAGATTGAAGTGCTGATCCCCAATACCTGTGACTTTGGAAGTAGGGTCCTTGGATATAACCCAAGGTTAAGGTAGTATTGTTGACAATTGAACTGGGCAGCATGATTGATATTAGAATCATGGTCCAGACGCAGTGACTAATATCCTTATAAGGTGACAGTAATTTGCATGCAAAGATGAGTGGCCTCGGGAAAACAAATGGAGCTGCACACCTGCAAGTCAAGGGCACTAAGGATCATCACTAGCACCCCAGAAGCTGAATAGAGCACAGAGTGAGTCCCAAGAAGCCTGCCTTGTATATACCTCATTCTCAACCTTCCAACTTTCAAGATCCCAGTGAAAACAAATGTCTGTTGTTTAAACCCCAGTTTGTGGTCATTTGGGGCCTCAAGAAGGTCACATCATCCCTCCTTCTTCTCTTCCATTCCCTTTCATGGAACCCAAGAACCAGGGAGTGGTTCTGAGGAGACAGGAGGCTATGGAGATGTGCTCTCGTGAGCTGCTGAACATAGGTAAGTGACTTAGGATAACGGTGCCCGGTGCCCCTTAGAGAGGAAGTGTGGGTACTGGAAGGAGGGCAGTTGGGCTGCAGCTGTGGCACTGGCATGAACTTGGGTTTCTTATTTTAGACAGATCTAGAAATAGACACTGGAGAGTGTATGTCTAGGTCTGGCCCAAAGGCAGCAAAGCCCCAGCAGCAGTGAACAAACCCAGCTNGGAGACACCTTCTCAATCCTGAGCTAACAGAAGTCAGGGGCTCTGGGAGGAGCCAGGCCCAGGGCTGGACACAAAATATGCAGGATGAACCCAGATGCCTCCATGTGCCAGAAAGCCAGGAAGTGCTCAAAGGACAATGGAACCACAGGGAAAGGCAGGAACTGGCCGGAAGGGCTTCCCTTTGGCCAGACCTAGGACAATCTGAGCAACACAATATAGTAATGGATTGCTATCTTTATTTACCATGTAAATAATTCATGATAAAAATAAATGATTGAATACGTGAATGGGGGAGAAAGCTGACTCCCAAATGTAGGAGGAATAATGGGACTAGAGAGCTTCCATTTGGCAACCAGCTTATTAATAATTGATTCAGGGAAGAATCAACAGCGGATGCTCCAACTCCTGGTGAAAGGTCAAAGGAAGCAGGCTATTTACTTAGCCTTGACTATCTGCTCTCAAAGCACTTGCTAATTATTACTTAGTAATTAGTAAGTTCAAAATACTAATTAATTAACTGCACCATGGAGGAACCTGGCAGACATCACCTTAAGCCAAGTGGCAAATATTAGTATCACCAGAGAGGGATGAACAGACACCCTGGGCCTCCCCACATGCTGTGGCAGAGGCATGCAGCATCACTTCTGAGAGAGAAATGGGACCTGACATGACAAAGAGACAGACAGTCTGAACTCGGGGGTATTTTACATCATCCGCCTGGACTCTTCAAAAATGAAACACAGAGAAGAAAAACTCAAAATTTCCCAAGCTGCGCATGGAGCCACATGCCTGTCATCCCAGCACTCAGGAAGTAGAGTCCAGAGGATCAGCAGGTTTAGTCACAGCTACATAGAGAGGTTGAGTCCAGGCTGGGCCACATGAGACCCACCTTCAAAAAGGAAGGGGTTTGCCAGGGCTGAGGAGCAAGCTCCACTCTTGGGAAGTGCTCTACCACTGAGCTACAGCCCTAGCCCAAAACTAACTTAATCATGTTTCAGTTGAGATGTTTAGAAGTGACCCTCTGAATCACCTTGGCTGCCTTATCAAATGACAGCCACCTCCAGAGTTCCAGTTCTAGGCCTTTGTGGTCTTAAGGAAGAGGCCGACAAGCCCAGGAACCTCACTGTGGGCGACTGTGAGACCTTGAGTGAGCTCTCTGGCTTCCAGCCTTCATGTACACATCTGCTAGACATCTTTGCCAAGCAGGCCTTCCTCCCTGAATTCCAGGCAGCTGATCTAACTCTCAGACCAAACCATGGAACAAAATCTTCCCAGGACCATGTCTCACAGGAAGACTAAGCTCTAAGTCGACGGGCACTGCAGAAACATGACAACAACCTCGACTGTGTTCTTGACTTAAGAAGACTTCAGTGGGCTGTTTGGTGAAGCAGAAGCTGGTCTGGCATTCTCAGCTGCCTCAAGGTCCTGATCTGGATGGCTATGCTGCCTCAGTGTGGGGGCTGGCCAGGAGATGGCGGGCAACTGTGTACAACAAACTCTCAAATGGTTCAAAAATAGAATAAGAAAGTGTGGAAAGCGGCTGACACTTTAGGAATCAGGGTAAATAGGATATAGGTGTTTTTTAACACTAGTCTAACAACTTTTCTATAAGTTAGAAATTATGCAGAAGTAAAAGCTAAAAAAAAAAAAATGCTGAATCTGGAGCCATGGGCCTGTAATCCCAACTACTCCAGTAGGCCAAGGTAGGAGCATTATCAGCTCCAGGCCTTGTGGACCTCTTAGTGAGGCCCTGTCTCAAGACAGAAAGTGGAAAGAGGCTGGTGTGATACTGTGGTGGTTAGAGCCATCAACCTCACAGGTTCTAGAATCAATGGGAGGCAAGCCACCAGCCACACCCATGAGGGCTGTCTTGACTAGGTTAACTGAGGCAGGAGGACCCACATTAGAGGAGGCAAGCACCGTTCCCTGGGCTTGGGCACTGGGTTGCTTCGTGCCTGTAGATCCTTCCCCACCATGGTGGACTGTGCCCTTGAACTGTGAGCCAAAATCGACTCGTTTCCCTTAAGCTTCTCTGTCAGACATTTTGTCCCAATAATGAACAAGTAAGATGGCTGGGGATGTAATTCAGTGGTGAGATGCTTGGGAGGCGCAGGTGACGCTCTGGGTTCAGTACCAAGAACTACAAACCNATTATTTATTTATTTATTTATTTATTTATTTATTTATTTATTTATTTATTTATTTAAAGAATGGGGCTGGGAAGATGGCTCAGCAGTTAAGAGCATTTGCTGCTCTTCATAAAGATGTGGGTTCAGTTCCCAACACCCTTGTCTAGTGGTTCACAACTGGCTCTAACTACAATACCAGGGGAACCTGTTGCCTTCTTCTGGCCTCTGTGGGCACTGCACACATGTGGCATACAGTGAGACATTCATAGATACACATAAATAAAAATAAGTCATAAAAACAGTGATTAGAAAAAGAAAACAGTATAGAAAATGAGCAAAACCATATAAGTGGCTATTTCGTTAGAGGTGACACAGCAGTTAAGCAGAGACTTCAGNNCTTCCTTTGTCAGGGAAATGCAAATAAAAACCACCAGAAGATATCAGTATATTCCCATCAGAATGGCTAAAATGAAAAATGGTCACAAAAGCATATGCTGGTGAGGATGTGGAGAAACAGAATTAGTCACTCATTGCTGTGAGAACATAAAATGACACAACTTTGGAAAACACTTTAACAGTTTCCTTGGAAACATACTATGAAATAACCACACAACCGCATTCATGGGAATTTATCCCAGAGACCTAACGAAGGATTCGTGTTCCCACACCATCCTGAATGGAAATTCACACAGCAGGGGATGGAGAAATGTCTCCGTGGTCAAGAGCCCTCACTGCTCTTCCAGAGAACAGAGTCCCAGCACCCATGCCAGGCAGCTCACGACTGCCTGTAATTCCAGATCCAGGTGCCCTCCTGGGCCCAGAGTGTCCTTCACTGTAGTCATACATATACAACAATTTTGCCATTTTGTTTTGTGTTTTTTGAGAAAGGGTATCTCTATTATGTAGTCCTGACTGTCCTGGAATGCTCTATGTAGATCAGGCTGGCTCTTAGGTAGCTCAGCCNGATTCTGCCTCTTGAGTGCTGGGATTAAAGACGTGTGCCACCACCATGCCATGATGATCATTTTGAAAATAATAAATTTGCCAGGAGTGGTGGTGCATGTCTTTAATCCCAGCACTTGGGAAGCAGAGGCAGGAGGAACTTTGTGAGTTTGAGGCCAGCCTGTTGAGGCACTATATAGCTAGATCTGGGCAAACTAGGGATACAGTTTTTGAGACCCTATCTCAAAAAATTAAATATAAGTAAATAAATCTCTAAAAAATAAAATTTACAAGCCAGGCAGTGGTGGCACACACCTTTAATCCCAGCACTCGGGAGGCAGAGGCAGGCGGATCTCTGTGAGTTCAAGGCCAGCCTGGGCTACCTAGTGAGTTCCAGGAAAGGCGCCAAAGCTACACAGAGAAACCGTGTCTCGAAAAACCAAATAAATAAATAAATAAAATGCACACAGTAGTTTTGCTCCTTGCTTGAGTTACTTCACTGTTGCTGTGGAAAAGAAAAAGGAAAACACATGACCAAGGCAACTTGTAAAAGGAAGGGTTTATTTGGGCCTATGGTTCCAGGATAAGAGNCACAGGTGTTGTGTGAACATGGATCTTTATGTCTCTGGGATAAAGTCCCAGGAATGAAATTATTATTTCATAGCTCTTTCCAAGGAAACTGCCATACTGTTTTCCAAAGTTGTGTCATTTTATGCCTTTAATCCCAGCATGGGAGGCAGAGGCAGGCGGATCTCTGTTAGTTTGGTGCCAGCCTGGTCTACGTAGCAAGCTCCAAGCCAACCAGGGCTATATGGAGAAACTCTGACTTAAGGCAGATAAAAAGTTCCGTGTTATATAAGGATATATAAAGATACAATATCTTTAAAATGACAAGATTATAGATGAGTAGAGAGAGTCATGGTGGCTGGGTCTAAGGACGGGGAGCTTGTGGCTGTACGGGGNAATGGCTAAAACAGCCTGAGTCATGCCTCTGCTCACATCAGTGCTAGGGCTTGGTGGGGAAACCAAGCCAAGGNCATTCTGATCTCTTAGTGTTGTTTCTCATAACAGCATGTGAATCTACAATTATTCCAAAGTAAATAGCTTACTAAAAAAATAAATCCTCGCAAATTTGTGTGTGTCTGCACATATATAAGATATATATCATAGGTGTGTGATTTTATATAATTGCTTTTTTTGTTGTTGGTTTTTCAAGACAGGGTTTCTCTGTATAGTTTTGGTGCCTATCCTGGATCTCGCTCTGTAGACCA
Source organism: Neotoma lepida (assembly GCA_001675575.1). NCBI lineage: Eukaryota > Metazoa > Chordata > Mammalia > Rodentia > Cricetidae > Neotoma > Neotoma lepida. The sequence continues at coordinate 310,425 of LZPO01007967.1, forward strand.
GGCTGGCCTCGAAATCACAGAGATCCATCTGGCTCTGCCTCCCGAGTGCTGGGATTAAAGGCATGAGCCACCACTGCCCGGCTTATATAATTGCTAAATATACATTGTTATATTTATTACACACATTGCACACACTTTAAAATTGTAAGTGATTAAAACAAACAAACAAACAAACAAATAAAAAAACAGCTCTTTGGTCCCCCAGAGCCTCTCAATCAGTGGCCAGGACTCTGAAGTCAGCCCATTTCCAGGCTGATTCACACGTGCACAACAGTCTGAGATCCAGGAAGACCCCAGGTCTATAGTGCACAGCAACATGCCCTCCAGATCTCGAAGCCCATCAGACTATGGGCTGCTCTGGTCTCTCTNCTGTCACGGTGGAACGGCCAAGGCAGACACTNGGGCAAGGAAGAGCCCCTGCCTTTGTGCCACTCACAGACAAGGAAAGTGACATAGATGTTTCTCAAATGAGGTGCCCCAGGAGCCTGCATCCAAGTCACTCAGAATAGAGCACACTCTGTGAGCCCCCTGGGTCCACCCAAGGCAAGACCCAAACCTCCTAGCCATGGATCTAAATGCTAAACCCACCTATACATAGCCTCACAGAATCTTTGTCCCTGGAATCAAGGCAGAGGGACGGAAAACATTTCCTGCCAGTGGCAGTATGAAAACAAACGCTCGCCGCCCAGTTTTGGTGCTCCCCATCCCAACCTCTTACAATGCAGGCCTACGTCCCTTCCCCTTGAGTGACGTTGGCCTTGGTGGCTTGGAGGACTGGTCTAGAAAAGTTCTGCAACTTTGGCCCAACTGCTGGATTCAGAAGTTCTCGACCAGAGCTGAGTGAAGGCATCCTGCTGTGAGGACAGGTCCACACTGATGTAGTACCAAGGGAAGAGGTCTCTAGATGGCTCCGGCCCTGAGTCACCTGCAATGGTTGAACCATACACTGTGAGCTTAAGAGGGGCTGTTATTTAGCATCTCGTACCTAACACAGAAGATGTGAAGAATGCCACAATGCAAACAGGATGCCCCAGGCTCCTGACCTTGNGAACGTGCCTGTATATGCTGTTTTCCCTCTGACCTACAAGCCAGCCCAGTTCCTTCCCTGTGAACCACAGGAATCCTGACCATTGGGCTTGGCCACAAGGCACTGTGGATATCCAAATGGAAGTGACCAAAGGGCAGGACAGAANGGAAAGCGACTGTGGTTGAGAATCGACAAGTTCTCAGCATGGAGGTGCAGCTGAGAAATCAAACCCCAAAGAACAACGATCCAGTCTTCCGAGAGGGAGCAGGGTGGAGTAGATGGCCGTTTCAGAGGTTTGCAGAGAAAGGAAGTCACTAAGATCAGAGNGGGAAGCAAAGGTGCTGCTGCTGACCATGTACCCCAAAATTCNTGNTGCCAATTTAATTCCCAAAGTCATCTGAAGATAATATTTTGGAGGTCTTTAGGGTTAGATGAGGTCACAGAGATGGGGTTCTCACGGTAGCATAAGATTAGAGAGAACCAAGGCGGCATTCCTGTTCTGTCTTGCCACACAATGCCCTTGCCATGCTAGGATGCCAGACTGTGCTCACAGACTTCCCAGCTCCTGAACCAGGTGCTAAGTACACTTTATAAATTACTCAGCCTGAGATGTTTTGTTATAGCAACAGAAATCAGATTGATGGGACAATGTCAGTGAAAAAATTAGATTGATGGGGACAATGCCAGTGAAGAAAAGGTATAGAAACCAACAAGGAGTTACCTGGTGGGAGTATGGGAAGTGGGTGCTAAGAAACCATAGGTAAACTTTGGGGACTTTTGTCAGAGCAGATAGGGATAGAAGCAGATGTCGGCATGTGGGGTGGGCTGGGGTGCAACTCAGTAAGAGAGGATTTGCCTAGCATGCTTGAAGCTACATCCCCGGCACACGTGGGTGGCACAGAGAGCAGCTCTGGTGGCCCTGCATGGCCTCAGACACACGCCCACCCAAGCCGCTGCTTTCCTTGTCCATGTCAAGATAAGTGCGGGAATTGAAAGCCAGCATTTAGCATTTTTATAGCAGTCTGACAGTACGCGCTATGCTTGTTGGACCTAATAATAAAAAATTAGGGCCTGCATGTTGGATGTCTTTGGGGATTTTTTCCCATTTTTCTAGCAATACTTTTTATTTTATTTTACAAGAGTGTTTGTCTGCAATGGATTGGGAACAAAACAAAACAAAACAGAAGCCAAGCGCGGTCTATTCTTTCCAGATGCTTTCAGGAGAGAGGAGGCTGGGGCGTTGACCGGAGGGGTGTTTGCTGTGAAGGGAGGTGCTTTGAGTTCCACGATCTTTATCCTAAGGAATGGAGAAATTTAAACTTGTTTATAAGATGAGAGAAAAAATGGTAGAGAAAAAGATGAAGGCAGCACAGAAAGAAATGACTGATGGAATAAAGTCACCCCCTAAGCCGAGGGACAGAAAAAAAACAAAACAAAACAAAACAACAACAATAAAAAACAAAACAAGAGATGTGCACCACTGTGCACAAGCCTGTCTGCACACACAGTCACACATGCACACCTGCATGTCCATCCTGTATACATTAGGAATAACAATACAAGATCAAAACTATAGGGCAGACTTACAAGGTTTGGGTGAGTTTGTTTGTTGTTTTGTTTTTCAGTGCTGGAGATTGAACCCAGGACCTTGTACATGCTAGGCAAGTGCTCTACCAGTGAGCTACACAGCCTCAGCCTCAGACTTATGACTTGTAGTTGTTGTTTGTTTGTGTCAAGACATAGTCTCACTACATAGTTCTGGCTGTCCTGGAACTCACTATGTAGATGAGGCTAGCCTTGAACTCACANAGATCTGCCTGTCTCCCAAGAGCTGGGATTAAAGGCGTGCGCCACTACACCCTGCTTCAGACTTAGGATTTTTTCTTTTAAAGATGTATTTATTTATTATGTACACAGTGTTCTGCCAGCATGTATGCCTGCACTCCAGAAGAGGGCACCATTGCAGGTGGTTATGGGCCACTATGTGGTTGCTGGGAACTGAACTCATGACCTCTAGAAGAACAGCCAGTGCTCTTAACCTCTGAGCCATTTCTCCAGCCCCAGACTTAGGATTTTTAAGTTATAAGAGTGAAAGATACAACCAGGAAGGCTGGCACACACCTTTTATCCCATATGCACAGATACACACACAAAGAATTTTATAAAGGAAATCTGTGCTCTATCCCCCCCCGCCCCCCAACAAAGATACAAAATCTCTGATGCTGGGCTTCTCACCTAGTTTCTTCAATTAAAGCATGATTTGTCCCTTTCTGCCTGTTCTGTTTTCTAAATGTATCTGAAGTGTTATATTTTTAACTTTCTCCTCTAGGCTCTGACACAGGTTTTGAGATTTGAAACCCTTTATGATACTTCATCTTCTTTTTCTTTTAAGACTTATTTTATGTGTGTGTGTTGCCTACATGTATATCCACGTGCATGCCTGGTGCCTGTGAAGTCCAGAAGTGGTTGGGTCCCTTGGAACTGGAGTTACAGATGGTTGTGAACCACCATGGGGGTCTGAGAACCGAATATGGTTCTTCCCATGGAAGAGCTACAGGTGTCCTTAACCGCTGATCCATCTCTCCAGTCCCTGCTTCTTCATTCATAAATAACTATTATTGGGTTTTTACATTTTTCTTTATTTTGTGTGTGTGTGTGTATACATGTTCATGTGTATGTGAGCTAGTGCGTGTGCATGTGCACACATACACACACACACACACACAAAGGTGAGCACACGTGGAGGTCAGAGGGCAACTTGCAGGAGTCAGTTCTGCATTTCCACCTGTGGTATCGAACTCATATTGTCAGGCTTGGTCGCAAGTGCCTTAACCCACTGTGCAATCCCCTGTCCCTGTTTTGGTTTATGAAATGAGGGTCTCATGCTGGCCTTGAACTCTGATCCTCCTGCCTCCACTTCCTGAGTCCTGGGGTTGCAGGCGTGCTCCGCCACACCTGATTGGCTTTAGGTTGTATTTGCCACGGTATCATGTCTCTATGACCCAGCTTGTCGCCCATTTCCTGCTTCTTTTAGACATATCAAGTTTCTGCTCCATTTATTTAGAAGATTTACATCAAATTCTATTCACCTAGTGGTCAATTCTTCTAAACTAATTGATCATTTTTATGGTGCTGAGGATGGAACTCAGGCATGGTACATGATAAGCAAGTGCTCAACGCTACACCACCCAACCCTATTCATTCTCTGTGTGTGTGTGTCTATGTGTGTGTGGTGTGTTCGCGTGTCTGCATGCAGGCAGAGACACATGGCTATCAGAGGTTGACATCAGGTGGCTTTCTCAATCTTTCTGTACCTTGAATATTTTTAAGTTTTCACTACTCTTTGTTGTTTGTTTGTTTATTATTAGGGGTAGTGCATGTGGGGGTCAGGGACATTCTTGGGAATCAGTTCTTTCTACCTCCATGTGAGTTCCAGGAACCGACCTCAGGTTGTCAGGTTTGTACAGCAGTGCTTTCACCAGTTAAGGCATCTCACGGGCTCTGCTCTCTCTCATTCCCTCTTTTGATCTCTCTCTCTTTTAAAACAGGGTGTCTCTATTGTGTAGCCCTTGCTGTCCTAGAACTTGCTATGTAGACACCAGGCTGGCCTCTAACTCACAGCTATCCACCTGCCTCTGCCTCCCTCAAGTGTTGGGATTAAAGGTGTGTGCTATCTTATTTGCTTACGATGGAGTCTGTCACTGAACTTGAATCTCAACTGGCTATTCACGAGACCTCAGGGATCTTCCCATCTCCACCTCGTGAGCAGTGAGGTCTCAGGTGCACACCCCCACATCTGGCTTTCACGGGTGCTGAGGAGCAAACTCAGGTCCTATCGCTTACGAAGCATGCACATGACCGTCTGTGCTATCTTCCCTAACCTCCTAGTGCCTGCATTTTGAGCAGGGACTTGGCTGCCCCTCTTTCTACCACCTAGAGTAATCACNCTTCTTNTTGATTCATTTCTCCTCCGTCCCAGGGTACTGTCCATTCTGAGTTCACTGGGATCCTCCCCGCAGGCCACCAAGAGCATTTCCCAATNTAGTCCCTGATGAAAGCGGACTCAGCTCCCGTATCCCTCCTTGCCTACCTCTTGGATTTGTTATTTACTTATTTAGATTGAGTATACCATCTCACAATTATTTTAGATAGTATGTGTTGGAAATAAATTCTCTGAACACTTGGCACAACCAAAAGTGGTGTTTGTTTTCCCCTGGCACAGAATGGCTGTCAGGCCAGGCATGGAACTTTAGGCTCAGCTAATTTTCCCCATGGATGGTGAAGGTGCCCTTGCTGTCTTTGAATCTTGAGTTCCCAACATCAGATGTCAGCTCCTTTCTTTTTTCTGGAGGTAGCATGTTTTCCCACGGGAACCTGTATCTCTCTTCCCTGTGTTCTGAAATGTTTTCCTAGTGTCTCCCTCGGCCCTGGACAGTTTTATTATTTCCTTAACTATTCCCTCTCCTTTTTTTCATTCTCTGGAATCTCATTTAAATGGCCTGTTTTGCATGTTGCTTAGCTTTTCCTTCACACTTTTTTTGGGGGGAGGGAGGGGCCTTTCACCATGTGTTCTAGAAAATTTTTCAGCTTGACCTTCTCCCTCACTGATGACCTGTGGACCAGCCCATCCTCTTCTTTGGCTTGCTAGGAGCATTTTTTATTTCAATGGGGAAATATTTTATTTCCCAAGACGCCTAGCTGACTTTTGGAAAGTATGTTTTTGAGTTTATTTTTATTTTTCACATAAACATGATTTTGTTTTTTCCTGAATACATAAATAATATATTCTTGTAAATTTCTGAATAATACATAAAATAGTAAAGAAGAAAGTAAAATACCACCAGAATATTCAATTCCCCAGATTATTTTATTATTTTGTCTTTTTTTTTTTTTTCTATTTTCAGATTCTTTTTGAATCCAGGGNGGGACCTCACATATGTTCTTCCACACTCTGTCACAGAGTTTCATCCCAAACCCCTAGCTTGATGATTGTTCAATTTCATATAGTGTCACCACATAGCCCAGGCTGGACTGGCATTCACTGAGTAGCCCAGGCTGGCCTTGAATTCATGACACCACAGCCTCAGCCTCTTGAGTGCTGTGTCCATAGGTGTGTGCCACTTTACTTGGCTGCATTCTTGTTATAATTCTCTCTGAAAATATTACNAGTGCTGTTTTAAAACATCCTGTGTGGGGCTGGAGAGATGCTGGCTAGTCTTCCAGAGGTCCTGAGTTCAATTCCCAGCAACCACATGGTGGCTCACAACCATCTGTAATGAGATCTGGTGCCCTCTTCTGGCCTGCAGGGATACACACAGACAGAACACTGTATGCATGATAANTAAATAAATCTTTAAAAAGAAAAAAAAGAAAACATCCCATGTGTTTTGGAAACTCACTCTTCTCNTGTTAGTGCAAACCAAACCTCTGTATCCAGCAGACCCCAAGCTTTGCTGCCCATCACGTCACAACAGTTTGTTCTTTCTGGCCTACCCAAAGCAAGTGCTCTGGTTGTGGGGCTAGCTTTCCAAGTAACCAATGGGGTCTGAGAACTGATGGTTGCCCTGTCATCATCCAGCTGGCATCTGGAAATAGCTGTCTGCACTCTAGTGTGGGAAGGGGACAACGGAGAGGTTAATGTGTGCCTGACTGTGTGCCCNACAGATACACCGCGTACTTGCTACATTGTGTGGTGACCACACCTATTACAACAAAACCAGAAAGTACACCTTTGAGTGGAAAGATGGACATTTAGAAGTCTTTCTTCTGGCCTCCTG
>LZPO01007967.1:333782-344805 GCA_001675575.1 Neotoma lepida
CCCACCCCCCACCCCCACCCCCCACCCTGCAAGGGAGAGAAGCTCCCGCAGGGCAGGTACCCTCCTCCCTCCTCAGCCAGGCACCTACAGCGTGGGAAAGATTCTGAGCTGGAGGGGAGCCTCCCACATCTTAGTTTACCCAGGCCTGGTGGCCTGCAAACACAGGCAAGGCTTAGTGGCACATGCCTGTAATCCCAGCCTGGTCTACAAAAACCACTACAGAGAGGTGGTTTTTGTTTTTGTTTTTCAAATTTTTTTTAGATTTATTTATTTTATTTTCTGTGTATAAGTATTTTGCCTACATGAATATATGGCACCATGCAGGTTCTGGGAACAGAACCCTGATCTTCTGCAAGAGCAGCAAGTGCTCTTAACCAATATCTGAGCCAATATCTAGCCCTACATAGGAAATTGGAGGCCAGCTTGTACAACATAGTAAGTCTGAGGCTAGCCAGGGCTACGTAGTGAGACCTAATTCAAACAACCAAGATACAAGATGGAACACAAACGAGGNGGCGTCCCTGTGGTTTATTTTCCCTGCTCTGGGCTGTGAGTGCCCAGGGCTGTCATTCACAAAGGGCTTACTCTGTGCCAGTGCTGGCCCTATCGCCCTATGCTCATAACTTGAGAGGTGGGTGCTATTCTGCTCCCAACTGACAAAGAGATGAGGAAACAGCCACAGTGATGGAGCTTCCAGCTCAGGCCCTGCAGCTGTGGAGGAGACGCCACGTATTCTGAGCTACAGACCCGCCCATACTCCCTGAGCATCCCTGCTATAGTCCTGAGCACTTCACATGCCCAGAGAACCCTCTGGACCCAGAGAAGGGATGGGGAAGGGAAGAGTTAATGCAAAGATTACAGCGAGGGTTAGACTGTAGTCCAGCTCATGCCTGGTAAGTCCAGGGTCCTGAGTTCCAACCCAGCATTGCAAATGATCATACATAATAATAAAACAAAATCTGGGTTGACAAAGAGAGGTTTGGTGTCACCTAAAAAGTTTGACATAGAATTATCACAACTCAACAAATGCCACTTGCATGTAACCACCCAGACCACACTGTTCTCCGCAGAGCTCCTTATTCACAAGAGCTGAAAGAAGGAAACAACCCACGTGCCCATCCACGTGCCTGTCCACGTGCCCGTCCACGTGCCTGTCCACGTGCCCATCCACATGCCCATCCACATGCCCATCCACGTGCCCATCCATGGAAGAGTGGATAACAAAATGTGGTGGTCCAGACAACGGAATAGTACTCGGCCTTGAAAGGGAAAGGAGTCAGGACTGGAGAGACAGTTCAGGGTTAGATGTGCATACTGCTCTTGCAGAGGACCTGAGTGTGGTTCGCAGTGCTCTCATGTGGGGCAACTCACAACTGCCTGTAACTCCAGCTCCGTGGGATCTGACATTGTCTTCTGGCCTCCACAGGCCCCTGCATGCACGTACACATACTCAATGCATAGACACATATGTGTACATACCATTAAAAAATATTAAAACATGAGCTGGAGAGATGGCTCAGCAGTTAAGAGCATTGGCTGCTCTTCTAGAGGTCCGGGGTTCAATTTCCAGCACCCACATGGCAGCTCACAACTGTCTGTAACTCCAGCTTTAGGGGATCTGACATTGTCTTCTGGCCTTCACAGGACCCTGNACTCATGTACACATACTGACACACAGACACATATGCTACACGTAATTTAAAAAAACAGCTGGGCGATGGTGGCGCATGCCTTTAATCCCAGCACTCGGGAGGCAGAGGCAGGCGGATCTCTGTGAGTTCGAGGCCAGCCTGGGCTACCAAGTGAGTTCCAGGAAAGGCTCCAAAGCTACACAGAGAAACCCTGTCTTGAAAAACCAATTAATTAATTAATTAATTAAAACAAAAAAATTTAAGGAATTCTGCTACCTGTTAGCACATGGACCAGCCTTGAGGACATTATGCTAAGTGCAAGAAAACAGGCAAAAATGGACACCNCAGAATCCACTCCTGCGAAATAACTAAAGCAGGCAAATTCATGGAGATGAAGAGAGGATTAGAAGATACCAGAATGAGGACACCGTTGCCTAATAGGAACTGAGTTTCTGTTTGGAAAGATGAAAAGTTCTGCAAATGGTGCTAGCAGCAGCTGAACAATACTGTGGGTATCTGGTGTCACTGGCCANGTCCTGAAAAGTGCCCCCACTGGGCCATCCATCCATCCACATTAACGAGATTTAAAAAGAAAATGCCTGAAGTTGGGCTTATAGCTCAATTGGTAGAGTGCTTGCCTAGCATAAAGCTGATATGCTGGTGGCTGCTTATAATCCCAGAACTTGGGTGGTAGAAGCAAGAAGATTAAAAGTTCAGGTCTTCCTCAGCTATATAGGGAGTTTGAGGCTAGCCTTGACTACATGACAGCCTGTCTCAAAAAGAAAAACAGGTCCATGAGAGGCATGGAAATGTTGCCTGAGGCTTTTACCTGGGTTCCCTCTAAGGACTGGGAGTCCAGAGCCTCCTTCTAGCTCACCCCAGCATTCAATTCTGCTTCAGTAGGAGATTCAAAGCAGCCCTGCCTGCTTTGGTGTGTGTCCAGAGACTGGATGGAAAGCAGAGTTTGCTGGTAGTGCAAATGGGGTATGGGTTCTCTGTGATTTCTCATGCAGTGTCATTGCTGTGGCTCTATGGCTTTGCTGCTACCCCAAGTAGCTTCCAGGACCCCAGGAAGTGCTAGCCCTGGTCATGGAAAAGGCTGGCCTCCAACTCAGAGATCCGCCTCCTCTGCCTCTCGAGTGCTGGGATTAAAGGTGTGTGCCACCACACCAAGCTGCATCTTTTCTCTGTACAGCCCACATCTCATTGTTANCCACTGCCAAGGAAACCTCTCCGAGGAGGCGCTCAGCTCCATCCATGTTGTGAGAGTTGCCTACCATGGTCCTGAAGGCATGTCCTGGTCCATGGCTTTGGGAGGCAGTCTCCAGAATGTGAGCTGTATCAGTGCCTCCTCTGTCTCTGCCCACTGTGTGATGCTGAGTCGTGTTACAGCCCTTCTGGGCTGCCTAGTCTGCACAAAGCTGTCCAGATGAGTAACTACCTCCATGTACAGACAGGAGACACACAGGCTCACAGTGGCACCTGGAGATACTGTTCTCCTCTCTGCCAGGCATCCATGCCCATATTTCTGGCACCTGGAAGCACCAAGCTTCTATTGGTACTTTTCAGGCTTTGTTCTACAGCAAAGCACAGACCTCTAAATTAGCTACTTCACAGCTGTGCTGCCTCAAGGTGGATTGCTTACCATCTCAGAGTCTCACTTAAAGGATTAAAAACAAAAAACAAGCAAATCAAACAAAAAACCCAACTTTATTCTATTTTGCATGTGTGCATGCACACCCATGGTCACACAGGTGCCCATGAAGGCCAGAAAAAAGTATCAGATCCCCTGGAGCTGGAGTTATAGGTGGTTGGGAGTTACCTGATATGGGTTTTGGGAACTCTGGTCCTCTGCAAGAGAAGCAAGCACTCTTAACTGCTGAATCAGCTTTCTAGTCTCTCACTTAGGGATCCTGAAATGAGGTCATGCTGGCTTGGNGTGGTCCCTAAATCCAATAGGACCTGTTTTAATGAGGCAAGAGATGGAGAAAAGGTCCACATCAGGGAAGAGGGCTGCATAAAGGCCAAGGCCAAGACTGGAGTGATGCTCACAGAACCCAGGGTACTCGAGGCTCACTGAGATGCTCAAGATGCTGGGATAGATAAGAGCAGGTCTTCCTGGAGCTCCCCAGGGGCCAGTGTCATCATAGCACCCTGATGCTGGACTTCTGCTTCATGCTTGTTAGAGGACAAATCCTGTGTAAGCCACGCAGGCATGCCTGGGCCTCACATATAGCCATCATTCTCAGCACTGTGCCCTCAGAGTGCAGTGGACTATTGCCTGATGTTCCCCAGCTTCCCTCCACAGCTTGTGGCCATCACTGCTCACTCTGCAGTGGCATCAGGTACATCCCTGTACCCTTATCTGATGGAGTGTCCTTCTGGAAGATCCCAAGTCACTGTGAGATCCTGGGTTGTCCCCAACCACCTATCAGGGTCTATTTGTGACCCCATTTGAGTTCATTGTTTTCCTAATTTCCCACTTCTTATCACAACATTAGTTCTTAGGGCCTTGCTCTTGGGCTCCAGGAGGACAGTCTGAGCTGCTGACCACTCTAGCACTTGCTGGTCATTTCCTGTAANCTGTGCCCCTGAGGGTCAAGCTCCCAGGCTCCTTTATGGGGGCCTGTGTCTTTGGAGCACAAGGTACCAGGTTGGGTCCTAGTGTTCATCACCCCAACCTTCTGTCATTGGGTGTGGGATGCCTGGACCTGTTGTGAGCCTCGGTTTCCTTCTTGGCTAAGTATAGCTGCTCCTTCCACAAGCCACTGCAGTCACTCCAGTCTTGCGTATAGATGGAGGGACCTGGCCTGGAAGCCTTCGAAGTTTGACGTGCTGCTACTGCGATGTGCATTCAGATAGTTCTGCCAGGGGTGAAGATTCCAACAACACCATACTGGGATGGGTTGGAGAAAAACAGTTAAGGCTCCTGGGCCACACAACCTGGATGTACCTTTGCTGACCAATTTTTCGCTGTAGTGCAGTCCCTGGCTCCCTCTTTGACCCTCTGAGGCCCAGTGTGCTGAATTTCTACCCCACCACAGGACTAGAGGACCACAGAGAGAGTAAGAGCCTAGCCCTTTGTCCTGACCATCCTTGCCCTGGCAGAAAGTAGGCCAGACAGAGCCCAGCCGGGGTGTGCAGAGCCCAGCCGGGGTGTGCAGCCCGTTTATCCGGTAGCTTTGCAGCTGATCAGTTGCAGGTGAATGGATGGCACGTGGTTTGTGTTGTAACAATATTTTGGGACAATTAGATTGAAACCACATTGTTGGCGGCCCTGCTGGCGGCTGGCCGCCACACTGCACTCTCTCTGCCCTTTGTGGCTCCTGGGCTGTGGAGCCACCCCCAACTCTCTGGGGCCCAGGGCCAGCCAGGCCAGGGGGGCAACAGGGGGGTCCCCGCCTGCTGGAGGGGTAGGGCCTGCCCTACCCTGCTGGCCTCTTGGTGACCTCAGCCTCCAGTTGTTCCAGAAAACAGCTGCTGGAGCTATGCATGGCAGTGCAAACCTGTAGTGCCAGCACTTAGGAGCCTGAGGCAGGAGGATTGCTACAAGTTCCAGGCCAGCCATCACTACACAGTGAGACCCTGGGAGTTGCTTGGAACATGTTGGGACAGGCATGTCCCTGGGGGCTTGAGTAGGATTTGGATGTGGAGGGATGTCCAGCTCCCAACAGTCACATCGTGGCTCCACCCCCAGGAAGAGAACACACACTCCTTCCAGCCCTGCCCAATGTCCCTACCCCACCACACTTTCTCCAGGAAAGTGGGTCAGAATCCTGCGGTGGAGACAGACCAGGTGTCTGAAGGGCTTCTCCTGCGCACTCTCTTCCCCCCTAGCCTTGGGCAGAGGGACTGAAGACTGTAGCCTCCTTTTCTGCACAGTCTCTTCAGAGGGTCTGTCTTCCTATGAGGAGGGAGGTCCTTGGAATTATAGCCAACAAGTACTAGGCATAGGGGCCTAAATGGGAACCAGACCTGCCCCAAGCAGCAGGATCAGTAGTAATACCTNGACAGGGCTGCTGCTGTTGGGCTTCCAAATCAAAGGACCACAAAGTCCACTTAGAACTGAGGACCCATCTAGGGCAGGTAGAGGGATCAAGGGATGGAGGGAGCATTGTGGAGCAGAGGGACCATGGGAGAGTGATTGTGAGGGGGTCTAAGGTGTCAGGTCACACTGTAGGGAATTAGCTCAACCAAGAGCATCCTGGGATAGACCTTGGGTGAAGTGTGGGGAGTTTGACTCTGCTTGCCAGGCATCCCCAGCACCCAGGCAGCTTTAGCATGGGCATCCTTGGCTTCCAATGAGGCTCAGGCTTCTACTTGCATTCTGGTGGGCTTGCTGGGGTCACTATAGTGTCCTGAACAGTAGGGAAGCTGTGGAGTAGGATGTTTCTGCAGTTCTCCTCACTGTCCCCTTCTCTCAAAGGTCTGCAGCTCTCTCTGCCCTGCCTGCCCAGAAAGCCTTTTCATGTGACAAAACTCATCAATGACCAGAAGGGAGAGCATGGTGAGGAGTTAGGAGGTCAGATGTGGGAGAACGGTGGGCTGAGCCTGTNTGTTACCATGGGGTCCTAGTGCCCTCTCTCTCCTTGCTCTGCTATTCTCTCCTACCTGGGGGTGACACACTGCCTCCATCTTCGGGGCACAGGGCTTGGGCTATGGAGCCTACGCATTCTCTAGCTATCCTGACTTCAGGAGAGACAGTAGGGTAGGTCTGGACTTTGATACCATTCTGCCACTTTTCAGGCCCAGGAACAGCCTCCCTCAATGAGACAGCCTTTCCCTTCCCCAGACTGAGCCTGAGCCTTTTCAGGTCTCCTCTAGGTGAGGGCCTGAAGCTAAAGAAGGCCCAAGCTTTCCCAGCTCAGCCCACTAGAGCTGGGACTCCATACTGGGCCTCAGCTCCTCTGACAAAGCTTCCTGGAGGGCTGACGAGTAGGGTCGAAGTGGCTATACCCAGTTCGTCTTGTACCCCAACTGCTACAGGACCTGATCAGGTCTGACTTGCTATTTTGAGGGTCCAGATCTGGAGACCTACTCAGGACCTCATGGCTGCTTATGAGACATTGATAAACTCTATGAGACAGCCTGAGTCTCATTGAATCCTGCTGGGGTTCCATGAACTGAATGTCATAGTCTAGGGTAATGAGCTAGACTTGACTGGGCCACCCCATTTCTGGGCCTGTCTCTGCAATCTTCGCCAGTCCCAGATCTGGGCTGGGCCTCTGCCTTCCTGAGCCCCACTTTGACCACTGTCTGAAGCCTTGCTGAACATGAAGGCCTGTTTGATAGGTTCCCTTTTTACTGTGTGTAGGAACTGGGACAGTTGGTGGAGGTGGAGACAGTGGGNAGAGACTTAAGGCCATCCACTTAGGGCCAAGTTCCTAGAAAGTGGTGTAACTTGGAGTGGCAGACACTTCTGTACCTCTCTTACCCTAGGGATCAGAACACAGAAAGCTAGGGGATATTTGTCCCTCTTAGCAGGGAGTCCAGGCTGGAGGGGCCTTGGTTGGTATAAGGATGGCCTGTCCTGCAGACTTGGCAAAGAGCTCTTCCACTCAAATCTCGAAGGAGGTGACATGAGCAAACATATTTGGATTCCCAATGGCATAGACCAAGCCACCGTACACCCGCAATGCCTCTAGACCTCACCACGAATGAAAATAACCCCTATCTGCATTCACACCCTCATCCTCATCCAGGAAGTAGATACCACTCCCCAGGGACAGAGCTGTCCATTCTCTATCCCACAAAGTGGATGTTTGTCACACTGCCTGCAAGTACACAGACACTCTGGGTGTCCCAGGTGCCCCACAATCTCCAGGACAACAAGGAAGCAGAGGTAACCTGCAAAACTCTCTCCTNGGAACAGGTCCATTGCCCTGAGACTCTGCACTGACAACCAAACAGCTTTCTTGGGAGGGCTGAGGCCCTCCTGACACTCCNCCATAGACAGAGCGTGCTTAGAGGCTTCTGGGTCAGAAGTACCTCCAACCCTATGACCAGGTGGGACCGGAGCCACACTGCACAGGTGGGAAGGAAAAAGGCTTTCATGTCTGCATGAAGAGCTTGATCCAAACAAGACAGCTTTTCTTACTGACCACTTTTTGATCTGGCTGTCAATCACAGTGTCCTAGCTCACCAGCCTAGTGTGACCAATCAGAGTGGACTATGCTTGATTCTTGATCCAATTAGCCTTCCCACCAGAGACTGGGGTGGCCAGCAGAGGGCACCGTTTATGGGTGGGTCCAGTAGTTTTGGGGACTGCAGAGNTAAGGCCTCTCTCTGGTAAGGAGNCCTGTCTGTTCTAGCTCCTGACTCTCCANTGCCTTGAGTTCAGTCTTCCTTTCCTGCANAGTGGAGTGTTGGGTTTCTGGGGGTTGTGCCTAAGGATACACACTCCCCCACCACCCCAGCATAGATGAAGAGAGGGTATTATTAGCAGGGTCACTGTGCACAGTGTTGAAGGCCTGGGGACTTGGCCTGGGGCAGTGGTTCTGAGTGTGGCTCTAACGGTTCATGGTCACCCAAGCCCTGCTAGCACAGGCTCCAGTCTGGTGCCAGACCTACAGAGTGGAAATGGGTTGGCTGGGCCTGTATTTGGGCTTTGGTGTTGTTCAAGTTCAAACCATGTTTGGGTGACAGGTAGGGCCCCTTAAAGGCCAGGGAGACAGGATCCTCCAAGGAACTGAGACTGCCAGGGCCGCACGGAACAGCCAGGTATTTTTGTAAAAACAAAACACAGGGCCAGGAAATTAAGAAACACACATGTCTGAGAAATGCTCTGTCTGGCCAGTGTCTGGGGCCAGGGGAGGTTTGTACAGTTACTGCAGGATGAATGGACCATAGGAATTCCTTCTCCTTTAAGTTGGTTTTGTGAGAGTTTACTTTGTTTGTTTGTTGTTGTTATTGTTGTTATTGAGACAGGGTCTCACTGCACAGTCCTGGCTGTCCCGGAACACTCCCTTTGTAGACCAGTTGTATGCCACTCTGGGTGATGGCCACCTGACGATGGTATACTTGTGGCAGGCCTCTCACGAGGTTGCAGCTACTCAGGAAACTGAAGCAGAAGGGTTGCAAGTTCAAGGCCTGCTAGCTAGAGTTCAAGCTCAGCCTGGGCACCTTAATGAGATACTGTCTAAAACAGAAGGTAAATGGAGAGTAGGGACAGAGCTCAGTAGTAAAGCACTTACCCAGCACCCAAGAGGCCCTAGGTTTGGTCCACAGGACCAGAAGGAGAAGAAAGTAAGTTAAACAAAATCAAACACCAGGTTGCCAGTGGCAGGTAAGTGGGGTCAGACACATTTAAGGGTNCCTACCTGTCCCCCATTTGCAGAGAGAATGTCCAAGTGCTGGAACAACATGCTCTCCACAGAGTTCAATTTCCGTTTTATGTCCCATTGTGCTACCAGACTCACTTTGTGTGTATATAGATTTTATAATTAAAAAAAAAAAAACATATTTTCTAGGAAGTGTGACCTTGATCTGCAGAGGCAGGTGGGTGAAGCCTCTGAGTGACAGCCTCAGTAGGCAGGCTGTAGGGTGGTAGGTGGGTGGGGCCTCTGAGTGACAGCCTCAGTTGGCAGGCTGTAGGGTGGAGAGTCCAAGGCTGAAGCCTTCAGCAAGGGAGGAAGGCGGGAGGAGAGGGAAAGGAGGATGTGGTGTTAAGTTCAAGGTTGGACAGTTGGAGGCAGNAGATTTCTGTCCTCCTTTCTTTCCTGGGAGGTGGATCAGGGTCCTGGACCCACCTTCCGGAGGTTGGCCCCTCCTGCTGCCGGCAGCCTTGGGATTGTTAAGCAAATTGCCTGGTGGGGCCCTGGGCCCGNCTAATTCCAGTGTCTTAATGAGCGGGAAGATGAGGTTTTATTCATCACTGGGGCTTTAAAAATTGCAGTAAAGTGGCCCACTTTATAAAGAAAAAATCAATCGCAAAAAGAAAACAGGAGTATGTAAATGGACGGGGTGACAAAAAGCGGGCCAATTACCCCCAAAATGAGCCGCAGTTATGGCTCCATTAACTCAATTATATTTTCTAAAGGATTTCTTACGAGGCCCCCACCCCACCTCAGTCGTGTGCCTGTAATTTTTACATCAACTTCAAGCCATTAAGTTGCATTAAACTATTTGTGGGAGAGAGCTGTATATCTGGGAAGAAAGAGCTCCAGGCCGCCTTGTCCAGGCAGCCTTGTCCAGCCCCACTGAGGAACAAGAGTCAGGTGTAGGCAGGCAGGGGCCTGGTGGATAAGTGAGAACTACAGGCTCACACCTTCAGTCCTGAGAGATGGGAAAAGAGCTGCTAGGTCTCACTCCCTAGTGACTGAGGCTGCAAGCCACTGTGGTTCAAATCTTTGGCTGCAAGCCACTGTGGTTCAAATCTTTGGCTTCTAAGCCTCATTACCCCTACCTGCGTGGAAGCTCCCAAAACCTGAGCCTCCAGCCCACATGAGCTCCAACCTTGCAGGCTTCCTGAGTTTTCATTTGTTCCATCAGTTAGAAAACTTACAGTTTTTGAGACATAGAAAAAAAAAATTAAATTTAAAAAGAAAAAACAAAACAAAAAATGGGAACCAAATGGGACTATGTTTTATACCTATTTGCCTTATAGCCCTGGGCAGGCCAAGGAAACTCTGGAACACAGAAGGTCCTGAGTGACCTTGGCATGAATTATTTGTTCAAGTCCAGTCATGCTAGGGTTTTCTCAGANGGGCTGGGCAGGCCCCAAATCCCAGTGTCTGTTCACGGCTACTCATTGTTTCTTAGAGCATGCTGGTCTCAGACCTGGTGGCTGAAACTGGCTTTTCATATCAGGTGGCCCCATGAGCCAAAGCTGCCCTACATAAGTCTATTCCTGGGCTGTGGGGGGATCTGGCGCTTAATATCCTGGAGTTCAGATGGTGCCGAGGAGGAAGAGCAGGATGATGTGGTAGAGAAAAGGGGGGAGCTGGACAGATATAAAGGCAGTGATCATTATGTCTAGCTCAGGATGATAGACAAAGCCAGCAAAGCTTGAGTTAGGGTGACCCTGTGGCAAAGCTAGTCCTCAGGAGTGTAGGACTATGGAGGGGTGCTGGAAGGTTAAAAGGTTAAATCACAGAGGAGAGGGAAGAAAATCTACCCACTATGACTTTGGGACAATTCCAGGGAGGCAGCAAGAGGACCCACACAGGACAGAAGGAGAGGGTCTGATCAAAGTGGGGTGTACAGTCTAGCCCTTATGAGGTTCCCTCCAGCATTCTATTGGCCAGAGGGTAGGCAAGAACAGAAATGAAGGAGGAGGGAGGAAGATAAGGGATCCCCTCTACCCTGTACCCCAAGTAACCATCTTGTGGGATAAACACGTAGGCTTCATAACTTCATTGTTCTTGTTGAGCACACATAGCTGCAGGACAAGT
>LZPO01007967.1:345955-359342 GCA_001675575.1 Neotoma lepida
TGTCCAGAGGAGTGGGTTGCAGAAGGCCCCTGCCCTTCGCCTCAAGCTTCAAGGGCTCCATCCTAGGTTTCCAGACCCTCGTACTGGGCAGCTGCAGGTGGTGGGTCACCTTGGAGGGGGCAGTTTCTTGCCATACCACAGCCTGCCAACTTCTCCCACACCATGAACAGGCTCCCAACATGGATATTCAAGGTGAGAAGGGTGTCCTTGCTGGCTCTAGCTGCCGCACACTAAGGTCNNGGCACCAAGGTCACCTCCAGCAGCACAGGAAGAGGGGAGGAGTGACTGGAGGTTATGGTCTGGAGGGAGGGAGGGCAGAGAGGGGGAAATAAAAAGAGATTACATTTTTTAAAAGGCNCTCTAGCTGTCTCCTGACACCATGCCTGGTCTGCATCCGGTTTACAACTTTCAGGCTCAGCGGCTGGGCCTGTCTTCCAGGGGTGGGTGGAGGGGTGAGGGTAGGGAACCAAGCCCCCCAGGCTGCCTGGGCCATGCCACGTGTCCCTAGTGCTGCTTGGGCAGCTGCAGTCTGCTCAGTGTGGGGGCCCACAGTGCAGGTGGGACCTCAGGGTGACTGGAAGCCACCCTGGAGGTAGTGCTGGCGCTGCCCATCTATCCCCCTGACAGGTCAATTTTCTCTGGTGTTTTACAGGAGCTTTCAGGGCAGGAAATGTGATAGGGCAGCTGATTTATGTCCTCACCTGGTCTTTGTTCACAAACCCTCACTCCTGCCCCACCCTGTCAAAGTCTGAGGGCTCTTCTCTCGAGGGAATTCCTGCCCTGGCTCCTTCTAGGGACAAGAACTGAGTGCTGGGTGCAGAGGTCACCTCTGACATGGGACATGATAAAGCATCTATGGTGGCCTTCATGGCGTGTTTTCTTTTTCTTTTCTTTAAAAATTTTTTTAAAACATTTATTTTTATTTTTGGTACATTGGGGCTTTAGCTGCACGTTTGTCTATGTGAAGGTATCGGGTCCCCTGGAACTGAAATTACAGACAGTTATGAACTGCCATATAGATGCTGGGAATTGAACCCTGGTCCTNTGGAAGAGCAGCCAGTGCTCATAACCACTGAACCATTTCTCCAGCCCCTAAATTTTTTTTTTCAGTCNGGGTTTTGCTTGGTAGCCCAGGCTGNCTTTNAACGTTCATGGATCCTCCTGTCTCTGCTCCGGCCTGCAGGGATTACAGANGTGTACACCACATCCTGCTTTGCAGTATGTGTTTATCCAGGGGATGTTCTCTTCTTGGTAGCACCTGGCTTTATGTGATGGTCACCTACAGAAACAGGGATAGGATCTAGGACTGCCCTCTCAGCCTGGCCTATGCTCTGTTCTGCAATACCTGGCCCCTGCCCATCAAGAGTGATGGATGGATCCTTGCCCGCCGATTTTCTGAAGGAGGTAGCTTCCAGTTACTCCTGAGAAAAAGGCAATCTTTGATTGGAGGCTCTGATTTATTTATTTTTTTCTTTTTTTGTTTTTCAAGACAGGATTTCTCTGTGTATCCCTGGCTGTCTGGAATTTGCTCTGTAGATCAGGCTGGCCTCAAACTCAGAGATCTGTCTGCCTCTGCCTCCTGAGTTCTGGGATTAAAGGTGTGTGCCACCACTGCCTAGCTTCTTTTGTCTTATTTTTTTATTTTTTATTTTTATTTTGTTGTTTTCTGAGGCAAGGTTTCTCTATATAACAGTCCTGGCTGTCCTGGAACTCGAGCTGTAGACCAGACTCACAGAGATCCACCTGCCTCTGCCTCCCAAGTGCTGGGATTAAAGGTGTGCACCACTACCACTCGGCTTTTTTTTCATTTATTTTATGTGTATGTGTGCCTGAGTGTATGTGTACCACATGCATGCAGTGCCCCATGGAAGCCAGAAGAGGGCATCAGATGTGGGAGGAGTATTAAAGGCAGCTGTGAGTGGCCTGATGTGGGTTCTGGGGATGACATCCAGGTCCTCTGCAGGAGTCACTGAGCCATCTTTCCACTCTGGTTCTGATTTTTTTTTTTGAGGGAGGTGTTTCAAGAGAGGGTTTCTCTGTGTAGCCCTGGCTGTCCTGGAACTCTGTAGACCAGGCTGGCCTTGAATTTAGAGATCCTCCGGCCTCTGACTCCAGAGTGCTGGGATTAAAGGTGTGTGCTACCACTGCCTGGCTCTGATTTCTTATGGAGTGGCGCAGAACATATTTAGAAAGCTATTAAGCAGACAGTGAGAGGGAAAACAGCTAGGCTCTGTGCAGACCCTTGCTCACNCCTCTTCTGCCAGCAGGTGCCCTAATTTTTCTCAAGGAGAATTCTAGAATGTAGGATGAAGATCTTATTTCTCCTTTAGCATCTCTCTGTGTTTTGCCATATACTAGGGTGCTGACTGGGATCATACTATTTAAGAAAAAACAACCAAAAAAAAAAAAAAAAAAAAACCCAAGTCAGGTGTAGTATGAATTCAAGGTCAGCCTGGTCTACATAGTGAATTCCAGGACAGCCAGAGATACATAGACCCTGTCTCGAGAAAAAAACAAACAAACAAAAAGCCAAAGAAAGACAAAAATCAAACCAGGGTCTCATGTAGCCAAGGCTGGCCTTGAACTTTTGATCTCCTTACCTCCACCTCCCTAATGCTACTAGGATTATAGGCTTGAACACAATACCCAACTTAACACTGTCATTCCCAAGCAGGGGAGGTGCCACACTTAGCATATCTCCCTATGGCCTGGGGTTCTCCTTCAAAGAGCTGTCCTCTATGCTCAGGGGTCCATGACCCACCAATCCCTGTTCTCTACCATGCTGTCAAATGGATTATAACACAGGGGTATGTGGGCATATCCAAAATGAAGGTTAGTTTCTGCCCTGCAGGGCTCCCATTGAGGTTGAAGAGGCAAACACAACATACTGTCTGTCTGGAGACCCCACTGTGGGACACTGGGTTCTGNCTTGGAGACTGATGGGGACCACTGTAATTCTTGGCTGTGAGAGGACCCTTGTAGCTATGGGGTCTCTGGTGGCCAGCAAGCAAGCTGAGATACTAGGCTCACTTCCCTACAGCTAGGATCCATATGTGACCCAGGCAGAATACAGATGGGACAAAAGTCAGGCCAGGCTTGGCATAAATACTCTCCTGACTTAGAGTTGGCCTCTCCTAGGCCTCCTGCCCACTGATCACACCCTGCCCTAAGCTTTCTCTTCCTGCCCAGGCTCTGCCTTCATGCAGGTCACCTCCCCATGTCCACTCCAGCTCTGTCCCCAGTGTAAGTCTATTGGAACCCTGTGTGCTCCGGTCTCTATCTCTGTTTGCCTGTTACAGGCTTTTACACCAGCTCTATCTTCGTGGTCCTTGGCACAGGTGGGGAAGGCTAGGGAGCTGGGCCTGGGCCTGCTGCATTCCTGCATACCTCCCTGGGGCCACTGTGTAGCCGGCTTTGAGAGCACAGGGAGGTGCAGGGAGCTCAGGGTTGCAGTTGCTGATGCACAGGGACCCAGATGCAGCCCGACTGTGCCCCAGGACTCTCAGCTGTGTCTACTTGATCCTTGGACCCCCATCATTGCCCTGTCTCTCAGCCTAACAGTGAAGGGGCACCTGAAGGAGGCCTGGGAGTTTGACACCAGAGGCTTCTACAGTGGGGGATCCAACAAGCATTCAGGAATTCCCTCATAAAGCAGTGNTCTCTGAGGTCTAGCCACCCTGTACCATAAGGTCATCCCTTCCCTGGAGCTATAGGACTCATATTTTCTAGATGAATCCTGACTGGGGCACAGTTTTGTGGGAGACAGGAGAGACCTTTGCTCTTTGGTTTGTTGATGGGACAAGCCAGAACTCAGCAGAATGAATCTTTCAAGGTCTGGAATATAGCTCAGTGTAAAGAAGGTACCTAGCACATGGATTGCATCCCAAAGCACCATGGAAGAAAAAAGAGGAAGTGAGTAGGGACCCCAGGCCCTTTCCACCCACACCTCAGGAAGCCCTGAGCAAGGCATGGAAGACATTGGTACCCTGTCCCTTCTCAAATGCAGCATCACTGTTTCCATCCATGGCCAGAGCCCTTGGGGGACACCTCTCCCTGGCACTCCTGGGGATGTGTGTGTGGGGTCCACCATTGCTTTTTGATCCCTCTGCCCTCTACCCCACCTCACCATCTGTGGTGCAATTTGAGGAGTAGGAAGTCTCAGTTCTGAGTTTTGTGATGTTTCCTCCCTGGCGCTTCTCGGCCACAGGGTCCCTGGGTTGGGAACATGGGAAGCTGAGTGCATGCTGGATCTCAGTCCGGGCAACACCTCAAGCTCCTAGGCTGAGGCTGGGCTAAGGTGACCCAGCTGCCCTCAGCTTGCTGCCCTAGCATGGGGAGGACTGAGGCCTGTGCTGGAGGCGGTATTTCTGGGCTAGCATTGTTCCTTGCTGAGGGTGTCAGGAGGAGAGTATGCNTATACTCTGTCANTTCTGTCCCTGTGCCTCTGAGGTGCTGTCTCAAGACACATGGCATGTGAATTTGCTGGGGAGNTGGGCTGAAACGGCACCCNTTCTCGTCAGGACTGTCTGGGAGAATCTCAGGGGCAGCTGTGTGTATGTACTGTGTTGTATCTCTATGTCCAATGAGCAGGCCGCAGGCTTCCTACACGGAGACCAAGCCTACTCCTTTCTCTCATCTGGAATTTTAAGAAAAGGAGAAAAAATGTAGATGAAAGCAGGTTTTCCATCTTGTCGAATTCTCAATGGCCCCCACTAATTACAGCATGATAATGGAAGGTTCAGGGGACATTTCCTCCTGGTAGCCAAGATTATAATCTGCAGCCTTTGTCTGAGCAGGGGACATTGGCAAAGGTCATACTGTCAGGCTTTCCCTGTGTGGCTTTCTGGGTAGGAGTGGGGGTAGGCCACCCAAGCTCTCAGGCCCNACTTGGAAAGACAAAGACATGCATCTGCTGGCACACAGCAACCTCCTACCCTCTGGGACTGGCAAGGGCTTGAACCTTAAGATCACTCCAGGGGAGGCTGTTTAGGGCCCAGTTCCCACCTCATTTGGAGGCCTACATAGTTGGNCCCCAAGGTCCCAGGCTTTGCTCTAGGCCAGCTGGATGAAGTCTGAATGGTTAAAAATATGTTCATTCTGTCCTCTTCTTTCTAAAGCACAGGGCACAGCCAGTGAGAACCTGCACACAGCAGCAGCCCAAAGTCACTGGAAATCTGTTCGGTTTACAGCAAGGTTAGACATGGCNTACAGGGACAGGAACTTTAGAATCGTGACCTGTGTAGTTTAGAGTACCTTCCCAAGCTTCAGTTTCTCATCCATAGAAGGCTGAAGAAGGACACACCAGCACAAGTGAGGTGGAGGTGGGAAAGGGAGGAGAGGATGCTGGGGACATCTTGGGGCAGACTATGGACTGTGCANGACACCCGCAGGGACCTGGCTAGGGGATAGCAAGGATGGAGACTAATGCTGGCTGCTGTGTGGTGAGCAGAGGAGGCCCAGGGAGGTGAGGACAGTATTGTAGAGAACCAGTCCTAGAGAGGGGGAACGATGCTGGTCAGTGTCCCATTCCTGTGCAGTGTATCCTAGATTATCAACCTAAAAGGCTTATTTTTGGCTCCCGAGATCAGAGGTTCAGCCCATGGTCACTTGGCTTTGTTGCCTTGGCCTTATGGGGTAAAGTCAATCATTGTGGGAGTGCCTGGTAGAGGAGACCTATTCAACCTCATGGTGGTTAGGATGCAAAGAGAGGCGTGGGGAGGAAAAGAAGGGGTTCTTCCCCTTTAATGGCACACCCACAACGACCTAACTTCCTCACATTAGGCTCCACCTCCTAAAGGTTCCCTGCCTTCTGTTAGCCCGATGCATGACCTTCAGTACATGGCTGGACCTTTGTGGGGTCATTTAAGATCAAAAGTGTATGATAGCAATGATAGCCCAGATCAAGAGATGGCATCACAGAAGTGGTAATGGACTCTGAAGATGGAATAACCATGATTTCCCCATTGCTTCTGGTGAGGGGGGTAGTAATGACAATGAAGTCAAAGAAGATTCCACAGAGGCTGTGAGAACCCCAAACATTACATCTGCTCTCCAGGCAGCAAGAAAGAGGAACGGAGGAAGAGCCAAGAGCAGCTGAAAAGTCCTCTCGGAAACNCACCCTACCTTTCTGGTTCTGCGGGTCAGGTCTTCTTTGTCATAGGACTATGCCTGTCCTTCTGCCTGGCTGCCCTCTCTCCATTCCACCTGGTCAGTGGAGCATTCACTGGATTTCCCTGCAGACGACACTTGCCCTTCTCCTGGTAAGATCTTTTTATCTTGAAATCATCTTGCGCCTGTGTCCCGGTGCTGCTCAGTGAAGGAGCCCAGACTGACAAGCTTTTTCCTTTCTTATCTAAGAAGCCATGGCCTAATGCCAAGGTCCCCCAGAATCTGCAAGGGAAGGCCTCTCCCAGCCTTCGAGGCCCAGGTCTCTCAAGTTTAGGGGTCTCTCCCTGCAAGTGTGGGTCTCTCTGGCAGATTATGTGGGTGTTGTGAACTTGGCTCCATTAAGAGTGTTAACTGGCTTTGTGGCCTGGTCGTTGGGGATGAAGCCAAGTTGGGGAAGGGGGTGAATGTTCAGGAGATCTCTGGAGGAGTAGGAGGGATGACATGGTGGTCAGGTGACTTAATAGGAAGGCTGTGACAGATGCTGAGCCTGTGGGAGCCTTGCATGTGTACACACACAGCCATGTGAGCTGGGAGCCCAAGACAAAAGGCATGTGCAGCCATGCTTGGCTTTTTATGTGTACTGGGGATTTGAACTCTAGTCCTTATGCTTAGGTAATAAGTGCTCTTACCTGTTAAGCTATCTACCCAGTCCTTGTTTATTTACTCATTCATTCATTCATTCATTCATTCATTCATTGTGTGTTTGTGTGTACAGGGGTGTGCATTTGTGGGCATATGCGTGTGGAGAACAGAGGTCAGCTTTAAATATCATTCCTCAGGAGTCATCCACTTTTTTAATTTAAACTTTATGTTTCTGGGTGATCCCCCCCACCCCCGCACCATGTCTGCAACGCCCACAGAGGCCAGAGAGGGCGTTGGATTCCTTAGAACTACTGTTACAGATGGTTGTGAGTTGCCATGTGGCTGTTGGGAATTGAACCTGGGTCCTTTGGAAGACCAATCACTGCTCTTAATCTCTGAGCCTTAATCTCTGGATAGATGTATCCAGCCCCACCTTGCCACCTTGTTTTTTGAGATAGGGTCTTGTTTTAACTTTGGCACAAGTGGCTGCGCCTTAATCTACTGGTATTTCAGCCAGCAATTGCAACTCACAGTTACCAGCCTGCTTCTCTAGGACTAGCCTAGCCGCTCAAGCAGCAGCCACCATCCTGTCACTGCCGTTAAAGGTAACTTTAACTAAATCTCTATTATTCTAATTATAAATAAGACTCGAGATTCAAAGGCTGGGGTGAAAACTTGCAAGCTCAGAGAGGCTGAGTAGCAAATAGCTAACCTCCTCTCCTTGCTGGCATCTCAGAAAGATCCCTGCTTCTGCTCTGCCAAACCAGAAAAAGCTGCCACTCCAAATCCCTCCCTGCTACTTCCTGTGCATCTCTCTATCTCTCCCGGATGCCCTCTGATGCTCTGTGATTATTTTCTGTCAACTAGTTGCTCACTCAGCCTCCAAACCCAATGTTAATTTTATTTAATTAATGCAAATGCAAATTCAGAGTTCACAGTGTGGTCGAATATCCCCCAACAGGGTTTCTCATTGAACCTGTAGCTCATTGATTTAAATCCCAGGGATCTTCTCTCTGCCTCCCCACTACTGGGATTGCAAGCATGTGCCACCCCCACACTCCAATAACTTTTTTACAGTGTTGCTAGGGACTGAGCTCAGATCCTCATGCTTGCAAAGTAAACGCTTTATTAACCGAGCTATTATTCCCTAGTCCCCAAGCCTCTTGTTTTTATAAAGATACCAGTTACACTGCAGGTAGTGAACACCTTAATTCAGAATGACCTTGTGACCTCATTCTAACTAATGACATCTGCAAAGAACCAAGTTCTAAAGAAGGTTGTATCCTGAGGTAACAAAGACTTCAGTGTGTGAATTTGGAGGTGCAGGTAGAGGCTCCTTATCAATGGTTGGCCCTTACAGGCGGGATGGTAGGAAGCTTGGGATGAGTCCCACGGACAAGGAGCCTGTCAATAAAATATAGCAAGCAACCCTCTATGAAAAGGATACAACCCAAATCATATCATGAGAGCAATTACAGAAGAAGAGCCCCTGGAAAATATGCACCCTTTAATTCCCAGAGCCTGTGAGAACATGCCCATAGAGCCTTTGCATGCGTATTTGAGGTGCTAGGCCCTGGAGGCAGATTCTCTTGGGTCATCATCTGATGATTGCGAGAGGCCCTGAAATCAGAAAACTGTTCCTAGCTGAGCCAAAGATGTCACATCAAAGAGACTTGATTGTCTCTCCCTTTGTGGCTAACTTGGAAGATTGTGGTAGGGACCCCTGAGCTAGGGTAACCACCTTCAGCTTTCAGCCGGCGAGAAAATGGTTCCCAAACCCTAAGGAACCAAGCTCTGCTAACAGCCAGAAGAGCAGGAACCAGACTTTCCCCTGAGCTTCTGAGGGAATGAAATGTGCCAACACCTTGATTTTAGTTCAGTGACACCCAATTTATTTCTGACTTCCAAATCAAGAGATGATAACCTTGTAACTAGTTACTGACATTGTGTGTGTGTGTATTCATATTCACATGTGTGGGCGCATATGTGTGAGGGTGTGTGCACATGTGTGTATGTGTGCATGCCAGTGGTTAGTATTGGATGTCTTCCTTCTTTTTGCCCTTTATGGTGAATCACACAGTCTCTTACTTGAACCCAGTTTGCTGGTTTGGCTAGTCTAACTAGCTATCTTGTTCTGGAATCTCCTCTCTTTGTTGCCATCTGAACTCCGGTCCTACACCACTGCAGCAAGCACTCATCACTAAGTCCATTTCCCCAGCCCCTCAGTTACTGAATTTGTGATTGTTTGTTATAGCAACAATGAAAACCTAATGTGATGTTGGGAGACAGCAGACAAACCCGAATGGAGGGCCACAGGGTTAGTTATCAAGCACACAAAAAGAACTCAAAATTCCAAAGAACAAGTTGCTAAAAAGAAAAAAAAAATGAGCATACATTTCACCAAAGAACAATGACTAGACGGTAAAAATATGAATAGACGATTAACCCCATTCATGATTAGAAAGAAGAAATTAGAAGAACAACTAAATTCTGTTTGATTCACCAGGTTGGCCAAACTGATAACAAATGTTGGGGGCAATAGAGAGCAGGGGGGCCATAGCCTATAGCCCTTAGGCCAAATTGGGCAAGGTCTTGTTTTTATAAATAAAGTTTTATTGGAATAGCCACCCACTTGTTTATATGTTGCTCATGGCAGTGTCTGAACTGAATGGAGAACTGAATAGTTGTGACAGACTGTAACATCTGAGAAGCATATGACACTTACAAGGAGGCCATTCCAAAGGCAGTCCATTTCAATGTTGAACTTATTGCAGCACTGTGGGATCAAACCTAGGGCCTAGCGCATGTAGGGCAAGTGCTCTGCTCCTGAGCTGAGGAAGAGAGGCAGTGCCCATCTAACTCCTAATGGAAGTTTGACCACCTTTGATGGCAATCAGGAGCTTTCTAGTGATTCTGAAGAGCAATCGGGTAAGACCCAAATGAGGTCAGAGGTATGCATGCACCTGAATCTGCAATTCTACTTCTAGGTGTTTACCTGAGATAAACTCTAGCATCCACACATTAAGGAGACAAGTGCAACAATCTTTGTTCACTTACAAAAAATGAATACAGACATTTATTTATATTCAATTATACATTTACTTGTATTCAATTACTCTTTACCCTGGTTTTTCCTGCTTTTCCTCTCCCATCTGAGGGAGAGTACAGCTCTGTACCCAGAGGCTGCTCTGCCTGATGCTTGAAGAATTTGCTCCTTGTCTAAGATGCATGATCTTGCAAGGGCCTCAAGCTTGTTTTCTAGGAGAGCCTCTTTAAGCAGTTTGTAGTTCTTCCTTGCATGCACAGCTCTGGCTGCTTAGAATTATTGTGGGGTCTTTTTTAGACCTCAGGTACTCAGGCATTCATTTACCACAGGCACTGCCAGGTGCCAGTAACCCTCTGATGTGCTGGACCTTTCTTCTCTAAGTCTCCTTAACGTTCGTTACGCCAGGAAGAATTATCAATAGTCCTTCAAGTCCAGAAGCTACCGTCTCNTGTCCTCCTAGCTTTCTCTGGGCCCTCTCTCTTCCTTTCCTCTGCTTTTTTCATATTAGCGCAGTAGATTATTTTCTCCTGCGGCTTTGGGTACCAAGCAGACACATTCCTATGCTCCCTCCTACAAGCTGTTTGACTTTGGCTGAGTCTCTGTACCTCTCGGTGTCCCGGAGATTCATTTGTAAAACATAAATGCCAATTTGGTCCCAGTAAGTTGCCTTTCAGTTCCTAGACAGTCCCGGTTCCCGCCAATCGCGACCCAAAATCCTTCCTGTGGGCTAAGACCTGAAAATAAACCCTCAAAATCCCACTCCTCACCCGAAGGTTAGTGCCTCCATTTCTCTCCTGTTCTTTCAGCTTAGAGGCTGTACCCTGCAAGTCACTTGTCCTCCAGCGGCCCCAGACTCCAGGAAAAGAGCAAACGTTCAGACTAAGCTTAGAACCTGGAACACAGATGTGTGGGCCCCGCCCTGACTCTGACCCCGCCTACCACACCCCACCTCCCCGCCCGCCCCCCCAGGCCACGCCTCCTCCGAGCAGACACATCCGCTTCTTGTTGGCTGGCGTCCCGCCTCATCCCGCCCTTGATACCGTCACTTCCTGGCAGCCAACACTTGGAAGGCGGAAGTTTGTGTGCCGGAGGCAGTGAAGCGGAGCTGAGGTGTNGCTAGCGTTGCCTGCGGCTCTTCCGGGTCTCTGCTCCACTCCCGCGAGGTGGAGGCGGGAACCTGGAACCATGGCTGTGAGGCAGCTGCGTAGCCTCGCAGGGTCTGGAGGCTGACATCCACGACGCCTGTCCACCGGCCCATTGCTCCAGGTTTAGGGTTAGCTAGGGTCGNGCTGTCCCGGCCCCCAGCCCCTCAAAATGACCGCAGCCTCCACCTCCAAATGGGGGCTGGTCACGAACGTCGTAAACAGCATCGTGGGGGTCAGCGTACTCACCATGCCTTTCTGCTTCAAACAGGTGAGTCGGGGTCGCGAGGGGCTTCAGTTTGAAGTGCTTAGNTGGTGGGAAGGGTGTGTGAGCCCAGCGGGCAGGGAAGAGGCTCCCCGACAACGTCCTCGCAGCGTGTTGTCTGAATCTGCACGCTCGCTGTACACTCACAACACCCTACGGAAGGGCACAGTGAAAGAAATTAGCGAATTGATAGTGNTTTTGTTCATCTTGTTGTTANTGACTCTGACCAGCTGCACGGAAGCACGCCGGTCTTCAGCTCCGGCTTCCAACAGGGCTTAATCAAGGTGATTTAAAGCATTGTCTAGGTTTTACTTCTAAGAGCTGTGTTGTACAAACACTGTACGTTTGGTCCGATCTGTGCATATACTACCCCAGTTGAAAAACTAGCATACAAAAAAGTTTGGTGTTATTCCAACGTTGAATGCCACATGAAAAGATGGCCATTTCTACGTGGCTCTGTTGAATCTACCAATGATTTGCGGAAGCCGATGGAAGCATCACATTGGTTAATGACTCTGTTAACAGAAGTGTGGGTCTTCCCGTCCTTTCTCCACTCACTCATTCATGCCATGTGTGTGCTGCTGTCCTCTGCTGTTAAGACAGTGAGAGACCTCAGGGTAAAGACCCACTAAGAGGTGATGTGGAAAATGATTCTGTAATAGACATTTTGGAAGTGAAAATGGGTTGTTGATAATTTAATATTAGATTAAAAACCACTTTGCATATTTTATATTTCACATCTCCAGGGTAAAATATAAGTGTTTTTGATCAGGGAATTTTTGATTCTCTACATACTATCCTGATTGAGAATGCATCTAGGTTCCTGGTGTGGGGTCTGATATGGTTGATGAATGTAGGCAGAAGGACAGAGCTAGAACCTCTGGGGTGACATCTGTATTGTGAATCCCAGTGTTGAGTCAGTCACTTCTGGGTGTTTCTGAAGTGTCTACGTGTCCCAGTGTCCATGGCAACTTGTCTGTCAGCAGAACTGCATCCTGGGATAGGGAGTGTTGGCTGGTTTCAAATCTCCGAGTGAACCCTGTCATCTTTGCTGCCTGTCTGTGAAGAGCCCTTCATTGGGCTCTGTTGTGGATGCCTGGGAAGATAGATGTTTGGGCTCAGGTGATTGAGCAGTTTTGAGTTTGGAACATTGCTCTGCATGGTTGCTAGGCCTCTGCTAGAGCATGTGAAGATGAGCCAGGTGGAGATCTACGTGGGGAGAGCTTGTAGGGGAGCCCAGTGTGCAGGCCACACCGTGTGCCTGAAACCTGTCACTTCTATCATTGGACTGGTGTCTCCTCCAGAGACCTTGGGGCAGAGCCATCTGATCTAGTAGAGTATTAGGGGATGTGTGTAAGTGTTTAGCAGGTGTACCACTAAAAAACTTTGGGTTTAGTGCTAGTTTGTTTAGTGATCCTGGCAATTTAAAAAAGAGAAACATTTTGTTGTGATTCAGTGTGTAGAAAGCTGCATACACTCTAAGTGTACTCTTGATGAATTCCCATGAAGTGACGGAGCATATAGTACCTTGCTGTACATGGAGGAATCCCATAATGCTGGCACACTTACCAGTTGCTCCTGCTCACCAGAGGACTACCACCTACTGCTGGCTTGTGCCAGAGGTTGGTATGGCCTGATCTGACCTGGTGGAGGTGGGATCATGGTGTGTAGGAATCAGCATCTGGTTGATATTCTGTGTTGTGTGTAGACCACGCCTGTGTTCCTTCGGGAGACACACAGACCCTGTCCTAGGGATCTAGGGGGCAAGGGGGTGGGGAGCCTGCCAGCACAGGTGTCCTCTGCAGTGTTTGGTATCATAGGTCTTTGAACCATTCTGGTGAGAATTTGATGTTATCTTGTGGTTTGTATTTTATATTGATATGTTTGTTTATTTATTTTTATCAATTTTAGCTTTATGGCCAGCTGAGTAGAAAGTACAGGAAGCCCCCATGTCCCTCCTCCCAATTCCCCTTTTGGTAGATTGAACTGGTCTAGTGGTGCTAATATTTTGTTTTGTTTATTTTTATTATATTTTTAATCTTTTGTAGTCCTGAGGCTAGAGGCAAAAATCCTACTGCTGAGCTGCATCCTCAAACCACTAACATTAAGACAGGGTTTCTCTGTGTAGCCCTGGCTGTCCTGGAACTTAATCTGTAGACTAGGCTGGCCTCAAACTCACAGAGA
>LZPO01007967.1:361772-372994 GCA_001675575.1 Neotoma lepida
ACTTGGGAGGCAGAGACAGGTGGATCTCCGAGTTCCAGGCCAGCCTGATTACAGAGTGAGTCCAGGACAGTCAGGGCTACACAGAGAAATCATGTCTTAAAAACCAAAATAAAAAAAGTAGAATCACTTGCCTCAGAATTGAGCTGAGATGGAGAGACAGAGGGTACAGAGCAACAGGCCTCTTTCTTTTCGCCCTTGCTCCCATGCCTCTTTACAGATGCACATACTTGCCCTTCAAGTCCATAGAATTGCTGTTCCCATAGCCTTCTGAGGACTTGCTGCCGCTAACTCCCAGTACCTTGAAGCCTTCCTTGGAGTTGTGGAAAGGAGCACCTCCAACCCCTGGAAATCCATGGCGGAACTCTTCAGTCCAACTTGTGTCTGGGACTCTGTGCCCTGTCTGCCCAAAGGGTGGGCCTTTCTCCCAGAACCGTTGACTGCAGCTTTCTTCCCTCTAGTTCTTTTCAGTTGAAAACAGTTTCAGCTACAAGGACTGAATGCAGCACTTATGCCTGTCTTTAGGTAGTTTGGTTTCAAGGGCACGAGGGTCCCCTACTCTCCTGTCCTCCCCTCAGGTTGGCATGTGAAGCTTGGTTCTTTCTGACCACCAGGTTTGGGCTTTCTTGCTGTGTAGCTCATTCTGGGATTCTTTGGCATAGGGGTCAGAATGCCACTCTTCTGCTCTTGAGACTTAGCCTTGTGGGGGAATGTGGTAGGAACATTCNTAGCCTCCTGGGATGTTCCTGACCCCCCACCCCGCCAGCCAGTGTGTGTGGCTGGAATGTTGCTCTCACCTGCCTAGCGCCTGGCCTCTGATCCTAGCTCACATGGTCAAGCGAGGAACATGGTGCAGAGTTTGGGGGCAAATGAAATAGTGCAAAATAAAGTAGTTCTTAAGAACAGAATTCAAATGATATGCAAAGGCATGAAGTGCCATACCTCCTGCCTTACCCTCCTCTAGAGATGCACATATGGGCTTCTGATGTGTGGCCTCTTGTTTTTTCCCAGTCTGCTTTGTGGTGTACCAGAACCCTGAATGTTCATTTCTGGCCTCGGAATCCAAGGGATGAGTTCCTTCTCTTTCTGTTGTGATGATAGTAGTTCTGTCTTTTACTGCCGCCTGAGGGAGTGAGGTTTATCAGTTAAACTTGATCCACACTGAGACAGCCTAGTTCTGCTGTACCAGAACACAGGGTGCGTGAGGTGGTTAGGGGTGCCCTTGGTGGTGGAGTCATGGTGCAGTGTGTGATCCTTTCCCTCTGAGACCTCTGTCTATGTTTTGTAGCTGAAGTTCCAGCTTCTGTGTCCTGTGTCCTGAAAGAAGATGTAAGCTCAGCCCTGGGCTGGGGCAGCTATGGCTTCTTGTAATTGATTGGCCAGTCAATTATTCTTCGAAAGTCCCTGAGAAGTCAAACTGGTTTGTCTAGATTTGAGCAATGGAAAGAAAATTGTTGAATGAACACCTCTGAGTGCTGGCTGCTTGGGGTTCCAGCTTTAACTGAATGTGGTAACTTACTGGAAACAAACAAATTCCTAAATTCCCAGTAGTCTAGCTTATGCTTTTTTTTTTCTTTTTTCTATCTTTTGAGATAGGGTTTCTCTATGTAGCCCTGGCTGTCCTGGAACTCACTAGTCTGGCCTCGAACTCAAGAGATCCACCTGTCTCTGCCTCCCAAGTGCTTGAATTAAAGGCATGTGCCACCACTGCCTGTATCTTAAGCAAGATGGCTTAGTTGTATGGGCCCCCAGATAGTCTTCTGGGCCCTCAGTCTTCCAGGTCTCCAGAGCTTTTCGAACTCCTAGACAATTTCTTGGAATCCTGATCTTCTTGGTCCCTAGTCTCTCAGGTCCCCAGACAGTCATCTGGGCCTGTCAGCTAAGCACCAGTTTTCTTTTGTCTACAAGGTAGGGTGACTAGCTATATGGGAGCCAGAGCAGTAGAGAGGAGGGTCCCCTGTGCCACCCTCTGTCATGGGCTGTCCCTACAGATAGCATGGAGCCCTCTTCTATAGCTAGGCAGACAACAGCCTTTCTCCCCGGTCCTTCGTCCTCCTGATGGCCAGGTCTCACTGTGTACTTATGCTGCAGCCCATCAGGGTGCTCAGAAGGTGTGCCCCTCTTTCCCTCAAGATAGAGCATACCTGACAGATGGCTTGTGTCTATGGATGCATGAGAGGATCCTGGGTTGGGTCATGAACACTGGGGCTCTGTAGATGAAATGTGCAGATAGCCTATGTCCTCACTTGGAGACCATGGAAGAAGGTGAAGAATTTCCAGGGTGGTAGTCATGTCTTCAGCCAGGAGCCTGTTTACCATTTGCACACCATGGGAGTCTGGGGACCTCTTTCTCACATTGGCTCCTTTGCCTTTAAGTCTTAACCGCATCACCAGCTGTGGCAATGGCCTCTCTTCCCTGACAGACACCCTCCCCTCAGCTCTGGAGAATGAATGTCTATAGGGTGGAGAATCAGCACAGTGGGGGTTGTTGGTGAATGCGGGCACTAGTTTGCTTTGTTTGTTTTTACTGTTGTGATTGTTGGATGGGTTTTATAAACTCTGCACCTCTTGCTTCTATGCCCAGCTTATATTCCACGTGGCCTTTTTAAACCTCCTTTCATTCAGAAGGTGTATTAGTTAGGGTTTCTAGAGCATGATAAAGCACCATGGCCAAATCTACAACTCTCAGGCCATACTCCATCACTGAGGGACGTCAGGGCAGGGACTGAAGCAGAGGCCATGGAGGAGTGCTCCTCACTGGCTTGCTTCTCATGTCTTGCTCAACCCGCTTTTTTATACACCCCAGGACTAGCTGTCCAGGTGTGTCCCCACCCACAGTGAGCTGGGTCCTCCCACGTCAGTCATTAATAAAGAAAATGCCCTGCTGACATACTACAGGAAGTCTGATAGAGGCGTTTTCTCAGTTGAGAGTCCCTCTCCTAAATATATCTAGGTTTGTGTCACGTTAACAAAAAAGCCAACATGATAGAGGGTAACACAGACATATCAGTGACTCCTGGGAAACTCTTCTGATCTTTAGACCCTGCCCTAGGAGTGTGTGCTCTGGGATGGAAGCCATCTTCTCTAGCGATGGAGACTGTATGACAGCCCCCTGGCCTCTTGAGTTTTCAGCTGTGGATAGTTGATGTTGCTGGTACTGTGTCACCATGGCTCATGGTCAATGTGCCTCTCATTCTTCATGGGCCTAGAGTAGTGACTGAGGGGCATGCTGGCCGAATGCCTCTTCTTGCATGTCCTTGAGTGGTGTGGCCTGTGTTTGGTGAGCAAGACTATGAAGTAGAGCTCTGACACCTGTTTTTATACTGTCCTGGCCTCCTGGAGCTGACGGTGTTTATTATGCACCTGCCAAGTCCTGCTGGCCCTGTGCCCATGCTGCAGTGGGGATCCCAGGGCTGTTCCTCCTACACCTCCTCCAGGAGTGGCTCAATTGAAGTCACTGGCCAGCCTTCACTGTCTTGTATTGCCCTAGTCATGAACAGCAACCTCTTCCCTGCCTCATCTGTGTCCCATCTTGAATAGCACTCCTTTCTTGCCTCGCTGTTGCTAGGTATTGCGGGCAGGTGGAGGGTGGAGTCAGTTCTGCTTGGTGTCCTGTGGCTGTTTCTCAGGGCTCAGGGAAGATAGGGACAGGCAGGAGGACAGAAAGCCTGGTCTTGGCCTGGGCCCTATTGAGAGTGATCTGGGAGAAGAGAGCACTACCTCCTACTGGTCTTTTGGCTAGCTGATGACCTCCACTTTCCCACATCTGGAAACGTGTTCTAGAATTTTCTAGGGCAGGCTATTCTGTATTTGAATAGCAGTAGGCCCACTTTCCTTTTAGAGTAAGAAGGAATGACAGCAGGAGTTGGAATGGGTCAGTGCTTAGGCCTTCTGTGTCTTATGCTGAGTGTCTGCACAGAGCTTAGAGGGCATCCTTTGGTGACACGGCAGGCAGCTATTGATATCATCGCCTCTGCAGTTCTTTTTTGAAATTCTCAGTCTAGACCTTGGGTAACATTCTGAACTGGGTTTCAGTCCTTGCTAGATGAACTTGAGGGGTGTGCTAGGTTCCTTTCCCAACTGAGTCTGGGAAAGACCAGAGCGACCCCTGGAGGCCGACGTCTTTGTTGTTCTCAGGCAAGGCTGAGGCTGATGCCAACTGTCTGGCTTTTGCCAACTCTGTGCCTCTTCCTCAGTTAAAAGTAACAAGGATTTTGTTTGGTTCATTCATACCCAGTGGATGTGTGTTTCCTGCTCTTCAACCTCAGAGGGCTGCTGGCCCAGAGTGAGGGCGGAAACAAGGGGCAGGAAGCTGGGGCTGTGACAAGGTTGAGGCCATCCTGTCACNTGCACTGCCTTTGGCTGCTCCCAGAAGACCAGAACTTCCCTTTGCCCTCATCTGGCTGAACTCTGGGGGAAAACACTGGGTGACTGGATAACTGTTAAGGTCCTATGAAGGACCTTGTTGAGTCAGCTTTTAATTTCCCATCTGCTGGAAACAGTTTTGGGTCAGGAGTGAGAGACAGAGACCCGTTTCCTGGTGGGAGATTGCTGTGGCCATGCATGCTAGCCATCATCGGTTTTCTTTGACTGGCTGTCCTGAGCACTGGCAAGGCTCAGAGCCCTTGTTCCTTCCTTTCCCAGAGTGCCATGCTTGCAAAGATCCTNCTCTGTTCTGTAAATCACAGTCAAAGGACAAATATGAAACCCTCAGCAGTGTCCCTGTGGTGCAGGGCATGAGTACAGGGTTCTGGGGCAGGGGAACCCAGAATCCTGAATCTCCCTTTTCCTCTGCTGTATTGGCACTGCTGCAAGCAGGCCTACTCATAGCTGCCATGGGCAGAAAACACTACTTTATAGGGTCCTGGATTCCTTTCCCCCTCTCAGAATTTCATATGAAACAACAACGAAAACCCCTGCCCGTGGTTCCCTTCCCTTGTTTTGTTCTTGTTTCACGTTGTTTCATTTGAGCATGGTAGGTCTAAAGAAAGTCTAGGGACCAGAGTTTTCAAGTATTTCCTTATCTATGAAACTTATAGCAAATGGATGCTTGTCACACTGCCATTCACAGCTTTCCTCAGCAGCCCTTTTTGTTTGTTTGTTTTTTTGAGACAAGGTTCCTCTGTGTAGCTTTGGCACCTTTCCTGGAACTCACTTGGTAGCCCAGGCTGGCCTTGAACTCACAGAGATCCACCTGCCTCTGCCTCCCTAGTGCTGGGATTAAAGGTGTGCGCCACGACCGCCCGGCCTCGGCAGCCTTTTTACTGAAGTCTTTCTCACGGTTGGATTGAGCTTTCTTCTTTTCTCTTTCCTAGCGTTCCATGCCTACGGCAAGGCCGGGAAGATGCTGGTGGAGACCAGGTAAGTGGGGTAGCCTTGCTGGGTCCCACCCGTCTTCCTGCAGCAGTGGAGGAGCTGGAGCCTGTTGGGAAATGAACGACACGCTTCACGTGTGGATTGGTGTATAACTCCTCCTATGCTTCTGAAGAGTTACTTAGAGAATAGCTGGAAATGATAGTTGTCAAAGTTGAAAGCCTTATTTAAGTCTTGCTGAGCCTTAGTACATGAGAATGGGAAACTTGGGGAGCATAGCAAAACAGTTCTCTTGGTATAGTTAATCTCAGTGCTAGTCTTTAAACGGTGTCCCCAACTCTACTGCAGAAGGGAGGCACTAAACTGAAATGTCACATTGTTTTCATTGAAAGTAAAATTTTGTGAGTTGAAAAAATTGTTGGGAAATTGTACTTTTAGGCTTCTAAATCAGAGAATTGTGAAAACAGAAGAAAACATTTTTTGGAAGCAGTTGATTATTCCTTTAACTTGTCTAACATCACTGTGAGTTTTTGTTATACCTGAAAGAATTTCTGAAGCTCCTGTGGAAGGAAAATATGCTACCTCACAGAGAATAGTTAAGTGTGGCTCAGTATTCACCCCAAGTGCAATGGAGAGAGCCCCAAACATCCAGTCCTATGAGTGTGGACATACAAAAGTGTCTCTGACTCAGCCAGTTTTCTGTCAGTGCCATGTTGGCACAGCCTAGGGACTGGATCTGGCCCTGGGTGTCAGACTGGGGGTGTCTGGGTCATGATTCGTGCAAAGGTGCCATGTTCTGATCACAAAGCAGTACTTTTTTCAAATCTGATTCCAAAGCCCGGTGTCTGTCTGTCTGTCTTCACAGCATGATTGGGCTGATGCTGGGGACCTGCATTGCCTTCTATGTCGTGATTGGTGACTTGGGCTCCAACTTCTTTGCCCCACTGGTTGGATTACGGGTAAGGCACTCTTAGCTGTCTGGTCTGTTTTAATGCTTGTGGTTGCCACCTAGTGTCTCCTTTCCTTAAGCCAGCTGAGACCAGTGTCCTTGGCCCAGAGAAGCTTCCCATGCCTGCCAACCACTCAGGTACCCTTGGATTTCAGGGACTTTGCTGGGGTAGTGTCTGAGAGATACCAGACGAGGGAGAGCAGGCTGTGATACAGCCTGTAGTGTGAGGGGCAGGAAGGAGGAGGGGCATGACAGGTCACACCATTGTGCAGCCTTCCGGTGCTGCTCATCAAAAGGCAAAAGAGGCCGGGTCCTCGTGTGGCTGCTGTGCTGGCTGTTGACCAGTACATTGAGTCGGGAGCTGGGTCTCCACCCTGTGGAGGAAGGTATGAGGGCACTGCCAATTAGGGCCTGTGACATAGCTTTGTACATCCTCCAAGGACCCTCCCTGTCCCTGAGGGGTATCACCTGTGAACTGCGCCCCACACAGTCTTCCTCCCCCACAGGGGAACAGCTGTAGCCAGTGACTGGCTAGGGAGGGTGCACACATGGCCCTGGAGGGTCTTTTCTGTGAAGAGTCCTTCATGTCTGTTTATCAGACAGGTAGAGATGGATTTTAGTTTGTAAAGATGGCAGCTGAGGTGTGAATATAATGTGTTGGATTTGCACAGTGCTGGAGAACTTTCCAGTGAGTATTCTGTGAGCCTGGCCCTGGTCTGTGTTCTGAAGGTATCTTCCCATTTTGCTTTCCATCTCCCACTCTTCCTGTGGGTCCACAGAGCTGTGGGTCAGTCCCTTATACATGTTCTTGGGTCATTTCTCAAAACCTACTGACCTGTGCCAGGGCCAGGCATCTTACCTGCAGTTCTGAGAGACTTGCAGGACAGTATTGGCCTCTGCAGCTTTGCAAGGGCTTCCCATGCAGTGAGCCAGTGTGTACAGAGCCTGTCTGTCCTCTTCGTCCATTGTGTCCAGTGCTCCCATGCTCAGCAGTGTGGGCTGTTTTAGGTGTGCATGTATCTGTAGCTAGGCAGTAGAAGAAGCTCTTCACTTCCACCTGTGCTGTCAGCTGTGAAGAAGGATTCAGGAAGTCAGAGTNCTGGCTGCAGCTGAGTTAGATGGCAGATAGCCCCAGACCTTTGCTTGCTAGTCTGGAGTTCTGTGACGAATTTTCTGAATCAGAATTTCCTTCTGCAACAGAGTTGGCTCTAAGTTATATGGAGAAGTGGTGGCTCTTCCTACCAGCCCCTGGCGCTAGCTGTGCAAGGTATGCCAGAGCAGGATGATTTCTACCTGCTCTTGTTACATTCGTCCCTTGTGTAAAGGGGATAGCTGACCCCTTTTTGTCCTGTCTAGTCTCATTGTGGAGCCTGGGTGGGCCACACCAGGGCCAGAGGTGTTTAGTTAGTACTTTGATCCACACGGCACAGCTGCTGAGAGGGGGGCTTTCAGAGTGAGCATGCCAGGCTTGACCCTGCCACCTTCTGTTTTAAGGCCTCCAGGTGCTCCCCAGCTTGCAGTGACTCCTGTCCTGGCAACACCGGTAAGCTGAGCCTTGGCAGTGAGTAAGCTCAATCATGAGGATTCTGCTGGTTCTCTTTCAGGTGACCAACAGCTTGCGCGTGTTCCTGCTCTTCNCAGTGTCCCTGTGCATTGTGCTCCCACTCAGCCTGCAGAGGAACATGATGGCCTCCATCCAGTCCTTCAGTGCCATGGCGCTCCTCTTCTACACCATCTTCATGTTTGTGGTGAGCACCACATGCACTGTTAAGGGGGTTGTTTGTGGCTGTGTCACCATAAGTGTCCATGCCTGAGTCTGGTGTAGCCATCAGCTACCTTGTGGAGGTTAGGGGAAGGTGGCTCTGAGTCTTACAAGTGTGGTTGAGTTACTGTAATGTCATGAAGGCCATATGTATGTCTGACTAGTGAGTATCAGAGGCCAGGCAGTTGAATAATAGCAGGATGTGGGGCTCTGAGACCATCATCCCTTTACCAAGGCTCTAGAAAATGCAAATGTAGCAGCTGTGTGTTTTAAGGGAAGATCTTTCATGTGGAACGTGTAACCAGGTTCATGGTGCCACCATGGTGGCATTTGTCATTTTTGGTGCCAGTTGTCATTTTCTAGAAGTTTTGGGGAGGGCAGTCTGGAAGATGCGGTGTGGGGACTTCCGAGAGGGTCCTCACCCTTTGCTGCCTGATCCTGCTGAACCCTTGGAATTCACTTTTACTGGCTAGGGAAGAAGCTACCCCTCCTGAGAGCAGGGCCACGTGTCCTTGCAGGAGGTTGTATAGTCTGGGCTGCAGGTTTCTCATTGTAACCGTGGTCTGCCAGTGCCCCGCCAGTGCCCCACCAGTGCCCCACCAGTGCCCCACCAGTGCCGCTTAGCTCTCTTAGGACCAGCCCAGTGACAGTTAACTCCTTACTCAGGTAGCCACATCCTCAGTGGCTGAGCTCCTGAAAGATGACTATGTCTGCCTGGGCCAGGGTGAGGAAAGGAAGGACATGCTATATCAAGGGGACTGTATTCTGTAATTTGAGATAGACATCAGGGCTGGGATGGCGAGTGAGGTTTTGCTTCTGTCTCCACTAGGAGGCCCCTCCATAGGAGCTGCTCCACCCTGTGCAGAAAACCCCCTGCAGCCAGGTATACCCCTCAGTAATGTTCAAGCAGCTTCAGGTATGGACTNAGTATGAGCCAGGATCCAGGGAACTGGACAAGGTGGGGTCCCTGCCCCTTCAGACAGCTCCAGGCTACAGGAGTAAGCCATCTTTGATANAGAGAAGAACTACATGTCTCCTATACCTCCTCTGTGGCATGGTGTCTAGTGGTCAAAGCTGCATACTGACTCCTGACCCCGTGCCCTACTTTCTCCTTGGTCTAGATTGTGCTGTCCTCCCTTAAGCATGGCCTCTTCAGTGGGCAGTGGCTGCAGCGAGTCAGCTACATCCGCTGGGAGGGCATCTTCCGCTGCGTCCCCATCTTTGGCATGTCCTTTGCCTGTCAGTCGTAAGTACTCCTGAGGTGACGGGGATGTGGGGTGGGTGTGGGGGTGTGGGGGGGAGGTTGGAGGTTGGAGATGGGGCTGAGGGTGGAGAGGGGTGGGGAGTGAAGTGAGGCAGTGTGGGGATGAGAGTCTTGCTTTTCTTGTTTCTTGAGTTGCTTGTTCCTGGCCACTGAGGAATGATGGCTTGTTCTAGTGTGGCCTGTTTCCTCTAGGCTGAGGGGCATAGTTATCTGCTAAATGGGAAATGAACTATTGCTGGAACTAACTGGCAAGGGCACCTAGTTTTCCAGATCCCATGAGAGGAGAGTTGGCTGTGGGGTGCAGCAGCAACCCAGCCATCTGATTGTGCAGAGTCCCGAGTGTTTTGCCAGAATTTAGCTGTTCTTCTGAGAATATTTAAAAAGCAGTTGCACAAACATTGACTTCAGGCTGCTGCTAGGATGTCTCTGAGGCTTGTGTGTGCAGGCGGGCTCTCTGGCATGCGGGGCTCTGTGAACACAGAACGGGCTGTTCCCCCATCGCAGCAGCGCTACCTCCTCCATCAGGGTGGCAGGAGCTTGTGATGCATGCCCGGGTGGGAACAGTAAGCGTAAATCTGACATCAGTGGGAAAAGACCATCGGCATGTGTGTTAGGGGGGCTGGCAGAGAAGCCCCCCCTCCTATGGTGTCAGTGGGCATGTATTGTGCCAATTGTAAACTAGTGTGACAGAGAAAATTTGCTCACACTGCTGTGTTTACACCCACATGCGAGTTCCAAACCGTCATTTCCCACTTACTGGCTCCCTCTTGGCAGCTCTATCTCCACCAGAACGTGCTCCAGCCTCACTGTTTAATGTCCCCATTATCATCGGTGACAGAAGTTACATTCTTGTGTGGCGTACCTAGTTACCATTTGTCCTTTCTGCCTGCGTGTTTGTTTTTTAAAAAACAAGCCTGCGGTTGGGCTTCTTTGGCGGTAGCCACCTAGCAGGCAGTGCACATCTGTGGGTTGGTTCTTAGTGCAGATTACTGGTTCCTGGAGGGTGGAAGCATGCCACTCTCTGCAGAACTCATCTCCCTTCTATGAAGACCTGGAGGCTGTAAATGTGCCTTCTTCTTCTGTGTTGGTCACATACAGTCCCCAGGCTATAAGCACTGCAATGTTTGCCAGGTGAGGTGACAAGAGTTCTTCTTCCTTCAGTGGCCTGTCCCTTCTGGGATGGCAGCCAGGCCCCTTTCTGGCTGTGCCTGGAGTAGTTCTTGTTGTCATCGTCTGGCCCCTTTGATAGCACTTTGTGGTAAATGGATCTTGTGTTATGCAGAACTGTCATCATGGGTCCGGAGAAATGGCCACATGGAACATAACTGGCCTCTGTAGAAGAGAGTGCACCTGAAGATCTCACTTTCAGCCTAGGGGTAGTGAGGGCACCTCAAGAGTTGTGCCACAAAGGCTGCTCTCTGAAGTGGGGGCGGGAGGGGAGGGCAGTTGGGATTGAATGGATTGCCTATGGAGTTAGCTTTTTCCTGTGTTCAGGCACATCCCACCATTTCGGCACCTGCAGTGCCCTTGCCTGTGTGTGCCTACGTGCGTTTGTGTCTGTGCTTGTGTATCTGGTTCAAGTTCCCCTCAAGATGGTCCTCCTGCTCTGACTAGAGTCCTAGTCAGCCTGAGAAGCTGTTGCCGGCCTCAAAACTGAGCCAGGGCTCATGTTAGCTTCCCTTCAACGTCCCTGAAGCTGTGCAGGGTATGGCTGACTAATATGGTAGCCTCTTGCGCTGAGGTTGACTTGTGAGCCTGGGGTAGACAGGGATTGCAGCTTTGCCTTGCCAGGCCCTCCCACGTATTCTTGCCTGTTTTTTGATCAAAGTAGTGTGTCTCATTGTTTTTCTTGAACCTTTTTTAAAGACATTTTTGTGCCTGGCTCCACTGATCCTTGTGCTGATCTGTTCATTGGTTGCTGATTTCCAGCATGCACG
>LZPO01007967.1:394155-405933 GCA_001675575.1 Neotoma lepida
CACACACACACACACACACACACACACACACACACACACACACGCACGCATGCACACACACCGTGGGTTATTTAGATTAGGTTAGCCTCTCATGCTTGTGGGGATTATCTTCATTCCCAGTCAGGTGAAAATGAATACTCATTCCATAGTGGACCAGGACCATCCCTGGTTTGGGGTACTGGACTGCATAGAAGAGAGAAAGTGAACCAAGCAAGAACATTGATCTCACTCTGCTCCCTGCCCCAGTATACAGTTGACCAGTTGCCTCAAACCCTTGCCACACGCCTTTCTTGTTC
This sequence comes from Neotoma lepida, assembly GCA_001675575.1. Lineage (NCBI taxonomy): Eukaryota > Metazoa > Chordata > Mammalia > Rodentia > Cricetidae > Neotoma > Neotoma lepida. Next base: position 394,452 of record LZPO01007967.1, read on the forward strand.
TGGTGGACTGTACCCGGGAACCGTGAGCCAGAATAAACCTTCTCCCTTCAGTTGCTATTGTCAGGGTATCTTATCCCAGCAACAGAAAAGAAACTAAGGCAGATGGTCAGCCCAAGGGCATTAGCTACTATTTCCAGCTTTAGGTAGTTTCAAGTTATGTTAGGTTTATCAAGATATAAACCTATTGTAAATCTAGGAGTGACTGCCCTCAGTTCTGACTGATGTTCCATTTTTGATCCTTAGTTTTCTGTCCTTTAGTCTTGTTTGCTGGCATGCTTGCTATTTTTCAGTCATTGTGTTTAAGAAACTATGGAGGTTCTGAATGGTGTAACCCCTGTTGTGCCCTATGACACCATAGGCAGGGGCTGTAGCTAGCTGGGGTAAACATGAATTCAGTCTGCCCTCATTCCTAGGACCTTGGCTAAATATTATTAGCCCTCATGTTGCTGATTCTCTTAGCTTTCATCTTGCAGCTGCTCTGTTCCCTACATGCTCTGCCCTCTGCTGGCTTGTACCTCAGAAGAATGGGGTACACAGGGGCAACATACTTCTGTAGCGTTCTGTTCCCTTCTTTAGGCTGTAGTTGCTGGAGCCCGTGTTCCCAGTTCTTAATACCCAACCTGATGAGTCAGTCACTCTGGAGTCTAGACTATGGACTGTGTTGTCTGACTCAACTTAAGTGTCCTGGGCAGCAAATCTGGCCTTTCCTTGAGTGCTTGCCTGTGTTCTCAAGAGTTGTTTGCCCATGTCTTCAACTGGCCTGCCCTATGTTTTCATCTGGGAAAACCAGTGTGCCTGTCAGATTGCAAATGATTTTCTAGTTTGTCAAATCCTAGTTTTTAACCCCATCATGTGTTTTGGGGAGAATGGAGTGGGAGGGAATCCTAGTTAGAAAGGTTTTCTCGGGGCTGGAGAGTTGGTCCAGCAACTAAGAAGATTTGTGGCTCTTGCAGATGACCCGGCACCTGCATGGTGGTTCACAACATCTGTCACCTGACCTCAGAGGGCACAGGCATGCACATGGTGCACATATATGAAGGCAAAGCCCTCATACATAAAATTTAAAAATCTAAAAATTTAAGAAAGACTTTCTTGGAGCAGAGGAGTTAGTTCAGTGTTTAAGAGTATTTACTTCTCAGCTGGGTGTGGTGGTGCATGCCTTTAATCCCAGCACTTGGGAGGCAGAGGCAGGCAAATCTGCGTTTGAGGCCAGCTTGGTCTACAGAGCGAGTTCCGGCATAGCTGGGGCTACACAGAGAAACCCTATCTCCAAAAAAAAAAATTTACTTCTCTTCCAGAGGACCTGAGTCTGGTTCCCTGGTTCCCAGTACCCACTTGGTGGCTCACAGAAAGATCTTTGTGTCATATAATAAGTTCTTGGTGTGTGGGTTTAGTTGGGACTTTAAGATTTATTTATTTTTGCATGCATTGTTGTTTTGTCTGTATGTGTGTCTGTGTGTGTCAGATCCCCTGGAACTAGAGTTACAGACAGTTGTGAGCTGCTGTGTGGGTGCTGGGAACGGAACCCATGTCCTCTGGAAGAGCAGCCAGTGTTCTGAACAGCTCAGCCATCTCTCCAGCCCTAGTTGGGACTTACGTTAGTTTGCTGGTTGGTCTCTTCTTCTATGCTTTCTTTATCATTATGGCATCCTAGCACTTGCTGCATTTTTGTTTGTTTTTTATATTCTGGTTTTTGAGACAGGGTCTTACATATCCTAGGCTAGCCTCAAACTTTCTATGTAACCAAAGATAACCTTGAACTTAAGATCTTCCTGCCTCTGTCTCCCAGGTGTGCACCATCATGCCTGGTTCATACAGTGCTAGAGATTGAACCCAAGGCTCCATGCATGCTAGACAAGATCTCTACCAATTGAGCCATGTCCCTGGCCCTACTTTCTGCATTTTGATGTGTCATTCATTGTCTAACCCGCCTCCTCCTCTGTTTTCTGAGATAGAGGGATTTTTTTGTTCGGTTTTTTTTTGTTGTTGTTGTTTTTTTGTTTTGTTTTGTTTTGTTTTTCGAGAAAGGATTTCTCTGCATAAGCTTTTGGAGCCAATCCTGGAACTCGCTCTGTAGACCAGGCTGGCCTAGAATTCAGAGAGATCCGCTTGCCTCTGCCTTCTGAGTGCTGGGATTAAAGGTGGTCGTCCCCATGCCTTACTCTTTAACATTAAACTCTCCACCTTCCTCATTGTTCTCATTAATAGTGTTCTGGATGCTATTTGATTTATTTTATGAATGAATAATTAAATAAATGAATCTAAGAAACCTAAATCTCCCTTTTATTTTTGTTCTTGTTGGAATTCATTAATACTACAGATGAGCTTAAGAATGTGTGCCTGGGGGCTGGAGAGATGGCTTAGCGGTTAAGAGCACTGGCTGTTCTTCCAGAGGTCCTGAGTTCAATTCCCAGCAACGACATGGTGGCTCACAACCATCCGAAATGAGATATGGTGCCCNCTTCTAACATGTAGGCATACACACAGGCAGAACACTGTATATATAATAAATAAATAAATCTTAAAAAAAAAGAAACAAAGAATGTGTGCCTGTAGCTCTTCTGCAGTGCACATTATGAGCTTGCTATTCAGCAGGTGGCCGTGGCTTTGATGACTCAGCTGTCATCTCAGATCGTCTCTGTCTGGCTCCCCTGTCTTCTGGACTTGGCTTCTGTGCAGGATCTGTTTTGTTGGCATGCTGACTGTAGCTGTTTGTGTGCAGGGAAGTTGTGGATTTCCTATAGTAATTTTTTCCTGTTCACTTCATTGAGCCCTCCCTGGATCTCTTGGTTCACTTCCTTCTTTCCCATCACTACATTTCCGTTTCTTTTGTCTATGTATGCCATTGTGTGCCTGTCGTCATGGTGCCTGTGGTGAGAGTGGGCAATTTGGTGTTATCCTTACTCAGTAGGGACTGCCTCTGTTGGCTAGCCTTTGGAGTTCATGTATAGGAATGAGCAAGCATGGTCACAGCTTGATGTGCTGCAGTTGTAAACACACTGTATCATGCCAAGGCTTGATCTGTGCCTGTTTAACTGTTTCTTAGGTTCATAAACATTTGAACTACTTTCTGACTGAGGTAGGAAGATACTGCCATGAACCCACCACACAACCTCTATGCCCTTCTCAACCAGGCCATTGATCTGGCCGACTAGGGCATGTTGTAGCTTCCATACTGTGAAGAACACACTCTGGGAGCCAGGCCCTGTCCTGGGAACTCTAGCTGCTTCTGCAGAAAGGACGAGCTGAGCCAGCTCCTCAGCTCAGCTGAGCATTTGGCTGGTGCATGGTTTGCTCTCTGCTCAGGGACCTCACAAAGAGCCAGAAAAGGAGTCCATGCCTGCTGGGCAGCTGGTATGGAAGTGGCTGAAGTAAGGATAATTAGAAAGCATGGCAGTGGCTCTAGTGGACAACAACAGAAAATCCTGTCTTCACTGAGGAGCTGATTTTTGTCTCTAATCCTGAATGAGGCTGGGTCGCCTTGTCCTCTTCTGCCATGAAACCAGCAGGGGGTGCTGGAGCCCCAGGGAAGCTTTCAAGAGGGGTGGATTCCTCTAGCAAGAAAGGCCCCACAGGGGAGCAGCATGTGGACTGCCTGCTGGCCCCTTCCTGGAAGAAGCTGATCTTGGGCAAGTGTGAGTGGTGCACACCTGCACATATAGCAGTGAGCTACCAGCAAGTCAGCGTCTGTCCTGGAGCCAGCCAGAATGAGGCTGCCTAAGGGGCCTAGATACCCACATTGTTTGCCCTAGCAAGGCAGAATAGCTGGAGCCTGGCCTCAGGTGTCTGTTCTGTCTCTGAAATTCTTTATCCAGGACAAAAAGGTGCGTTCTCTGCCTGTCCGGACTCTACTGTGTTAGGGGTCAGGGCCCCTTGTGGCGTTCTTTGCCTGTCCGGGCTCTACTGTGTTAGGGGTCAGGGCCCCTTGTGGAGCTGCGGCGGCCTTGGGTAGCTAGGGGGAGGGGCTATAGGATGTTTGTGGACTGTGGCCTTGGTCAGACCCCTGTATTTCCCAAGCCTGAGCTGAACTGTAGGGGGTGGATTTGTGTCTTTTCTCCTGGCTGGCTCTGGACTACATTAAGATGGATCGATGCCAGAACTGTAGTCAGCAGGGTGCTCTGAAATCAGATGTCTGGCACACCGGATCCTGCTTATCGACCAAGATCCCCGCTTCAGAAGTAGCTCTTNCGCTGCAGGAAGCTGTGGCACAGTGCTGAGAGCTAGACTGACTCTTAAGCCATGCTGGTCTTCTCCCTGAGCCTGAGGCTACCCTGGGATGGATACCCTCCCTGACTTTCTAGCCTTCCTTGCAGCTGACTGTTAGAAGACAGTTAGGGGTGGACTCCCTTGCTCGGAACTCCAAAGGAGCTGTTACCACTGCATTGCACATGGTCAGCAGTCAGGGGATACCAACCTTCAACCTATTACAGCTCCAGGAGAATCTGGGACCCCTGGCCTCTCANGCTACCCCAAGAAGTTAGTTCCTGCTTGGTTGCATTCACTAACAGAAGCCTCATGCCTGTGGTCAGCAGCACTAAGTGCTATTTGGGTATGTTCTTCTCTGGTTGTGGCTCTGGCAAAAGTGTCACCTAGAGCTTCAGTAGGTGTTTGCTGATAGGTGCACTCACTGCTCAGGCTGTCACCACAGGTGAGAAGACAGTCTGATGTCTTTAGCCTTGTTCTGTCGACTCTCTCAAGCTGAGTAGATCTAGAGCTCTCGCCTGGGATCTTGCCGCTTCTTCAGAGGAGAGGGTGAGTGCATGACTGTGGGCGAGGCAGGCCTGGCCAGCAGTTGCACAGACAGAGGCCAATGCCGACAGAGCCAGCAGCTTGCAACGTTGTGTATCAGGACGAGTACAAGCTCAGCAAGGAAAGGCTGGAGACCATCAGTGTATATGTGGTCTCTAGCAGACATCCTAACAGCACGCAGGGCTCTTTCCCCAGTCTCAAGAAACAGTTTGATTGTATATCCTGCTGGCCTGTGCTGTGGTACAGGCCAGCATCTGTTATCAGAGTGGTACCCTGGGGTAGGAGGTCCCTCAAGCACCAGGAGGAGCTGAGTCTGTTTTCTGGGTCCCGTAGATTTTGTTTGGAATATACTACACACTTGTCCTTTACTGTACAGGTCCCTGTGCAAGTTGACTGGAACTTGCTACTTTTACTGCCTTTCTCAGTGTGCTTGTCAGGTCTGAGCTGGCTTTTCCACCTGTGCTCAGACAAGTGGAGGGCAAGTGGGAGTTGGGGACCTCTTGTCAGCTCCACTCAGTCTGAAAACTTTGTAATGGGAACTCCTTTTCCGAGGCAGACCATAATGAGAATTTTTGTTTTTGTTTTTGTTTTGTTTTCGAGACAGGGTTTCTCTGCGTAGCCCTGGCTGTCCTAGAGCTCCTTATGTAGACCGCTGGCCTCAGATTCACAGAGATCCACCTGCCTCTGCCTCCCAAGTGCTAGGGTTAAAGGTGTGCCCCACCATACCTGGCCTTTAATGGGAGTTTTTCAGGAAGCTTGTCTCCCAGCATCAACAGAGTTAATGTTTCTTATTTTCTGGGTGATTTTTTGTTGTTGTTGTTAAGCTCAGAAAGCTGAAGGTTGAAATAAATCATTCAAAGTCACGGATGAAATGTTGCCTTTCCTTGTCAGTCTCCATGGAATTGGTAAATGATAATCCCCAGTGAAAATAACTGACATAAAATGACCAACAAATGTCTTTATCTTCGGTCTAGAGCATTTAGGAGAGCCTACTTCACTGGGCCCATAGGGGACAGAACACCAGGACCTGTCAGAGTCCCCTGGGCTCTGTTCTCATCAGGGAACTTTGTTTCCACGATGGAGCAGCAGCCCTTTGTCTCCCAACTCACTCAGCACTCTCCGAGGCCTGCTGGGTGGGAAGTGCATTTAGGGAGTAGTGTCTTTTCTGTGGCTTCTGGAAAAGGTCATGTCTGCCATCAGCTGGAGAAATACAGAATGCATTGAGCCAGGTCAGAAAGTGGCCTAGGAGGCTGGCTCTGCTACCCTGCAATAGTTAGTGCCCACATTGAGAAGGGCTTTCCTGGGCCTGCAGACCATGATGTAAAAAGCTTCTCTAGCTTCCTTCAGTGGTTGATTTAAACTTCCATCCGGATCCTCTGGCCTTTGTGTCCAGAGCCGGGTTTCTGTTCCCTACTATGGTGGTACTAGGGGACAGGAGCCTTGATACAGGACGGGCCATGAGGGCACAGCAGGGGAAGTCTACCTCCTGGGACAGCCTCAGCACCAAGCCATCATTAGCTGTGCTAGCTTTCACCACTGCCTTCTTGGGGAGCAGATGCCCCTGGAGACTGANCATACCTGTTTTAGTATGCCACCCCCATAAGCGTTTGAATCTCTCCTTCTTCATGAGAAGGATTAGTATGCTGAATTTCAGGACTGGGCCTCTAAAGAGCTTAAAGAGCTTAAGAAAGGAGTTTAGATTTCACTATTAGGATAAGAATTTGTACCTCTATTTTTGTTCAAGATATCTGTATATTATCTCTCCTGCAGTTGTACATCGAATGTTTTAATAAAAAAAAAAGAAAGAAAAAAAAAGAAAGGAGTTTAGCGTGTGATGGGGGCCGGGGGCTCTGAACCCGAGTCCTGTAGGACGGATGTACTGATTTAAGGGGATACAGATAAGATAGCATCTCCACATACACTTTGGCACACTAGATAGCCTTGGTTCCTGCCAGAAGACCCAGGGCTTCCTAAAGAGCCCCATACATTCATGAGGCACACCAGGCTCCAGCCTGCTGAGGTGTCTGGCCACAGATGGGCTTTTCCTCAAACTTGAGAGTGGTGGGTCTTTATCCCTCTGGAANTCTGTCTTCTGTGATCNTACTGGATGGACCTGGGAACATCTCTCGGCTCTTTGGTGCTGATTTTTTCTTTTGTTTGTTTGTTTGTTTGTTTGTTCGAGACAAGGTTTTTCTGACAGCCGTGGCTGTCCTGGAATTGTCCTTGGTCTATAGACCAAGCTGGCCTTGAACTCATAGAGATCCGCATGCCTCTGCCTCCTGAGTGCTAGGATGAAAGGTGTGCACCACCATTGCCCGGCTTCTTTGGAGCTGATTTTTAATATTTTTAAAGAGTAGGCCAGGGCTGGAGAGATAGCTTAGTGGTTAAAAATACTTGCTGCTCTTAGAGAGGATCCAGATTCCATTCCCTGGAGGCTCATAATTGCTCGTAACCTCAGTCTAGAGCTATCTGGCACCTTCTTTTGTGTTCTACAGGTACTAGGCATGCATGTGCTATACACATGTATGTGTAGACACTCACATATACATGTATAAATAAATCTTTATGAGTCAGAAGCCATTCAGAAAAGCTTTTTGAGTTTTGGCTCTTAGACATCAAGGCAGGGAACCAATAAAGGTCCTCTTTCTCAGAACTGTGGAGCCAGGAACTCAGGAAACTTGAAGAGGCCAGGCCAAGTCAGAAGTAGCAGTACCTGTACTGGGATCATCCCAAATACGTAGTGGAGAGGTGACTCAGGCTGTATCTGGTGGCATGATGAGGGGTTGTAGTACCACAGAATTTATCATCAATTGTAGGGCCCTTCAGGAGGAAAAGGCCCCAGGAAAGCCAGCAGCATGTCAAATGAAGCTCTGGGGTACCCCCACCTCAGATGAGCAGTGAAGCACTGTATTCCTGTTTAGCCCAGCAGGGTATCCCACCTTGCCAGCTCAGATGTGTCTAGCCATTATTTGGCATTGCTGTGGGTAACATGATGGCANCATATCCAGTCTGTGACCCAAATCCCCTGCACAGGCCTACTCTTTGGGGTCCTGCGGGAGCATGCACCTAAATACTGATATGCACAAGGGGACACTCTGAGTTCTTGCTTCTCTTGCCACAGTAGTCGAGAAACTTGACCTCAGCCTGGCCTTGTGATACACAACTAACCCTAACACTCAGGAGCTGAGGCAGAAAGATTGTGAGTTTGAGGCTAGCCTGGACTGTGTAGCAAACCCTGTGTCAGAAAAAGAGAGCCCTATTCCTTCCAGGAAGCTTCAGTCTTCATAGCTTCCAGCTGGGTACAGGGACTGTCATCATTCCTCCTGTCTTGGGGTCTTTGGTCCAGGTGGTGCTCTGGGTCGGTCTGGGCATCCTGGTGGTCAGCACACTCACTACCTTGTCTGTGAGCGAAGAAGCCCCTCTGGACTTGACACAAGAAGCTCGAAGTGGCCGGCGAGGAGATGCCGAGGGCGGGATGAAAGTGGAGGCGGCCCGGCTGTCAGGTATATACACAGACCCCACCCTAAACCCCCTGAACTTTATTGGTGTGAGTGTCCATAGCATCAACTCAGGGTCATGGGTAGTGCTTTCCAAGAAACCCCTTATTTTCGCTTCAAGGATTTTGCTTCTCTGTTGGTAGCTCTGTTCTATAAGTGATGGAGCTAGTGGGAGGCTCTAGCCTTGGGCCCCACCAACTCCATTCCATGAAGTATGCTGCCTACATGGAGGCTGGCCAGTGTGCTGCCACCTCTGTGCAGATGACATGGGGGATGGCACAGTGCCAGCTTGGACTCACATCTCCATGCCTGGCCACTGTGGACACCAAAAGGTATGTAAATTAATGGGTGTTACCCACGTCTGTTTTTGTTTGTTTGTTTTTGAGGATGTAAATTTGAGCCAGTGTTCCCCTTGACAAAACCAGCTAGTATATCTCAGCTTTGTTTGCTGTTTTATGTTTTTCACTCTTGGCAGAATTAAAAGTGCATCACACAGTGGCAGGCTACCTCAGCAAGTGTCGTAGTGGTGTTCCATCACCCCCATCTGTGGCCATACCACTGGGAGTGGAGGGGGGGGTACAGAATATGTGTTTTCAGAGTGTCATTTTCTATGTATGTCTGTTTGGGGTGGTTGATATATGCCTAGGCCTTCCCAGGTATAGCTGTAAGGGTAACACAGGGCCAGCATTAGCCATCAGGCTGAGGCCCCATGCCTGCCTAGTAGCTGTGAGTAGCAGTCGGCATGGGCATTGTGGTGGGTGCTGTCTTGGATAACAGTAAGCCTGGGCTTCTGTCTCTGGCAGTCGTGGGATGTCATACATTAGACTAAAAGTCAGTGAGATTTGGGTCCAGATTTATGAAACATCTGACTAGCTCAGGCTCTGGGGAGGCATGGGTAGGGAAGAGCCCTATACTCCCTGACAAAGTTTGGGCTGTTGTGTAGGTGCTGGCTAGTCACTTGTCCTGGAGACAATGCCTGTAGTGTACAGAAGAGAAGGTCCTATTGAAGGGCACTCTGACAACTTGATGCACTTGCTGGATGCTTCTGAGCTCTTAGCACCATTGATACAGAGATCCTCGGGTTTCTGTCATCTCTGTCAGGGCTCCACATCCAATGCCATTGCCTTGGTAGCTGCCCCAGGTGCTCTCCCGGGCCGCCCTCTTCTTTCAGCCCAGGGCTTGGAGGTAGCTGTGGACGCTTTCCTCTACCTTCCTGGGTTGGCAAAGGCGGAGAAGAGTCCCAGCTCAGAAATCAAGAGGCAAAGCAGCAGACAAGGCCACTGGGGAACCTGGTGGACAGCTGGGGTTCTCAGAGCTTGAAGATGGAATGTTGAGAAGCTGTAGGGTGCCATGTCTTATGGGCAGTAGATTTGGTAATTTGGACTGGGAAGAAGTCTGCTTGAGGAAGGAGGTGCATGTAAGACGGATTTTCTAAATGGTCTTGTTAAATAAAACACAGAGGCAGAGATGGGGTGAAAGTCTGACAGAGATCAGAGGAATTAGGAACAGCTACCAGCCTCACCTTAGACTGCCACCGCTGCTCCCAAAATGGAGAGTGTCCCAATTCCTTATACCTCCACATCTATATCCCTTTCTGTTCTCCCATTGGCTCTTTCAGCCTAGTTACATCACTTCCTCCTATCGCCCACTTCTGTCACTTCCTGTCTGTCTGTATAGACCTCCAGAATTCTATGGTTGATGCTGGGATTAAAGGCGTGTGTCTCCATGCTTGACTGTTCCTAGTGTGACCTGGAACTCACAGGGATCCAGACAGACCCTGCTTGCTATGTGATAGGATTAAGGACGTGTGCTAATTTTGCAAGGCTAGTGGCTGACATTGTTCCTCTGATCTTCAGATAAATTTTATTGGGGGACATAGATAAAATACCACCACAGGTGCACATGTGTGCCCACCCTAGCTAATGGACAGTTCTTTCCAGAAGAGCCAGTCTGATGCCACTGCCCATGCCACCAGGTAGAGAACAGATGTTGACATGAGAACGGCAACATGAAAAGGAAGAGGTGTGTGGTGGTGAGGGTGACATCCTGGTGAACTGAGATGAGTGTGGTGCCTTGCTGTGGGTAGCATGGACATCATGACCCTGTGTACTTCGAGGTCACCCCAGCAGAACCCTGTGCAGTTCTGTCTCATTGGGCTGGTAATGAGTTTGTCTTCAGTCCACTCCCAGGCTCCTGTGACTGTCGCTGTGCAGCCCATAGTCATAGCCAGCAGCTGTGTCCCATCTCTACAGGCCGCCTGCTCACCTGTGCTCTCCAAGGCCACATCTGGTTTCCATTTCTTCACGAGGCTATAACAACACACATGGCTCCTCTCAGAACCACATGCCGTCTGTTTTTAGCTAGTTCTGTTTTCTAGCCACCCAGCCTCTCTTAATTGAAGGCTTGCCTCATTTGGGCAGGGCTAGGGCTAAGGGCCTCTCTGACTGCCCTNTCAGCTGCACCGTCAGGGTATGAGAGCCTTGTTTATTGGTCTCTTTGATGTTGTGGGGTCACAGACAGAATCTGCTTGCTCTGGTGAGAGCCCAGCATGGGCTGTGACTGTGTCGTACCCTCACATGGCACACGTGACCATCAGGTGCAGCCTGGGGCCCCATGCTAGGTCTTATGGGCCTTTGGTGAGCCTGGCTGAGTCCCTGTGAAAGCTCAAGAAGACAATTATCCATTTAAAAAGTCTAATTAGGCCATTTATCTCTGTGCCTGATGGTTCCCTAGATGTTCTTGGGGATGGATTTGGATTTTGTGGTGTTCCGGCTCCTCTGAACTCTGCTGCATCCTGGTTGCTTCCTTTCTTGCCCACCCACCTCGTGCACCATGGGGCAGCACAGCTCAAGCCTACATCCTGGTCCCCTTTCTCCTGCAGCGTGGGGGTAGCACTGGTTAGTGGGAAGTAGAAGTTAGGGGGCATGCTATACATCCATGGGGTGCTATGGGTACCAGGCATAGGTAACTTCAGGAGTCCTCCTGTGGGTAGACCTTTCTTCTATCTTCTTGTCATCACTCCCTCTCTGGGACCTTCCATGGTTTCTTTTGCTGCCTGCCTTGGCCACTCTTCTTGTGGAGGTGACAGAGGCCCCAGCACCTTTGATAGTATCAAGATGTGTCCAGGAGAGACCCTGCTGCTGTTTGCCCCTCTCCTTGGCTGACTCTTTGACAGGGGGTCCTGTCACCTCTCCCTTGTGCCGTGATGAAATTTTAAAAGTTCTTTGTGTCACATG
>LZPO01007967.1:406048-438889 GCA_001675575.1 Neotoma lepida
GGTGTATCAGGAGATAGCAGTAGGCTCATTTCAATGGCTTCCCCCGAAGTGATGGGTTAGAAGGGCTCCTCTTGGGTAGCTGCAGGACTGTGTCAAATCTGAGTGTCTAGGGCTGTGGTGCTGCTCGAGAGGTGCAGTGTTGGCTCTCCCTTGCCACCCACCACACAAGCCAGGTTGAGGAAAGAACCAGGAATGAAGAACAAGGGAGACATCCTTGCTAATGCTAAGGCTCTACAGTGCTCGTCCCGGCCATCAGCCCTGCCCTCCAGCTCCCAGGAGCTTATGGTGTGAGCCATATTTGGAAAGGTGAGCTATGGAGCCATCCAGCTAAGCCCAGAAGATTGGGTTGTAAGTCAGACCTCAGCAAGTGACATTTTCCTCACTGAAGCCTGGAGAACAAAACAGAAGCTCCTTGGAGCAGGATCTGGCTTTCAGAAGAGTGTTAGGCCATTTCTTTACTTCTTCAGGAACCCTAGGTTGCTGGGCCCCTAAAGGTAGGGCTGCTCTTGCACACCAGGAGCTCATCCATAAGACACAANGTTCTAACATCCGGGTTGGATGCCAGCACCAGGGATGAACACTCCCACATTCCCATCTCTACCAACAAGACATCCAGGGAGAACAGGTGAGGCCAGCAGAGCTGCATTGGGATGCAGAGCCTGCTGTCCAGCTCCTAACTGTCTTGAGAGGTGGAAGCACCCTCAAGCCCGGTAGTCGGGTGGACTGGTAGAGGTTGTCTCCAAGAGGGCTGAAGGACAAGGGAGGGGGCCAACAAGGGGAGGATTTATAGCCTGTAGCAGACCTGGCTCCATGAGCAAGGCCTCAGGAGGCAGGCTTTTGGGGCCTCTTCTCACTGACATTCTTGATGAAGCTGTTAGCTGCTATCTCTGAGGCAAGACTCCTGTCTGACCCTTAGGGAAGTACTACAGCAGGTGAGCATGTGACTTGTCACCTCATTGGTCCCTTCCTGTGGGTAGGAGGAACCCAGGACCTGGCTGGAATGTGGCAGCAAGTAGGTCTTTGCTGGCTCCAATTACTAGTGCTATTAGCAGGCCTGGTGACTGTGGGGATAGCCTATAGAATATGTGAGGGGTCTGTGGTGGCCAGGCTGTTGCCTACCCATTGAGCATTGGTGTACTTCCTTGGAGCCACACTGGGCCTTCACTTTTTGGTTGTCAGTTGGTCTGTGGGACAGGTGAGCCAGTCACCACTTCACTGTTTCCTGTTTCCACCCTGTGGTTGCCTTGAAATTGGAAGCAAATTGCACAGGGGTCCTCAGAGCTGCCAGCTTTGAAAGTTTGTGTTTCGTTGTGGCTGAGGGCATTGTCAGTATCCATTAAGAAGCTCTGTCCACTGCTGGCGGGGCTCAGCTGCTGGTAGTAGAGGCTAGAAAACCTTCACAGCCTCTGCCTGTCAGTCCAGTTCCTGTCCTAGACTACACACGGGTATGGCGTTTCTGGGAGGCCTCTCAGAGTAGCTTCAGGCCAACTCCATACCTGCATGGTCACTTATACCCTGGTACTTCCCCAAAGCTCCAGACAGTGAGCAGCAGGCTGTCCCCTCCCTTGAAAATGAAAAAGACACTACTCAGAGTAGACTGTGCTTTAGACAGGGATTGTGTTTCTTTCTCCCTCCTGATTCATGGGTGCATCTTTCTTGTGCCAGGGGGTTACCATGTGATGAAGACTGTGTGGGGGGGTGGTATTTGTTGGGGGCGGGGTGTCACATAATGGCCCATCAGAATAGTGGATGTGGTAGGATCACCTCCCTTGGAAGAGGACAATGAGGAAAGCCACCTGCCTTAATCAGCCTTGTATGGCCAAACTGACATTTGGTTTGGGGAAGCGGAACNACAAAACTGTGTACAAGTGGGCCACATGTTGTCTGGAGCTGGATGTGCTAAACAACTTGGAGGCCAGCAGCATCTTCCCTTTTTCTGTTTGTTTGTTTTTCAAGACAGGCTCTGTGTAGCCTTGTTTCTCTGTGTAGTCTTGACTGTCCTATAACTAGCTCTGTAGACCAGGCTGGCCTTGAACTCAGAGAGATCCACCTGCCTCTGCCTACCCAGTTTTTGGGATTAAAAGGCGTGTGCCACCACTGCCAGCTTTGTTTTGTTATTTTTGAGATAGGATCTCATGTAACCCAGGCTGGCCTCCAACTCTATATCTGAGGATGACCTTGAAGTTCCTGAGTCCGTCTCCAAAGTACTAAGATGATTCTGTACCTAGTTTATGCCCTGCTGAGCCTGAGCCCTGACTAGGGCCTATGCATGCTATCAACACGCTAGATCCCCAGCTCTCAAAGGTAGTCTTTCAACGAAGCTAGTGTTCTCCAGTTCTGTGACACTGCTGTTCTTGATGGAGCGTGGATCCCATGCATGTGTGGGTGTGTGAAGGACAACTCTGGCGGCCTCTCCTTTTGTTCTTACCCTGTGGTGTGCATTTCCCTACCAACAGCAAGAGGTTGACAGGCCTGCCCAACCATATCCAGTGTATTCTTCCTTAAAGGCTTCAGTCTAGGCCATAGGGCAGGCAGTTTGTTGCTTTTTGGGAGACCCTAGTTAGGGACATTGCCTGGCTATGTGCTCATACTGCCACCTGGTGGTTGTGGACAGGTATTACATAGCATGTTCATGTGCCTATAGGTATAAATTGAATTTTGACATTTTTAAAAATTATTTATTTTATTTATTTATTTTTTATTATTATGATGTTCTCCTTATCTGGTAATAATGATTACCAGACAGGAAGAAACTTGCCTCCACTCTGCCGTTGGGCTTTGATATGTGGTCCTAATCTTAGGAGAATGACCCAGCCTGTACTGGTTGCTTATGGCTCACTGTGCTGTGCTTGCAGTCCAGGATCCCGTTGTGGTTGTTGCTGAAGATAGCCAGGAGAAGCCAAAGCTGCCAGAGGACAAAGAGGTACTGGAGCAGGCCCAAATTAAGGGTCCTGTAGATGTGCCTGGAGGGGAGGCCCCTAAGGAGAAGCAGGAAGCTGCACAGCTGGATCGCCCTGCTCAAGGTAAGTGGCTGAGTGGCANTAGCTGCCTTGACAGAGAAAGGCTTCAGCAGCCCTGTGTAGCTTGCGTGTCTTCCTGCAGCCCAGACCTGTGCTCTACCTTTTCCCTCAGCCAAGACAACTGCCCCACTGCTGTTCCTCTTGTAACATTTTAGGAATCCTGCCAGTCCTCAGATAGCTGTGGAGGGATCTGAGGCAGTGGCCCATGTCACACTGTTGGGAGCCAGAGACCAATTCAGATTCCCTAGGAAGGTAAAGTGGGGCCTCTCTTCAGCCTGATCTCAACCTGTCCTTGTGTCCTTTCAGGTATTGCTGTCCCTGTGGGCGAGGCCCACCGCCATGAGCCTCCCATTCCTCATGACAAAGTGGTGGTAGATGAAGGTCAAGACCAAGAAGGGCCAGAGGAGAAGAAGGCACCTCCCAGGCTCACAGATGAAGGAGACCCTGGGGACAGGGGGCAGGTGGCACCACCTCCACCTGAATCAGAGAGGGAGAAGCAGGAGCCTGAGAGAGGAGAGGAAGGGAAGAGACCTGAGCAAGCCCTGGCAGTGGGGGAAGATGAACATCCCCAGAAAGTTCAAGAAGCAAATGGTCAGCCACCTGTCCAGGCCAGGAAGGAAGATTCCAGACCAGACAGTAGGGATCTGCATCCTGTCCTCCAGTCCAGGCTCTCTGTGGAGCAGAATGCTCTGGTGGCAGGTGAAGGCGGCGAGGCTGCACAGAAGGCTGCAGGGGTCCCACAGAAGCCTATGGAGAGTGACCAGGAGACCAATATTGGTGAGTGTCAGCCTCCTTGGCGATTATCTCAGGGGAAACTCCCTTGGTAGGTGCAGCATGAACCGGTTAGTCCTTCTCAGTCCCCAGCTCTCATCTCACAGGATTAGCATGTGAGTGTCGTAGCCCCTTCAGCAGCTGGTGGAGTAAAGAAGAGCCTGGTGGCTTGACAGCTTCTATAATATCTGTCACGCAGTTGTTTGCCAGACCACTAAATGTCAGGTGCCATGCTGTTCTCGTGTGTCTGGGTGCACACGGGGGACAGTGCAGGAACGCTTGACAGGTAACACATTGTTAAGTGCCCGTCTAAGAGCTGGTTAGGACGGTGCTTGCATTTTAATTGGCGAAGGTAGTTAACATTGGCTCGCTGCCATCAGCCTGTGAGATTGTTAAATATTTTTTTATTACTTCCCTGGTAATCATCAGGTTGAATATAAACTGTGCTGGGGGGGGTAGCTATAGAGTCATTTTAGGAAACATCTGCCAGCCCCTCACCCCACCCCTGACTTTCTGACTTTTCAACAAACCAGCTGAGTCTCCCTGTGTGCAGGTGGGAAGGTAGGCCTCCCTGCACAAAGGCCAGAGGCTGCAGAGGAGAAGGAGCAGAAGGAGGCTGAGCAACCAGGTGGAGACCAGGCAGGGAGCAAGCTGGAAGGTGAGGCTGCCGTCGACCCTCGGAAGGAGCCCCAGAATGAGGTTGGGTGGGGTGGGTGCTCCTGCATCCCTCCTGCTCCACAATTTCTNTTCCTTGGTTTTTATGCCAAGGAAGCACCTTCAGTGACCTCCTGCTATTTCTACCAGTCGCTTTCCTCTGGCACCTCCCTAGGACTGTTTTTAATCTCTGTTTTGTTCCCTTAAAAAAGGTGTCATGTAGTTACATGGCTTTTTTGGTTTTTGTTTTTCGAGATAGGGTTTCTCTGTGTGGCTTTGGATCCTGTCCTGGAACTCACTCTGTAGACCAGGCTGGCCTCAAACTCACAGAGATCCGCCTGCCTCTGCCTCCCGAGTGCTGGGATTAAAGGCGTGCGCCACCACCGCCCGGCTTGTTACATGGCTTTTAATTACCATTTTTATTTCATCTTGAAGCATGTATGCTGCTATTTCCCCTACTCAGGGTGTGTAAAGCCAGCTAGGAGTGAGGCCTTAGGATATCAGGTATGAAGACTTATCTGAAAGCTATGCCTTAGGTGGAGCTGTGCATTAGGGGGCTGGGGCAGCATTGGTGGTCAGCAGCATGCCCTGTGTCCTTGTCACACCTGAAGTAAAGGCCTGCTCTGGCATTTGAAGTTCACTATGGCTGACTTGCCCTGAGTTCTCTAAATTTCCATGTCCATTTTGACTTTTTATGGTCGATCCCTAGTATTTTGTATANGGGGAAGGTGGTGGTGGCGGCCCTCCCAGGAGCCCTCCAATGACCACCCATCCAGTGACAAAGCCCACCTGAAGTCTGACCCCTGGTCTGGCATAAGGAGCAGGCAGTGGGTCTCCTGGATCAAACTTTCCGTACTGCCCAGGCCACCTCTGAACCAGGCCTACCTTGAGCGTTCATACCCTACCTCGCAATGGGTGTGAAAAGATCCAGGGTTTGCTTCTCACTCAGCCCTGAAGACNAGACTTGAGCAGCTGCCTAGCAACTGCAGCTGAGATGGGGCTGCTCCAGGCTGACTGTCTCAGTGCAGGCCTGGAAGGCAGAACTCAGAGGTTCCCTCTGCTTCACTGGAGCTTACAAATTGCTTAGGAAACTCCCCCACGCTTGCTGTTTTTCTCTCTGGTTTTAGTCTGACTATATTTGTTGGTTGNAGTTTCTGTAATCTGTCACTTAAACATGTTTGATTCTTTGTTTTTTCTTTCTGAAGAAGAGACTTTTCATTATTCCCTATTGTGCCTCTCTTCCATATGCCTCTCAATGGGATGGACAGCTGAGATTAAAAAACTAGTAGCAGGTACGGCTCAGGACTGTGTTGCAAAAGAAGCATGTGTGTGGAGGTTCTGACAGTGTGGGAATGGCACCTTGGTGGCATACTCCACTTGTGAGGGCCCTGCATGAATATGTGTCAGTCCCAAGGAGTGGCACCCCTCCAGATGCAGCACAGCCCCCAGGTAGCATCTCTGACACTCCAGCTCCCTCTTCTTTCAACTTTAGTTCTTCTCAGCCCCTGTGGCCTTGTCCTCAGAGGACAGCCAAACGGTATCTGTAAGTAACTTAAGGTACCACCTGAGCTAGAGACAGAGTTGGGGCTGCATGTACCTGCTGATGCTGTGTGTGGCTTGTATCCATATATCCCACTGTGTCTAGTGTGGGGGTTTCCATCCCATCTGTACACCTGGTCCTGGTAGGTTCTGGATGGGAAAAGCCAGTCACCATGCTGTCTCACATTTGCCACATGGGGCTTCCCCCTAGACATGGTACCTTTCTTTCTCTCCCAGAACCAACTCAGCTAGTCCACTAAGGAGTACATGAGACATGGGGCCTGCTCTTTCAGAACCTTGCTCTTAGTGGTTGGGAAGTGCCAGCAACGTGTGTAGCTTTGTCTTTATACAACTGGTAGTTATATGATCATGCAGTCAGGGTGAGCCTGTTGGGGAGACTGCTTTGAGCCTTTTCATGTGAAGGGAGAAGAAAGGAGGTCTTTCCTTCCCAAGCCAGTGTCTGAACATTAGGCATCAGCAAAGGGGACCGCTCTGTCCCTTTAGGTCAACTCTGTTCTCTTCATGGTGGGCCCCAGTATCCTCGCCACTGTTCAACTTGCCTTTCTTTCCTTGCATTAGCTACTGAGGGGTTTGGGGAGACCCTAGGGTGTGTTCATGGGAATTCATCACTGCCCCTGAAAGGACACTAACCATGAACTGCTTCAGCTAGTTACTGGTGCAGAGCCTGTGAGTGTGCCCTGCACCTGGGAGCTATGTAGCCCTGGCTGGCTCACAGAGATCTGCTTGCCTATATGTCTTGTGTGCTAGGATTAAAGGTGTGTTCCATTCCCACCCCTGCACAAGATGTTTTTATGCTCTGACACCTAGTCCTTTACCCACCATCTTCTAAAGATGCCTGATTTAGAAATGTATGACTTGTGAAAATTAACCTGTCTTAGCTGCTTGCTGTGGGTAACTGACCCAGTGCTGAAGTGCTTGTAGTGAGAGGCCAGCCAGCCCCTGCTGCGCTTGTTGGTGGCCACCAAAAGCAGCTGGGGTGAGACTGGGCCATACCCCACCAGTGTTGCATGGATGGGACATAGCGAATTTGCACAGGAAGGCCTTCATCTTCCCTGTGCTGTTCTGTGTCTTGACCCTCCCCATCCCCCACCCCTGTTGATCTGGAGCTCCCTTCCTTCCTGAGGCTGCCACCAGTTGTCTGGGCCACAGCGACAGGTTCTCATGTTCCACGTGAAGACTTCTGTTTTTAAGATTCTCTTCATCTTGGAAGAAATTTTCTTAAAATATTAAAACTTTTTTTTTTAAATAGCTTTTAGGTTTTCTCTTGTGTTAGTCCTAGAACAACTATGTGAGGTAGTAGGGAAGAATCACCCAGCTCAGAGAACCTATAACTTTCTGGTACATTCCTTAAATTTTGCCTGCATATGCACTTTCAGCTAGCAACAGACAGGGAGCTTGCATCTGCCAGTGTGTTTGAACCACTGGGGTAAGAGAAGAAGCAGGCAGTACTGTTGCTGGCCAGGAAGGCTGCCCTGGAGGCTCATCCTGATTAGTGCTTATCCCTCTAGTCTTAGCTCAGTGCTTCACTGCTGTGCCAGTGGGACTGAGGTGTTGCAGACAGTGTTGCTGATATGGGTATGGCAGGGCCAGTGCCCCACGGGTTACTGTTTGCATTGCAAGGCCATTGGCCCCACGGGTTTCTGGCAACCCTATCTGGAGTGTGTCTGATTGTGTGTATCCCCACCAGAAGCTGGGAGGGCGGAGATGCTGGACCATGCCGTACTGCTGCAGGTGATCAAAGAGCAGCAGGTGCAGCAGAAGCGCCTCCTGGACCAGCAGGAGAAGCTGCTGGCTGTGATTGAGGAGCAGCACAAGGAGATCCGTCAGCAGCGACAGGAGGACGAGGAGGACAAGGCTAAGCCTGGTGGGTTGAGTCCCGGGGAGCAGACAGCCACATAGGCCAGGTCTGGGGCTGGATCTGAGGCTTGGTAGCCGGAATGTGGAAGGAGAGTTTTGGTCTTGATGAGTGATCCTTTGTGTTTATTTATGTATTTTTAGATTTATGTATTTTTATTACATGTGTGTGTGTGTGTGTGTGTATAGGCTAGAAGAGGATGTCAGAGCCCCTAGATCTGGACTTAGAGTTACGAGCTGCCTGAATAGGTGCTGGGAATGTAGCTCTGGTCTTCAGCAAGAACAGCAAGCATTCTTAACTGTTGAGCCATCTCTCCTGCTCTTAGTGATTCTTAACTGCTTGAAAGAGTCTTTTCAGTCAGTGAATTAGCAGCTTGTGTCCATTTTTCTGGCCAAACTGATGCTCACCTTCATTTGCAGCAGACATGCAGCTAGAGCCTGGGATGGCAGTACTCAGAGGACAGGAGGAAGAGACCTGGAATGAGCATGCTGGGGAGACAGTGGAAGAGAACCCTCCACAGCCTTTGCAACCTGTGCTTGGAGCTCCTAGGGGTCGCCCTGTTCCACCCCAAGAGATGGGCCAGCAACCCCTGGAGGAAGCCAAGGCAGGGCCAGGGAGAGACCTTGCTGACCTTCTTGCTGGTGGCTCTGACACAGTGCCCCAGGGGGTCCAGACTAAGCTGAGAGAAGACCAGAAGGGTGCTGCGCTCAAGGTCCCTGGGGATTTGGAACCAGTGCCCAAGCCAGACCCTGCTGGAGCACTCAGGAGTCCAGAGAAGCTGTTTGCAGAGGAAGTAGTCAGGCAGCACCAAGACGCCTTTGGTGGAGGTTCCCAAGAAAGGAAGGAAACTGTAAAGGAAGCAGTGGCCACTGGTGCCAATATTCCGAAAGAGGCTGCCCAGCCCTTGGCAGGGGCAGAGGCTGAGGACTCTCGCACAAAGTCCAGGCAATCAGGACCCACCAATGTCCCAGCTAGGCCAGCAGATACAGGCTTTCAGCCCCAAGCCAGGTTTCAGCAAGAACCCCAGGCCATCTCTGACAAAGGTCAGGATTCTCACCCAGAGGTAAGAAGTGAGGCTCCCCAAGGGGTTCACATACCTGCTGAGGGGCAGCACAGAGGAAAGGGGGATGCCACCATCCTGGAGGCAAAGAAGAGGCCAGATCCTAATTCTGGGCCCAGACTAGCTGTGCCTGGGGGTCAGAAGCCAGAGAATGCCAAACCCAACCGAGACCTGAAAGTGCAGGCTGGCTCTGACCTCCGGAGGAGACGGCGGGATCTTGCCTCTCAACCAGAGCAGGAGCTGGCTCCAAAGGATGGAGTCATCATTAGCTTTAACTCCCTGCCTAATGTACAGGTGAATGACCTCCGCAGTGCCCTGGACACCCAGCTCCGTCAGGCTGCGGGGGCCGCGTTACAGGTGGTACACAGCCGGCAGATTAAACAGTTGCCTGGAGACCTAGAGGAAGCATGAGAACCAGACATTGGACAGCAGCTGGTGTTCTCCAGTGACACTGATTGGAGGCCCCAGGGATTGGTCCCTCATGATGAGCTGAGAAAGCCTAACCCAGACATCTTGTCACTCAGTGGTGTCACTTGCTCCAAGGCTTCGCCAAGGCACTCACTAGCCCAAGTAAGGTTTGGGCCTTGAGCTAGCCGAGGAAAGGTCGTGCTGAGGTTCAGCTCTGCTGCTGCACTGTGACAGCTCTCGTCTGTTCAGACTCACCAGCAGCAGCACTGACAGCAGGGCAGGCAACTTTGAAGTTGCAACCTCTCACAGCCAGATTCCTCTGACTTGATTGTCCCATGTTCTCCATGGTGTGGGAAGGCCCAGGGTTGGGTATGACTTGACTTGGGTTGGGGAAGGAGGTACATGGCCTTCCTGGNTTCCTGTCATCCATGTTCTTTGAAATTGATTATGAAACAAAAAATAAATAAAAAACACCACTAACATCTAGTGAGTCAAGTTGGTTTACCTAAAGGATCCTAGTAAAACAGTGTAGAGGTCATGGGGTACATTCCCCAGCCATCATCACTGGACTCAGATGGGTAAGTATAGTTGGGGACCCTACAGGCAGCTTAGTTTTGTGTGTCATGCTGATCCCTGTTGTAGGGAGGTTGAGCAATGACAGGCTTGCCACCAGGGCAAGCCTTGGGATGTTTCATGCATCTGCCTGGCCTCAGTCTCAGAGGGTAGAGCTGTCAGAGCTGTGTTCCTGAGTCAACACAGGAATACATGATTGTGTTGTTTTTAAGCAGAGATGGACAATGTTTTATTGTCATTCCCTTACCAAGTAAGGCACTTGTGAGATTGAGGGACAAGAACCTGGTTGGTCCCCAAGCCCTGCCATGAAGGGCTTGGAAGGCCCAGGAGACTCAGTGGGTTCGTATGTGAACCAGGCCACACCCCACTGTGTGCTCTCTCTGTACCTCTTGAAACGTTTTATTCCATTTTTTTAAATTTAGATTTATTTATGTGTATGAGTGTCATACAGATGTATGTCATCAGATGCATGCAGTGTCCTTGGAGGTCCGAAGAGGGTGTCAGGAGTTACAAAGGGTTTTGAGCATCCATATGAGTGCTGGGAATCAAACCTGGATCCTCTGAGAATAAGTGCCCTTAAACAATGAGCCATCTCTTAAGCCCTCGTTACAATTTTTAAAAAGATGTCATTGGACAGCTTGAAAAACCAGAAAATGACAGCAGTGGAAGCTTCCACAGGCCCTCTGCAACTTCTGCTGGGCAGGACCAAGCATAGCTCATACAGAAGGGATGTGCCAGTGAAAGGCAGGTCTCAGGCTTCCTCCCAGCCTTTCTTTCTGACTAAAAACAGTTCCAAATACGCTATTATTTGGTGGTTAGATGTCATCTGGCCATCTTCTTGGATTGGAACTCTTGTCACCTTGCTGGAACTGGGGTTTTCACGCAGCTTGATATACTTGAATAACCCCCCTTGACTTGTGTTCTTGAGCAGGCAGGGCTGTCCCTGTCCCCAGCCCTTCTTCCTCGCTACCCCTCTAACCCTTGTGTCAGCAGCCTTCAGATAAGGGCACTTCTTCCCACATAGACCTGCTGGGGGGGGAGGGGGGCTTGCTCCTTAACTGCAGAAGTGCTAAGGCAGACAGTGCCCCCATCTGGGTCCTGTAAAGGCGGGGGCACCAGGGAGCCACCTGTCAATTCAGCTGCCGCCTTTAGTAGGTGTTGAGTCACCTGGTACAGGCTACTGGAATGTGGTGCTTGCCCATGATGGTTCTGCTGTAGAACAGTTATGCTTGTTAGCAGTGCTGCCGGGCCAGGATGCATGCTTCTGTTCCCACGGCAACAGAGCAAAGCAGAAACATAGTGGAGCTCAAGTTCTCAAAGGAACAAAAGATAGCCTAGGCTGTGGTTGTGCACATCTTTCATCCTAGAACTCCAGGAGGCAGAGGTAGGCGGATCTGAGTTCAAGGCCACCCTGGTCTACATAGTGAGTTCCACCAGGGCTACATACATAGAGAAACCTTTTCTTGGAAAACAACAACAAAAAGGAATCTCATCTGAGGCCAAAACATTTGCTGTGGTTCAGTGTGGCCCCTCTCAAAATCAGAGGTTCCAAGTAAGAGTACCAGGAGGAAATTTTAAGTGCTTAGGATGCAAAAGTAGTGCCCTTGCTGAGGCAACTTTTGTACTGTGTTCTCTTGCCCCTTGAANATTCAGCAGGAGGGCCCTCACAGTACTAGACCTTGATCTTTAACCTCTGGGCTTCCAGGCTGTGAGGAATGCATTTGCATGCTTTGTAAATCCCCTGGTTTAGTATTCTACCACAACAGCCCAAGTGGACTGACAGCATGCTTGAGCAGTCAGTGCTGTGCGGCTCACACAGCTGCAGAAACTGTCTCCACCATAGCCAGTGAATGCATTCCTGAGACTGAGTTTGGAGGCCTGAGAATAATGTAGGTACAAAGGCCAAAGGTGCCAGCACAGCTGTGGCCTGAGTACCTGAGAACAACTTGATTTATTTTGCTCAGTTTCAGTACTGTGATGCTTAGCCCATGTGATCAGTCAGGATGTCACAGCAGCTCGAGCATATGGTAGAGGTTTTCCATATCCTGTTGGACAGGAACTGGTGATCAGGCACAACCTTCAAAAGCATGCCTGCAATGACCTACTTCCTGAAGTTTCTAGAACCTCCCAAAATAGAACCACTAGCTTGGGACCAAGACTTCACTAACACTAGTCCATGGGAAGAGGGTTTTTGTGTGTGTGTAGGAATCTAATATTCAAACCATGACAGAGTGGAAGGAGGGGGCCCTGGAGGCCTGGGCTGTGCTGGGCCATAGAAAGCAGTGGATGTCTGCCACCTCAGAGGGGAGGATGAAGAGACAGTAAGAGAGAAAATTTTGCCAGACAAGTCTGATGGGGCCTGAGCTCAGTGGGGCCCAAAGTTGGGAAGTCTTTAGGAGGAAGATGGAAGAAGATAGAGTCTGAGCTCTCAAGAGGATTGAAGATGCTGTGGCAGGCTGGGAAGTCAGTCCGGCGAGGCTGGTCTGAACACATGGAGAAAAGAACACTGAGTAGGTAGTGCTTCTGACTGTGAAGGACAACCTAGTAATATCCCTGGACAATCATTCATTCCGCTACCTTGGCAGCAGGAGGGGTGGACTGTCGAGTAACACCATCAGGTCCCTCAAGACCCGACATCACTGTCCATTGGGACAGAATCTATCTGACCTGGCTCTCTGCAATAGCCAAGAAGTCATATCTTGAGGTGGACTCAGAGCATCTATCAAACAGGTTTTCTAGAGGCTGCAGAGATGGCTCAGCAGTTAAAAACATTTGTTGCTCTTGCAGAATACCCAGGTATACCAGAATATCCACCATCCACATGGCAACTCACAACTCTAACTCCAGTTTCAGGGGATCCAACACCTTTGGGCCTCCCTGGCTACCAGGCACATAACATACATACATACATTAAATTTTAAACTAAAAACATGAGTTTTCTCACTCTAGTAAGCCAGTCCAGTTCCAGGGTGGCAGGTAGATACCACAAGGAGGCACATTTTGGCATGAAGTGTAGCGCATAATGGCCTCTGGCCCTGTTCCCNGTACCAAGGCTCTGAGACAGGTGCAAACTGGTTCAAGGACAGCATGACCTCCACACCTACAAGTAGGACTGAGCAGTTCCTATGTTTCCCAGCAGGTGGCACTCACACACATGGAATCCCTTGCTGCACTTTGAATTTTTTTAAACTCACCATGTGAAGAGGAGCGAAAGAAGGAAAGCCAGGAGCCATCAGCTGTGACAGGCTGCAGGAATGGCTGTCCCCTCACTGAAAGTTCCAAGCACAGCCTTCTTGTTGGCTTTTGTCCAGAAAAGCCTCTGCCCAATCCCTGGACTTCCATCTATACGGCACTTCTTCCCCTGGGGCTCACTCCCCGTGTGCTGTTGGCTGTGTTATCTCTGTCTCTTATACACATCTAGATGTGTATAAGAGACAGAGCCTGGAGTGTCTGGTTTACCATGGTATTTTTTTTTAAGATTTATTTAATTTTATATTGTGTTTTGTCTGCATTCATGTCTGTACCTGCAGAGGCCAGAAGAGGGTGTTGGCTCTCCTGGAACTGGAGTTAAAGATGGTTGTGAGCTGCCATGTGGGTGCTGGCAACGGAAGCTGGGTCCTCTAAAAAAGCACCGAGTGCCCTTAACTGCTGAACCATCTCTCTAGCCTTTAGTGAAAACAGTTTTAAATGGGGACCCTTTGGCAGAGTCCTATGGTCCAGACCTGCCACCTGCTTTTTTNGGGGGAGGGGGGTTGTGGTGCAGGTGTGCTCTGGATGCATTGTCCTTGGGAGACACCAGTTCCTTATACGATGCTCTGTGTATAAATGCTTGAAACTGTGCCAGATTAAATAATCTTCATTGCTGTTTCTGTTACATCTTAATGGAATCCAGATCCTCACATACACACTGCTGGTAAACAAACCCTGCCCTGCCCAAGGTTCAAGCTGAGAACAAACAAAAACACCAGGAACTTCACTGCCCAAACCTTCTTTCAGTCCCCACAGCTCTTCATGTGTGCCATCAGGACAAGGCACCTGTGCCCACAGCCCTTCTTAGGTGCTTCCCATCAGGGTCTTCTTGGCCTGAAAGAGAAAGCATTTATTTCCAAGTCAGATATGGTTTAAAAGCAAGATATCGACCACATCAAATGCCACATTTTCCCAAACACCTTAAAGAACTGAGGTGCTTCGTTGCTCTCTCTTGTGGGGGTGAGAACTCACTTTTATTTTTTTGAGATAGTTTCATGTAGCCCAGGCTGGCCTTGAACTCCTAATCTTCCAGCCAGAGCCTCCTGAGTGTTGGTATTACAGGTGTGGTTTTAAAATTTTTTAAACATGGATTGATTGATTGATTGTGTCTGTGTGGGGGCATTGCTCCTGCCACAGTGCACATGTGAAGGTCAGAGGACAATTTGGGAGAGGGTCTACCTTCTACCATGTGGGTTTCTAGGGATATGAACTCAAGTCATCAGGCTTGACTGCAAGGACCTTTATCCACTGAGCCCAATTTAAAATTTTTTCTTTTTATTATTTATTTATTTGTGTATTTGTGTGTGTGTGTGTGTGTGTGTGTGTGTGTGTGTGTGTATACACATTGGCATGCCATGGCACCTCCCAACTCCTTAGATTATAGGCATATGTTACCACATCAAAAAAAAAAAGAACTGAGGTGCTGCTGTGTATGTGGGGCTACCTGACTGAGCTCACCTAAAGGATGACGCCTGGACCCTGTGATTGAGTGGAGGGTCTATAGGTGCTGGGCAGGGACACATGAGAAATCACAGTGGGATTACTTCATCTGGCCCAGGAAAAGGTGCAGGAGGAGATGGACTCAACAGCTTGCCAGCCACACATTTCTGGTCAACCACAGAAAGGGTAGCAGAGAAAGCAGAAACCTATGCACATTAGGAGTGGGTCTAGGGTTTCAATGAGAGCTCCTGGCTGCCAACCACAAAAGAATGAAGGCTTATCTTGTTGCCTTTCTCCTCAGGGAGGGATGTAGGGTNGGAAAGCCACCAAAAGGCAGGGATCAAGTCAGACAGAACAAGAAAAGTGCAACACCTGATGACTGAACAGTCTCTGATGGGAAACTAGTCACAGGCTGCTAGGTAAGGCTAGGCTGTAGTAAACTCAAGGAAAGTTTAGATCTCCCAAACACTGCTTTCTGCCCAAGGCTATTCTGGAATGTCAGCCGCAGATTCACTGTATCGCTCTGGGTTCTTAACAACAACCCTATCTCTAGTCCTATTTCTGCATTAGCAGCTCTCAGTAGCACTTGTGGTATGACCTACCCCAGACCCAATGAATCAGCAGTACCCCAGGAGGTAGGCATTAGTGACATTCTAGGAACCTACCCTAGAATGAGGGCCCAAGACTTTTGCAGTCAAAGTCCCCATTATCTGGTGGCACCTGCCAGTTTTGTTCTGGAATATTCACTATGGTCTGTTCCACCCTTTTCACAATTCCTCCAGGGTTTTACCAAGATGCCCAATTCAGTACTCCGGGTGTTTAGCCTTTCTAGTATTAGCCATCTTCACAAGACTGTAAGTGGGACAGCAACTAATAGAGACCATGGCAAGGCAAGGGACTTGGCGGTGCAGGGGTCATAGGCCGAAGACAAGGACCAAGAACCCAAGCGGTTCTCACCATTTCTGTGCTACACTGAGAACCGGCTACGGACGCTTTGCACTTCACTCCTCGGTGAAAGGGGTGTCTAGGAGGACCCTCCCACATCACACAGGAACCCCCGGGAGAAGGCTGCCCTTCAGCAACACTGCCAATAGTTAACGAGAGGGTCCCCCACCCTTTCACCGATCCTTCCTGAAGTTGATTGGCAGGAAAAAGGATGTTTGGTCTCCCCCTATAGCATCGGAAAAGAAAAGCCAAACTGGGGGCGACGCGCCCACCTACCGCGGCGGCAAAGCAGCTCCTCAGCGCCTCGAACTCGCGCACGCAAAGGTCCTTCCTCAGACGGCCTCCGGGGGCGGTGGACGCCTGCACGCACCTGCCGTACGCCGAAGCCTGAGGGAAGACCTGACGGTAATGCGGCCCGACCAGAGCCGCCACCTTCCCCCCTTTCCGGTTAACCTGTAGGTCCAGCTCTGCCCGCTCCTTACCTCAGCCCCGCAGGCCGCCAGCTGCTCCGGGAAGGCTCGGAGACGGCTCCGCACGCGCCCCCAGACGGCTCCGTTGGCGGACATGAGCGGTTCCCCCAGGTCCCCGTGGACGCCGCCATATTGGGTCCGGCCTCTTCCGGCNTCGAATAATTGACCATCCGGCACCTCCGCCCATTCTGTTTCCTGGTTGGTCAGAGTCGCTGGCCTGTTCTTCTGTAATTGGTGTTATTCCTTGTCCGTCTCTAACTGGGACTTTGGACTGGCTGAGGCTCGGATGTTTTCGGACCTTTGTGCCCCTTCCTGCGCGCGATTGGCTGAGGGAGCCAGAGCNGCGCGGTGATTGGAGGATCAAAGTCTGGCGGAAGCGGGGCCGGCTGGAGAGGGGGCGGTTCCTTGGACCATGGCGGCCGCGCCGCCGCTGCGGGACCGCTTGAGCTTCTTACATAGGGTGAGTGAAGTTCGGAGGGTCTGCTGACGCCCGGCGCCCGGGGGTCTCGCTAGGTTAGCGGGGACACGCGGCCCAGCCACTGCTGAGAACGAGCGAGCCTGCTCTGCTAGAAGGATGAGCCCAAGGGCGGCGGGCGATCTCCAGCGGAGCCCGGGCCCGGCTTCCCAGGCTGCATTTCAGAGAAAGATCCCGGGAACTCGTGCATCTCAAGAGGACAGGAGGCATCTGGAAGGCCATAGCTACCGGGTGGGGAAGGCGGAGCCTGTTGCCAGCTGTTGAGTGAAACAAACTGACTGCCCTAAACTTTCTGACTGGAGCTTGAGGGTACTGAGGGCCCCTAGGGACCCTTCTTAGGCTTTAAGAAGCAGATCTCTTATGTAGAGGCTGGGACAAGTTCTTAAGTACTAAGCTCTGCAGATCCCTTCCTCCAGATCCCCTTCAAGGCACTGTGGACAAATAGCATAGTGAGACTGTGTAGAACTCTGGTAGTGTCTGTATACTTGTCTTAAATATTCCTAAACCCCACCCTTTTGCTCAGATACTGAGTGATGAGAACCAGATTTCAACCAGATAAACACCATATACACTTGTAGTAACAGACAAGCCAGTAACATAATCAAACACCACCATGCTGATGCATGAGTATATAAAATTTAAGTTAGCCATTTTTGAGGAGNCGTGAAACCCATTAAGCTGAGCAGTTCTGACTCCTTGGGTCTGGCACTGTGCCCATCCAATACATGGAAAGCCCTGAGGTTCTTGCTGTTGCTGCTTGATAAGTAGGTATGTTTAAAATATCCTTACACTTACGAGTGTAAGAGGCTGGGCCTGAACCTCATCTTGACCTTAGAGAGCCCTCGTTGGTTTTGCTCCTTCCTCGGGCCACTCATCCCTGCAAGAGCAGAGCCTGTTGAAAGCTGTGCTTTGTGACCACTAGGATGATTCTGGTCCCTCTTAGGCATTCTTCTGGGCATTTTTAGCACCAGTGAGCATAAGACTTGCTTCCATTTCGTTTGGTGGCTGGGACCTACCCTGTGTAAGATGGTAGCTCATCATGACCTTTATTCCTCTTCAGCTCCCCATTCTCTTGAAGGGGACCTCAGATGATGACATCCCATGCCCAGGCTACCTGTTTGAAGAGATTGCCAGTATCCTTCTGCACTGTTCCCATTGGTGGAGGGGAAGAGTAAACAGTGGGCATCCTGACGTAGCANGAAGTGTTACNGGGACAAGGGCAGGTTCTGCTATCCCAGAAGCACCTTTTCCCTACTATCCAGATATATGGGTCAGAGGTGTGCTAGAAGCTGCAGTACCAATGGCGTAGAGTCCAGGACACCCTAAAAGTTGCAGTGTTGGGGGAACCAAACCCTATGGTAACGGTCTTCAGGGAGTGACCTGGGAAGGGTTATGGTCGTAGGAGGGTGAGTTTGTCTCAGCAGTGGGTCCTGTGTCTGCCTGCTCCTTCCCTAACCCAAACGACTCTCAGAAATTTCCCACGAGTCGCTGGGCAGCAGCCAGTGCCTGCTGGAGTACCTCCTGAACCGCCTGGACAGTAGCTCTGGCCACGTCAAGCTCAAGGTGAGTCCCTGAGTGGCAGGCAGCAGACTAGGCCTCAGCTCCTGCCCANCCAAGGCCAGGCTACAGAGGACAGGCACTTAGCTGACACTGAGTGTCCAGNACCACAGCTGCTAACCCCATGAATCTGTCCACTCTCCAGGTGCTGAAGATCTTGCTTTACCTGTGTGGTCATGGCTCTTCCTCCTTTCTGCTCATCCTCAGACGAAACTCTGCTCTCATCCAGGAAGCCACAGGTATGGAAAGACACAGGTGTGCCCAGGGAAAGCAGGGGTGGGGAACAAACCCTTGGGTGTTATGCTTGGGGCTTAGGGTCCTGGCTGGTCTAGGCTTATAAATGGAAATGTGTCTGTGCTGGAGGTACCCACTAAGTATTCTCTGGGGACTGGCTCTTAGCCCTGGAAGGATGAGGCAGAATGGGCATGTACAGGGGTGCTGTGGTATTCCCCAGTATGTGCAAGGCCCTGAGCCAGGGAAAGCTTGTGGCTTAATGTGATATAAGAAAACCTGATTTTCCATGATGGAAACTTTTTAGCAGAGGGAATTTAGCTCAGGCCAAGCCAGCCTAGGAATCAGGGGCTAGATCATACCTGAAAGGCCCTGAGAGAGACTTCAGGTCTACCATCCAGGCCCTGAGAAACCTCTAAGAGGTTCCTGTTACAGGCAGGTAGAAGAGAACAGACCCAAGGAAGCAGTTAGGCATAACTCCAGTGTGGCNGGGGAGGTNGAGAGGTAGATGGTGGAGTTGCTACTGTGAGTGGTCAAGAGGGGATGTTAAAGTGTCCTGAGGAGGGGGCTGGGGGACATACCATCTGGGAGGGCTGGGTTTTAACTCTCTGGGTCGTAAGCAGTGCCCAGGCTCAGCCTGTCCCATCTGACTTTTGCCCTGCAGCTTTCGCAGGCCCCCCTGACCCTCTTCATGGAAACAGCTTGTACCAGAAGGTGCGGGCAGCTGCCCAGGTGAGCCCAGGACAGGGTCAAAGCACAGAGCACAGAGTGGCAGAATGTCTGTGAGGTGCTTGCTGTTTTCCTGTCACACAGGACCTGGCTGTCTCTTCCTTGCTGGGCCACAGCCCCTGTTCCTGGTTGGGCAGCTCAAAAGAGTTGTCTACAACAGCAGAGCTGGTGGGGAGGGGCAGAGCAGCAGGCTCGGGTGGGACTCTGAGCATCCACTTCTTCATTTAGGACCTGGGTAGCACCTTGTTCTCAGATGCTGTGCCACTGCCTCCCTCCCAGCCACCCCAGGCCCTGCCTCCAGCAGGTATGCCACTCTGGTGACCACCTCCAGCCACCATCAGAGGTTGTCCCTCTTGGTGTCCTAGATGTCTGTGTACATGGGGGCTGGTCTGGGGGGAGGCCCACACTGATTCCAGTGTCCTCTTTTAGGCATGGGAGCCCAGGCCAGACCTCATAGTGCTCTCCAGGGCTTCGGCTACACTAAGGAGTGGGGCCGGACAGGTAAGGTACAAGGCTTTTGGGTAGGGATATCAAGGGATCAGGGTCAGGCCTCACTGGCATCTCATTAGCTATCCCCCAACTATTCTACAATGTGGACTCATTCCTTCCTGGTATGCTCTCCTGTGTTGTTTCCTCTGCCCAGCTGGGAGGAAGGTATGACAGGAGTGGCCAGCTCTACTTGATGGACAGGGAGGAGAAGCTAGACTAAGTCCAGCTGGCTGTGTTGGCTGTTTTTGCTGCATGAGGGGCAAGGGTCCAGGCCATGACAGGAACCTAGAGGGTCACCTGTGCAGGTTGTAACAGTGTAGTGTATGTGGGTACCTGCGCCATCAGACACTTGGAGTTTGTTTGTTGAAGGTCTATACAGCAGCACATAATAAAGCAAGTAACCGCAGCTCTTCTTGGGGCTGGATGCTAGGCTGTATCCAGCTGTGTGTTGTAGCTGCTACAGGTGGACCTTTTTGCAGCTCTGGGGCCTTTGACTGATACTTTAACTTAGAAGTCCCTTCTTCAAAGGCAAGGATGGGCCCCTGACACTTGAGTGAAGGACCAAGGACATTTTCACTTCTCACAGCACCCCCAGAACATCCCTTGATCTCAGCTATAAGCTAAGTGTCCAGACTACAATGCCCGGGGTTTCTGGTAGCAACTCTGCTCCCTGCAGCATGTGTCTTTACCTCCCTAGCTCTGAGCAGGCAGCAGCTCTGGCCTCATCTGGAGAATGTGGCTGGAGATAGGAGAGGTGGGCTAGGGTGCTGGCACTACCTCTTCTGCTGATGCCACCTCTTCTGTGCAAGGCTCTGCAGGTGAAACCCTCCTCTCTACGATCCAGAGGGCTGCAGAGGTAGTGGCTAATGCTGTGCGTCCTGGGCCTGAGAACCCCAGTACCCAGGGACCCTTGCCANGTGGTGATACCTACCAGCCTGCAGTGACACCTTCAGCTAGCCACACGCACCCCAACCCTGGAAATCTAATCCTTGGGGCCAGAGGTACGGAGGCAAGGGTTGCCACNCTTGCAGATCTGGTCATTCCTTCGTGTCAAGTGTTGGGGCAGGGAATGGGACACTTGATGGATGTGGAGATAAATGTTGATGCTGCCCTGACTGGCAGGAGCCCCAGGCTTCTAGACNCGGCAGGAAGTACTCACCCATTTTCTGTGCCTGGAGTTTCTAGGCCTGCCCTGTAAGCTCAGGACACAANCCTTTGTCTCCTGGCCCAGAGTCCCTAAGGAGGTGGCATGAGGCCTATGGAAAGCCCTGGGGCCTTGCCTGCCATTCTGTCTTTCAGCTGTGAGACACCAGCCTGGGCAGGCTGGAGGAGGCTGGGATGAGCTGGACAGTGGTCCTAGTTCCCAGAATTCTTCCTGCACCAGCAACCTGAGCAGGGCCTCGGACTCAGGCAGTCAGTCAGGCAGTGACAGCCACTCTGGGGCCAGCCGCGAGCCAGG
The DNA here is from genome assembly GCA_001675575.1 of Neotoma lepida. Classification (NCBI taxonomy): domain Eukaryota; kingdom Metazoa; phylum Chordata; class Mammalia; order Rodentia; family Cricetidae; genus Neotoma; species Neotoma lepida. The sequence goes on from LZPO01007967.1 coordinate 426,994, forward strand.
CGACCTGACAGAAAGGTATGTGGGATAGGTGGCCACTTGTCTTAGTTAGAGTTTCTATTGCTGTAAAGAGATACCATGACCATGGCACATCTTATAAAGGAAAACATTTAATTGGGGTGGCTTGCTTACAGTTCAGAGTTTCAGTCCATTATAATCATGGTGGGACATGACAGCATGCAGGCAGACATGGTGCTGGAGAAGTAGCTGAGAGTCCTACATCTTGCAGGCAACAGGAAGTGGTCTGAAACACTGGGCAGTATCTTGAGCATATATGAGAATTCAAAGCCACACTGACACACTTCCTCCAACAAGACCACACCTCCTAATAATTCCACTTCCTTTGGGGGTCATTTTCTTTCAAACCACCACACCACCTCTCCCAAAAGGTCTGTCAACAGGTTNCCTGACCTCCAGGCCTTACCTTTCTCCAGTGGGGAGCTTAGGGGGTGTTGTCCCACCCATCTACCTGAGACTTTGATATCCTGACTTAAAACCGTATCATTTTGCTTTTTCCAGGACTGAGGCCATGGCCCCAAATGACTGCCAGCAAGAGCTGAGCCTAGTGAGAACCATAACACAGGGGCCTCGTGTCTTCCTGAGCCGTGAGGAGACCCAGCACTTCATCAAAGAGTGAGCTGCCCACCTGCGCCTGCCCCCCTNAGGGAGGAGGGAACTGGCTGTGGCTGCCCGGAATCCCTCCTATATGTCCCCTCCCTGTGCAGGTGTGGGCTGCTGAACTGTGAGGCTGTGCTGGAGCTGCTCCTCCGCCAGCTGGTCGGGACCAGTGAGTGCGAGCAGATGGTGAGGATGAGAGTGAGGGAGCAGGTGCTGTGTGGGTGAAGCAGAGGCAGCAGGACATCCTCAGCTGATCAGGGTCGACCTGGGGAGCACNGAGGATGGTGGGGATAGGGCAGTGAGATATCTGCTCCTAATCCAAGGCCAAGACAGTAGGGTGGGGCCACACGCGGGCCTCTCTAAGTGAGGAGCCATGGAGAGCTGACTTCCATCCTCCCCTGCTTCTTGCCCACAGAGGGCACTGTGTGCCATTGCCTCCTTTGGGGGTGCTGACCTCCTGCCTCAGGAGCACGTCCTCCTCCTCTGCCGGCAACAGCTGCAGGAACTTGGTGCAGGCAACCCCGGACCGGTGACCAACAAAGCGACCAAGGTGGGCAGTGGGCCCTGGGAACAGCAGAGTCTATCTCAGCACTCACTACCCTGGCAGTGGTCCCTAACTGGCCATGATCAGTGCTTGATGGGCACATCCTACATCCCTGCTTAGTGGGTGGTGCCCACCTCCCTTGGGCTCTGGCACTGTGGGTACCTTGGCCTCTTCCCCTTTCTGGACCCCCACCAACCCATACTGCTTCTGTATCAGACCCACCACCTTGTGCCCTACACACTCCACTTTCTCCAGAAAGTCTCCCTTGGCTGCAGTTCTCCACCCTGTCACATCTCCAGGGTCTCATCCTTGTCCCTGAGGGTCTCCCTAATGCCCTTCCTTATCTACCTGGTTGCATCCCTAGCTGCTTCTGTTTGTTTGCATTTTGAGACAGGGTCTTACTATGTAACACTGGCTGTCCTAGAACTCTCTTTGTAGACCAGGCTGGTCTTGAACTCACGGAGAGTCCTACCTCTGCCTCCCGAGTGCTGGGATTAAAAGTGTGCTCCACATACTTGGGGGTCTCCTGTTTTCTCTGTGGTTGTTAAACTTGCAATGTCTTGGCCACTTAGTCCAGGTTGGCTATGCTCTTAGCACCTGTTAACTCTCTTTTGGTCACAACACCCAGTAAACTTGGGGTGACATCACAGGAACACATGTCCAGAGTGACCAGATTCATCAGGTCTCCTCNGTACCTTCATCTCCCTTGATGCCTGGAAGGTTCTGAGACTGGGACTGCCCATTCATCTGTTTAGTAGGACTTGTTTCATGTGTCCCACCGTTCCAACAGCAGATGACTGGGTACCTGCCTTGTCCCTCACTGTTCCCAGCACTAAGCAGGAACCCCCTCCTTCCTGTTTTCCTCTAGATCCTGAGACACTTTGAAGCCTCCTGTGGACAGCAGCTCCTTGCCCTAAGGCCCTGTGCCCAGCCCAGCTCTGCAGCTGCCCTTGTGGGCCCAGCCGATCTGCTGACCAGCCCTGTGCCTCCACCTGGAAGCCAGGTCTTCCTCCAGCCTCTTAGCTCCACCACCATCGTGCCCAGGAATCCTGTGCCCACTCCATCCCCAGATACCTTTCCTCCTGCTCTGGAGGATGCCAGTGAGATCAAAACCCAATTGGTATGTTCTAGTGAACAGGAAACAGGATTTGAGCAGAGCCCAGAGAACACAGACACCCCAGAGGGTAGCTCCAGTACGTGCCTGTGGAGCCCCAACTCTTTGTTTGAGGGAATGGAGCTGGTGGCTTGCCCCCGCCTGCCCTCCTGCCCCAGCTCCCAGGATCTCCAGCCAGGTTTACAGAAAGTGACCACAGAACATTCAGTTTCAGAGCCATCAGCTTTTGCATTTTTGAACATGTGACTCTCTGGGCCCAGCTGTTCAGAGTCCCCCAGTCCTCATATTGAGAGGCCCCTAAGACCTCATGGCCTCATGTCCACCAAGGAGTGGTCCTTGAGTGTCTTCTGGCTGTCCTCTTGCCCCCTCTGGCCCCTCTCTTTTACCTAGGAAGCTGTGGTAAGGCAGTCTCTGGGCCCCTGAGCCCTGTGTGGGCCTCCCAGTGGTCAGAAGAGTCATTGAAGAAGACATAAGGGCCTCAGTACTGACCAGCCAGGATGGTGGTGTGGAAAAGAGGGTCAGTTGGTGCCTCAAAAGATGTTTGCACACTCATCGCTTCTTGGGAAGTTGACTCTCTGGTCATGCCCCTGGGATTGGCTTCCCTCTTCCTCCTGGCAAGACCCACACAAACTTTTTTGTAGGTCTCTCCATGGCTGGAGACCACCTCAGAGGTTTCTTGCTTCATCTACAGGGCAGTGCTTTCCCAGGGCTGTTGGCCACAGCCCCTCTGCCCCATGCGGCTCCAACTCTAGGAGCTTGAACACGGAGGCCAAACTCTTACCCCACCCCCGGGCTACCTCAGTCCCTGTCCAGACCCATCCCTTTGCTAGGTGCTGGCAATGGTTATATGGACTTGAATTCCTATGGTAGCAACTGGCAGGTAGCAGGGCTGCGGTGCTGACCTTGGATACCCTGGGCAAGCCCTCCCTGGCTGAGCCTCAGAAGGGAGCACTTGTAAGAGTTGGAAACATTGACTTGGTTCTTCGTTAAGGTTCTGATCTCGGGTCCTTCCGTAAGGAGGTCGCAGCAGCTGGGGGCCACAGCCTTCAGGGTCACAGCACTGGGAGGTTGTGCCTGTGCCTGTGGCCCAAAAGGTCTGATTCTCAGCTTCCTTAGCCAAGTGTCCTGTGGCCATTTCCAGTGTCAGGTCCCTGTAGGACCCTGCTCTGGATGCTCAGCTTGTCACAGTTGTTTTCTGCAGACCATGGGAGAGTCTAGTGAACCTTCCTGTCCATCTCAGAAGCTTCGACTGTGGAGCTTCGACGTGCACTTTCCCAATAAACATCAATGTTTACATAGCCTGCGCTGCTGTGGCTGGTCTTTTTTTTATTAATAGGGGGTACACTTCAAGAACTTCTTTTCCTAAGTAGAACAAATATTTTCTCCTTAAGTGTTTGGTGGAACTTCTCAGTGGTATTGTTTTGCCCTCACCCTCAAGGGGCTAGAAGGATATTTTGAATGGAAATTGTGATTACACCATTCCAGGATAAGCAGTGAATAAGGCTGGAGAGGTAGCATTTTCAAAGAGGTGTCCTAAACCCCACCAGAGTCTCAGGGTGTTCAGTTGTGTCAAAGGCAAGGGCCTTGTGTGTATTAGGCAAGTGCTGTACCACTGAGCTGTAGTAATTTTTTCTGTAGTAATGAACTGACACCAAAGTTGACAGGATTTATTCAATGTGCATTAGTGTTTTGCCTGCAGGTATGTCCATGTGAGGGAGCCAGATTCCTTAGAACTGGAGTTACAGACAGTTGTGAGCTGCCATATGGGTGCTGGGGATTGAATCCAGGTCCTCTGGCAGAGCAGCCAGTGGTCTTAACCTCTAAGCTATCTCTCCAACCCCAGTATGTTACTTCTTACAGCTCCCACAATGTGGCTTTTCCTGGGAGTCTTTCTGTTTACCCTGGGTACAGAAACATTTTCACATAGGTTCAGCTAGTGAATCGGGGGGTTCCATTGGGGCTGCANGAGCAGGGGAAGGCTCATGGCAGCTGTACCACTGGGGTATCCTTTTTCCTAGTAACTGTTGGTGATGTGTGTGTGAGGGAATGGTAACAGACTTGTTATCGTGNGGGTCTCCTGTGGCTGATTTATTTGTTCACCACAGCTAAGCTCGCCAAGACTGCTATTAGGAAGTCTTAAACAAGTAAGATGATAAATCTACACAGATAAGGTCAACAACAGCGTCCACATCCTGCAGGTAGAACCTGGGGTGTTAATGTGTCAACACGACCAGTCACACTCCTAGTTGGGTGGTTTTCTGCATCTGCAGGAGTAGTTCAATGAGGAGGGATCACCTCCAGGGATGGTGCTGGAGCTATCAGTGTGTAAAAGACTTAAGACATCTTGGCCCATACCTCAGACATTACACATAAATTTAAAGTGAACCATAGCGTGTCAAACACGCTAGGTGTGGCGGTATGCCCCTTTAATTCCAGCTCTCAGGAGGCAGAGAGACGGCTCTCTCTGAATTTGAAGCCAGCCTGCTCTACATAGGGATTTCTAGGCTGGCCAGGGCTACATAGTAAGACCCTGTGGAGAAAAAAAAAAATCTTTATCAAAGGAAAAAAGCTTTGAATGCCACAGTTATGGGAATGAAAGATGAGCCAAAGACTGAGAGACAATATTTTTAGGACATGTCTCATGTAGACTAATGTGAAAACCTTGTCAAGAACACACAAAGACCAGTGAGATGGCTAGGCTGGTAAGGCACTTGCCCCACGCNCAGCCTGAGAAGCAGAATTCAATCCTTGGGACCCACGTGGTAGAAGAAGAAAACTGATACATGAAGGTTATCCTTTGACCTCTTANGATGGCTGTTCTTGGTTGTCAACTTGACTATATCTGCAATGAGCTACAATCCAGAATAGTGGAGGGCACACCTGTGAGAGATTTTCTGCTTGGTTTGAAGTGGTTGAATCCACTTCTAGTCCAGACCTTTGAGGTAGGAAGACACATACCTTTAATCCTGATCTTTAGGTGGGAAGACATAAGCCTTTGATGCTGACCTTAGGGCTAGAAGACACGGGCTTTTAATATGGGCCATACCTTCTGCTGGAAGTCTACATAAGGACATAGAAGAAGGAANCTTTCACTCTTTGCCTGCTTGCCTTGCTAGCACATCCATTCCTTCACTGTCACTGGAGCCTACTTCTTCAGGATTCCAGCATATACAGAAGACCAGCTGAGACACCCAGCTTCGTGGGACTGAGCAACTACTAGATGATTGGACTTTCCATTGCACAGCCAGCCATTGTTCGATTAGCTGGACTGCAGCCTGTAAATTAAGAAATCACACACACACACACACACACACACACACATACACACACACAGAGAGAGAGAGATTCTGTAAGTTCTGTGACTTCAGAGGACCCAGGCTAATACACCTCATGTATGCCAGGGCACGAGTGTGCTCTCATATGTATACAAACAGGAATTTAAAACTCAAAACTAACAAACCACCCANATTACAAAGTGTATAAAAGATCTGGACAGACATATGAAGGAACCTGGTGAATGCATGGCAGATAAGCACACACATAGATCTTCACCATCTAAGTAGGCAGATGCAACAAAGCCATGTGGCTTACAACCATTCCCTATTAAAGTGACTAAAAGAACAAGACCNTAGCCACTTCAAGAGCTTNGGGGACACACACCAACTGGAGCTAACATGACACTGGCCATGCTGTGTCTGGAAAACATCTTGGCGGTTTCTTAAACTGCACTGATTTCTGTCGTAGGAATTTACAGCAGACAAGGGAAAAGCTATGTTTACACAAAAGTCAGTGTCTACAGCTGCTTCCATCATATTTACTCAAACATGGAACAAACCCTGGGTCATTTTAGAGATAAGTACGGTAACATGTCACCACCAGCTGGAATACTGGGGAGAGGGACAACAGGGTGAATCCTGAGCTTTCCAGTGGAGCGACAGGAAGACACTATGTGCCTCATGTCCCTGACATTCTTCAACAGATAAAACAAAAGGTCCTAGCCAGCCTGTGCCCAAAGCAGGGCATTATTCAAGGAGTTAGACAACGGCTCCACAGGGTTGTGCGTGGAGGTGGAAGAGCGACCACGTCTGAGTAGATGGTTACTGCACACAAAAGGATGCGAATTTTAATACGTATAAATCAAAGCTTTCTGTTAATTTTAAAAAAGAAACCATCAGTGTTTAAAAGCACCCACTGTTCTTGCATAGGGCCCAGGTTTTGGTTCCCAGCACCGGCATGGCATCTCACAAACCATCCATTAATTCCAGTTCCAGGATCCAGCACCCTCAACATGGTACAGAGACAAACATGCAGGCAAAACACATACACATAATAAATCTTAATAGGGAGAGGAAGCGGAAGAAAGAAAGGGTGTGGCAGCACTTTGCCTGTAATTCCAGACTCGGGAGATGTTCAGTATAATTCTCAGCTACATAGTGAGTTTGAGGTCATGCTGGGCTACATGAGACCCTTCTTTTTGTTTGTTTGTTTTTTGAGACAGGGTTTCTCTGTGTAGCCCAGGCTGTCCTGGAACTCACTCTGTGGACCAGGCTGGCCTCGAACTCAGAGATCCATCCGCCTCCGCCTCCAGCCTCCCGAATGCTGGGATTAAAGGTGTACACCACCACAGCCTGAGACCCTTTCTTAAAACAAAAATGGCTGAGGTTCAGTGGCAGAGCCCTTCTTCAGCTTGTGCAAGCCCCTGGGCCACTGTCCCAAACACACACACACACACACACACACACACACACACACACACANACACACACACACACATACATACACACACATACACACACACATACACACATGCGCTTGCGCATAAATTAATAAATATATGCGGATAATTTTTTAAAGCATTTGAGTTTATAAAGTTGCTCTTTAACTAACTTCTGTTGGAGTGGGCAGTTGAACTTCGGTGTCCCGAGCCCTTTGGGCAAAAGGAGAACCCACCACCGGGTGGCAGTGAGTGGAGCCACCAGGAGACTCAGCAAACTTTTTTGAAAGCAGTTAGGAAAGAATGGGAACGGGGCACAGACACCACCTCGTGGTCCTGTCAGTCCTGGGAGAGGACCCAAGGTGAGCAGGAAAGCGTGACTAGAAACCCGGACTCAGGAGGTACAGGGGCCCGCAGGCTCCGCCTCCCTGAAGCCCCGCCCCTCCGCCCGCCTCCAATCCACCTTAGCTTTCGGCTGCTCCTCCCACGCCGGAACTTGCAGGACAGCCTAGCGGCCCAATGAGCTGCCCGACGATCAGAGGGCGTCCGGAGAGCCAATCCCTGAGCGGCGCGCGTTGTAAAGGCGGGCCAGAGTGACGGACAGCGGGGGAGGTGCCAGGTTGGTTGCTAGCCGCCGCCGCTCGCCCCTGCGGACCGCTCTTTATTGTCACCCACGGCCGAGGCCAGCCCTGTGGGGCCCCGGGTGGCTCTGCAGTTGTGCCCGCCAGGCCGAGCCTACGGGCTCTGCGCCCCAGGCCGGGCCCGCGCAGGTGAGGGGCATCGCGCGGTGAGGGATCGGGCCCTGCAGCGAGGACGGCCTGTGCCCAGTACTCCTCGCCCTGGGAGATCGCCGTGGGGTCCATTCGGGCGGCCCGAAACCCCTGCCTTAAGTCCCGAGGGGCCTGGGAGATGCGGGTCGCCCGCGGAGGAGCGCAGCACTGCTCTGCTCAAGGGCCCTGCCTCTCCGGGTCAGCTGGCCCCCGAGGGCCTGGGAGCAGGCTCCTGCCCCTCCCGATCCTGCGAGCTTGCGGCACGGTTTTGTCCAGGGTGAGGTTGGCCTCCCCAGCCTCCCCTCATCCGGCTTGAAGGTTTCCATGGAGAGGCCATGTTTACCGCCCAGAACCTCACTGGCTGCACGTGGGGCTGAAAAGCCCTGTCCACCAGCTCAAGAGCCAGCCAGAGTCCACCCGGGTGTAGCCAGTGCCAAGAAGGGGAAGGTGTTAGGTTTCACCCACACAACCAGAAATACGTAACCGGGGACACTGGCCAGACTGATGGCAGAGCAGCCTCAGAGTAGGGACACTGCCCCCCTCCCCCCCACCGCACACACACCCGGATGTCAGGACCAAGGCAGCATCACTTTGGACCATGGTGAGTGTATGCTCTTGGCTCCTTGGACTCGGCAAGGCGATTGTAATCACTTAGCATTTGCCCCGTGTCCTTATCTCTCACCTAAGTACTCACCACTTGAGTGCCTTTCACATGCCAGGGGCCGAGACTGCATGATCCCTGTCCTCTCAAGGATGTCCTAGAGAGCAAAAGCAGTTTGACAGAAGGAAAAGTGATGGACAGTGTGGAGGCAAGGGAATTGCAGATGCAGAGGTGTGTTGGGATGCACTGCCGAGGTTTGGGGAACAGGAAGGCAGGCTTGGTTAGTTCAAAGTGGAGTGGTTACAGAGGACAGGGCCAGAGCTGGACAAGTCAGGCATTCAGATTTATTCTGTCTTAAGAAGATGTTTCCCCCAGGTGTGAAGTGAGCTGAGAGCAGTTCAGAAGGATTCAATGAGTGATGTGAGGTTGAGCCCTGGCCAAGTAGGGCTTCTATACTTGTGCAAGGCAAGGACCCAGTGGTTGGATCAGAGATGTAGTGTGGAAGAGACCAGAGACCACAGAACACCCATGAACTCTGTTCTGTGGTGATGCAGGAACTTTTATGATTCCGCATCCTGCTAGAGTCGCTCAAAGCTCTTGAGGGATCTCCAAGGTCCAACCTCAAAGTCATATTTGAACCCCAGGCTAGCCTAGAAAGATGTACTTTTTTTTAAATGCAGAGAATGTCCTGAACAGGTAGAGTCCTTTGATCAAGGACTAGGACTGAGGTAAGTGGCAAGGCCAGGCTCACACCCACTACTGCTTGCNGCTCCCACCCTCTGGGAGTGCTGGCCTGTGCCCACAAGGCCATGCCTCAGCTGCTCACTTCTCACCATTCAGAGAGCCCTGTGTAGTGTTTAAAGCAGTCTTATGCTCCTGANTGAGCTCCCATCCCTAATGGTGGCTTCCAGAGTTAGGTGGCAGGTAGACCGAGATGTCCAGGGCTGGTTGAGGTGGCGAGGGCAAGGGCTGAGATTCCTCCATGGTGTCTTGTCTTTTCTTTTTGGTCTCTGAAAGAAAATTTTAAGCCGGGCGGTGGTCAAGAACACCTTTAATCCCAGTGCTTGGGAGGTAGAGGCAGGTGGATCTCTGTGAGTTTGAGGCCAGCTTGATCTACAGAATGAGTTCTAGGACAGCCAGGGCTACACAGAGAAACTCTGTCTTGGAAAAAAAATATATTTATTTTAATTTGTGTGGGTCCCCTGGTGCTGGAGTTATAGGCGGTTGTGAACCACTGATATGGGTACTGGAAATCAAGTTCTGTCCCCTTAGAAGATCAGCAAGCGCTCTTAAGCACCAGGTCACCTCTCTAAGCTCCATCTTCCATCGTTTTTCAGACAAGGCCTCATGTAGCCCAGGCTGGCTTTGAATTGAACTCACTATATATCTGAGAATGGTCTTGAATTTCTGGTCCTCCTGCCTCCGCCTTCTGAGCACCAGGATTACACGCATATACTACCATACATGGCTGTGTGCCACGCTGGAGGTTAGACTAAGCCACATCCCTGGNCCCTATCATGGTGTCTGATTGTGTCTCTCATTTCTTTCTCAGGGCCANCCTGGTCCACCATGAAAGGTTCACGGACCATCAGTGCTACTCCTGAGGGCAGTCCAGAAGGTATGGACTTGAGTCTGGTTGGCCTCCCTCCACCCATGTCCCAGCGCCCCAGCAGTGCCTCTGCCACCAAGTCCATTGTCCGCTCCGTGTCTGTGGCCACAGGCAGTGAGCCGAGAAAGAAGGCATCGGTGAGTGTCGGGGCCAGGCCCCTTTTGGGGTGGCATCTGGTCTCTGGGTATAGTTCCTCACAAGAGCATCTGTCTCATATCCGTGGTCATCCTGTGGGCAGGGAGAGGGACCTCACGAGCCTAGTGAGCTGCCTTGGGGCAGACCTGCATCCTTCTAGCATCAGGCCTGCCCCTCTTGCTCCATTGCCTTTAGATTTCTTTTGGTTCTTTGAGTAGGTGGACCAGTGGGATGGTGACGAGCTACTGTGGCCTTGTAGAAACTGGGTGGGCAGCAGATGGGCAGGGCTTGGGGCTTTGGAGAGAGCTGCTTTTCCTTCCCCAGCCTGCTTCTGTGGGGCATGGGTTGGGGGTGTCACTCAGAAATCCATGAGGTGACCATAAGAGGCCAAGCTGGACTCTTGCCACCCAAAGCCACTGTCTGCTAGGTATTCTAGCCAGGCCAAGAGAGGAATCAAGTGCTTTGGGGACCAGGGCTGTGCCTGAGTCTGGCCTGAACTTCTAGAACAGGGAGGAGCCTGGGCGTGACCTGGACGCTACCTCCAGTCTGTGACTCTACCTGAGAAGCAGGTCCTTGCTGGGGTGAAGGGCTGGTTGATGGTCTGAGCTTCCTTTCTGGATAAAAGGCTCACCTCTACCTTCTTTCTGAAACATCTATCCCTGTGTCAGGTGAGGTAGGCCTACATCAGTCGGGCTGAGTTCCGGGACAGGGCTAGCCAGCCAATAGAGGACAAATTCCTGCAGTGAACTAAGGACCTGGGATGTCAAAACCAGTCCTTAGGCTGCCTCAGCAGAAGGATGGCAGCTCAGGCTAGCATGACTTTTGACCCTGCTACCCTCTGTGGCCACAGCTTTAAGTTACCAGTCCCTCCACCTTCCTATCAACATCCCTCCACTNCCCCGAAGCCCCAAGCATAGTGGCAACCGAGGGCCACATGTGTGGATAAAGATTGCTGCTGCATGGAGACAGTGTTGTATAGTTGAGGTCCCATGCTGCATGGCAGGCCATCCTCTGTAGCTACCTGGACCCATAGCTACCTCTTCCAGGCCTCCTGCCGAGAACAGTCCTGTCATGCTAGTCTTTCCTCCAGTGACAGCTCGTGTGGCTCAGTTGTGTGGAGAAAGCTGCCAAGTCCTCTCCCTGTGGGATGGTCCAGCTGTTTATTTCTGTAGGGCGGCCCTAGCCCTGGTGTATTTAATGAAAAGAGCAGCTCGCCTGGCCAGGACTCCTCTGGACCNGACTCGTCTTCCTGGTGTTGGTCCTTGTGACTGCTTCATCTCATCGGGATTCTGAAGAGCATTTTCCCCGGGCAGGCCTTGAAATCCTAAGAGAGCCAGCTTATCATTAGAGCAGATACCACATATGTGACAATGGAGCTAGCTTTGTCTCTGGGGCCTGCTCCTGGGCTGATGACACCCTGCCCTTTGCATCGGTGGCATTTAAGGGTTTTAGGCCATGACCTTATTTATCTAATGAACACTTCTTTTCCACCTTGATAACCTTCAGTGAGCACAAGGCCCACCCTCACCTCTTTCCTTGGTGTGAAGAATATAAAACTGCTGTCAGGAAACGGAAAAGGAAAGGGGCATTCTTGAAACAACTGGTGCAGTGCCAACACTGTGTGTGGATGTATTCAGCAACTCCATGTCATTAAGAGTAGGTCAGCCGGGCGGTGGTGGCGCATGCCTTTAATCCCAGCACTCGGGAGGCAGAGGCAGGTGGATCTCTGTGAGTGAGTTCGAGGCCAGCCTGGACTACCAAGTGAGTTCCAGGAAAGGCGCAAAGCTACACAGA
>LZPO01007967.1:446672-471156 GCA_001675575.1 Neotoma lepida
TCCAGCCCCATCTTTTTGTTCTTAAATGTAAAATATATTTACCCAGGTGGCAGTCAGTGGGACTTGGGCATACAGGTAGTTCTGGGAACCAGCAAGGTGGAGTGGAAGGGCCAACTTCGCACCATGGCCTGTGGGTCTCCTCCCGGAGCTGGGGACAGAGCTAGGCTTCTTTTTTTCCTGTCAGCAATATCATCAAGGCTGCAGCTGGAGAGGGCGGCGAGGGCGGTGCCTTTGGGAAGCCTCGGAAGAACTTCTCTGGTGGCAATCACTCCACCCGGGGCACCACCGGCCTGCTGAGGCGGAAGGAGGTGACTGAGGAGGAAGCTGAGAGGTGACTGCTCACAGGATGGGGTGGGACGAGGGACTTGGGACCTGTGACTCTGATGATAAGAGTTTCCACTTAGTAGTTGGTTTTTAGACAACGTGGATGGGAAAGCCATACTTGGTGAGACTCCATGTGTGTAAAATGCAAAGACAAGATGGTTATATAGGGGGAGGGGAGCTGTGGTCGCTTCGGGCTTGGCAGGAACCAGGATACCACAGGGATTGTTTTTAGGGTGATGGGAATGTTCTAGAATTGGATTGTGCTGATGGATGCACAACCCTGTAAATTTGCTTTAAAAACCATTGAATTGCATGCCGCAAATGGGAGGGTTTTATAGTATGGTAATTATACCTCAGTAAAACTGGTAATTAAAAACACATTTAGCAGAAAGAAGATAAAAGACTGAGGAGAACAGAAACACCTGCCTGTGGGTCTGTCCTTGNTAGTGCCCTCTGGGGCCTACAGGGGTGGGCACAGGCAGAGGTTCTGTAGCTGCCATGCTGGCTCCTTGCCAGGCCCCCTTAGTGGGTAAATAGCTGCGTTGGAGCCTCCTCGGTGGCCTCTGGACTTCCACCCAGACCACCTACCTGGCCTGTGACTCCAGGCTGAGTATAGGGGAGGGGTCCTGCAAGTAGACAGTGGGAGGGAGGGTGCCGGAAGATGAAGCCAGGAGCCGCCGGCTCCCCAAAGCTCCATCTCAGTGTTCCTCTGCGGATGGGCCTCATTCTACAGCCAGGGCTCCTATTGCAGGCAGCTGAAAGTTGGACCACTGCTGTCATCCTTGGTAAATGGATCTGCTTATAGCCAGCCCTTCTGGTCAGAGTTGACGGGTGTTTGTTTAATCGGCTTTATTGAGTTTTTATTTGTTTTCTTACAGCACTGGGATGGGACCCAGAGGCTTGTATAGGCTCAGCAGGAGCTACACCGCTGAGCTTTATCCCCAGCCCATTGGGTTTAGTTTTAAAATGTACTCATTTGACAGATGTATGCTTGAATCCCTGGCAGTTTGAGGGTAGAGCTTGGAGAATCAGGAGTTCAAGGTCATCCTCAGCTACATGGTGAATTTGAGGCCAGAGTGAAATACATGAGACTCTCAAAAACAAATCAGCGACTGGGTGTGGTGACGTACACCTCTAGTCCCAGCTCTCAGGAGGCAGAGGGGAGGATTCTGTGAGTTCAAGGCCAGCCTGGGCTACATAGAGAGACCTTGTCTTAAATGAATGAATGAATGAATGAATGAATAAATAAATAAATAAATAAATAATACTAAAAATAATTAGACTATTTCAGTTTCCCTCAGTTCCCTCAGGCTACCCACCCTGTGTGTTTCCTCTTCTGCCCTGACCTCAGCCACCACTGACCTGTTTGTTTCGTGCGCTTTGATGCTCTCGCCTCTTTGCAGCCCCAGGGATTGTGTGCTTAGCACAGCTCTCTGGTGCTTGCTCTTGCTCCTGAGCAGTGTCCTGTTGCCTGGAGGCATCACTCTTCACTCTGTGTGGTCACTTTCACTTTCTGGTGATTAAGCACAAAGCCATCCAAATCTACTGTAGGCTGACACTTGTATGTCCCTGGGCAGCTTCTCAGGAGGGTGGTTTTAGGTTTTAAAGGAATCCAGAAGGCTGGCCTTCCACATCACAGCCTGGTGGCAAAGGGCTGTGTGTAGCCACCATTATCTCTTTCCATGTGGACACTTGACTAACAAGTTCTTGTTCTAGGGCACAGGGATGTGGGGACCCCTTCCGGTTCTGAATCTGGTTCTTTGGACAGGTTTATCTACCAGGTAAACCAGGCTGCAGTCACCATCCAACGCTGGTACCGCCACCAGGTACAGAGGCGCCGAGCAGGAGCAAGCCTGGAACACCTGCTGGCGTCTAAGCGAGAGGTCAGTGTGACTGTGTAAGCCAACCAAAGCTCACCCAAGGGCTGGGCATAGCGTCCTCAGGGTCTCACAGCGCATGGTGGAGTTGTTAAGACAAATCAAATGGAATTCAGACCTAGGATTACCCACAGGTACATACCCGCTCTGTGGGCCTTGGCTTGGGTCTTAAAGCTGNTGTTGAGGTTGATGTGTCAGGAGACCAGCCAATGCTAGGATGACACCCTGAGCAAGCTCCTGGCCAAGTGCTACACAGCTGTCACCCCCCGATATGCCTCCTTCCATCTCCGGGTGGGGCTGGCTCTCTATTGAGCCAAGGTGGCAGATCCAGTGTCCTGGGGATCATCTCTTCTCTGCTAGTGAACTCTGCCNATTCCTGTGACTCTCAGGGTCCTGTGGAGGCCACCCAGCTGGTTCCAGGGCTCTGTCATCTTCCATTTCTGTAAAGTTAATGGCTTTGGCTCCCCTGGCAGGAGCAGAGGCAACGGCTGGGTAGTGGGAACCTTCTGGACCTGCACAGGCAGGAGGAGGCAGCAAGGAAGAAGGCCCGGGAGGAGAAGGCACGCCGGGCCAGGCAGGCAGCCATTCAGGTACCGGCTACCCTAGGTAGCATCCTAATGCTTGGGAACACCAAGCCTCAGGGCAGCTGTGCTGCAGAAGGGTAAGGGGACATATTGCTCTAGGCGGCTGCTCAGAGATGCTTCTCTGTCAGGAACTGCAGCAGAAACGAGCCCAGAAGGCAGGTGAGGCTGAGCAAAGGCCGCCTAAGGACAGACCAGAGACCAGAGCACTGGCACAGCCTCGACCCACCCAGGAGCCACCCTCGATGCCAGGCAGTACCACCCACCAGGCCCTCAAGGCCAACAATGCCAGTGAGTGGGTTGCAGTCTACCAGGATCTGGGAGGTCTGTGGTGGGAAGAAGCTGCAAGTTCTGCCAGGCTCAGTCCTCAAATTGTGGCCAGGCCTGGTGACTTTCACCTGCAGGATTGGGATCTCGGCCCCAGGTCATTACTCCCTACATCTGCTTCTGCCTGGGTCGCTTGTTGGCTCTGGACTTGAGGGTGCCCAGGCCTCGACAGATCATCCTGGCAATGGAACCTGTACAACTGAAGCCCGGCATTATGGGTTGTGCTTGTTTATACCCTGGAAGGTCAGGGGACCCCTCAGTGTCTCTTTGAGCTTGTACCTGGCTCCTTCCCAGGGCACCTCCACGTTCAGGCCCTGGGAGAGATGACACTGTGTTCTGTTTTATAGGTGCTGGCATCTACCCCACAGGCCCTGGAGACCCCTGCCCTCCAGCCTCTGAATCATCCCCAGAGCCCCAGCGGCCTCCAGAGGACAAGCCACAGGTCTGGACACAGTGCCCTTTCCCCTCTGATTTTGGCTTTGGGGCATGTCATGCCTGGATGGCCTAAGCTGATGTTTCCCTGACCTTTCTTCAGCTTTGGGGTCCCTTGTCCTGAAAGTATGCCCGGAGGGCTCCTGTTGTGATGTGGAACAGCAGCCTGGTGATCTCACTGGGGTGAGGTCTCACAGAACTGCTCTGGAATTCTACTAGGAGTTCATAGTCGCCAGGGGAGGGATACTGTGTCTGTCTCCTTGAAAGAGGAACTTGAAGTTCAGAGGGGACAGCAAGGCCACAAGACCGCTCAGTGTGAGACTGAGCAGGGGCCTTTCTCCCCTGAGGATGGCATCTTGTTACATGTGCCAAGTGGTAGATGTGCTGATCCATGGGGATGGGTAGCACTGGGTGGGCCTTGTACATGGGGTGGCTCTCAGTCACCACTAGCCTTGCTGATCTCCCTCCCTGCCTGTCTGCTGTAGGACATTCATTCCCAGGATGTAGCCAGAGAGGACTTGGAAGTGTTGGGCACTACCAGGAACAAGGCCAGGACCAGAGCAACCCTGGATGAGCTGCTAGACACACTGAGGCTACTGGAGGAGGAGCCTGAGCCGCTGCCCCGCCCAAAGACCTATCACAAAGACAGATATGCCTGGACCGATGAGGTGAGTAGGCACCTGGCACTGGCACCATCTGCATGGGTCAGGAGGCCTCCGAAGGGATCAGGGAAGGCTGGTACCACCATGTTCCTGTTTTAGTTGGGATCCTAACAAGGGCCAGATGTGGCCTATTGGCCTCTGCTNTCCCTTCCCTTCTGGTCCTTGAGGTTGAGACACAGTGACCCATGAGGGTTCACACCTCTCTTGCTGCAGTAATATTCTCTGAGCAGCAGGAGGCCGGCCCTTCTTCCATAGCCAGGCTTATTGACACTCCCCCCCCCTCACTGCCCCCTGTCCCTGAGGGATCCCAAGTCCTCAGGCTTCCCTAACAGCCTCCCATGCTGGGCCACCTGCAGGAGGAGGACACCAACTCCCTGACAGCTGACAACCTGGAGAAATTTGGGAAACTGAGTGCACCCCCAGGCCCACCTGATGACGGGACTCTGCTCTCAGAGGCCAAGCTGCAGAGCATCATGAGCTTCCTGGATGAGATGGAGAAGTCAGGACAGGACCGGCCAGCACCCCAGCGAGAGGTAGTCAGCCACCAGGCCCCTGGGTGGCTCCCAGTAGGAATTGATCACTTGCAAGACCTTACGCAGCAAGCAGTCCCAGTCCTGAGTTCTGAACAGAGGTGAAGGCTGACGGGGCTGTCTTCTCCCACTCTGGGCTCCTGTCTAGATGGGTTATCCTGTCCAGGTGGATGGTCCTGACATCCCTGGGCTCTGGTCTTCCTGGCTATCTTTCCTGAGTGAACACCGGTGACCACGATGAGTGGAGTAATGTCTTGTTTTCATGGGGCCAGGAAGGTCAAGGGTGGATAGATCTTGTCTGATGATCTGTGTTAGAGCGTCAAGGCCATAGCCAGCNCTCCTTCTGCACTGAATAACAAATACAGTTTCCATGGGTTGACTTGTCATCCACCGTCCCTTGACCAGATGCCCTGTGTAGCTGTTGTTCCCTCACAGCAGGGTAGAGCAGGGGTCATGTAGTGACTTCCCTTGGAGGGTGGGCATCACGTGGGAGGTAGCTGCTGGGTGGCCTGCCTGAAGCTTGTCATCTTAGAGCCTGGTGCTGGAGGCGGGCCAAAGGCCCCTGGAAGTGGGGTCTGAGGGGAGTTCATCCATGATGCGGCTAAAGCTAGAGGTAGAGGAGAAGAAGCAGGCCATGATTCTACTGCAGAGAGCTCTGGTGAGTCCGTCAGCCATCACCCCAGGGCTCTAGCTGGGATGAGGACTGCCAGCATCCTACTGAAGAGGCCTGAGCCATTGTCATCCCCAAGGCTATGTCATTGTCTTCTCTCCCACATGGCCCGTGGTCTCTGGCAGGGACCCAATGCCAGTACCTCCTGTCCATACCCCTTGCAGGCGCAACAGCGTGACCTCACCATCCGACGTGTTAAGGAGACAGAGAAGGAGCTGAGCCGGCAGCTGCGACAGCAGAGGGAGCACTATGAGGCCACCATCCAACGACACTTGTCCTTTATTGACCAGGTGACACAGCTCTGGGAGGCTGTGTGGGGTGAGAGGGATTGGTCTGCAGACCTAGGGTTGGTGTCACTGTCCCTCCATTGGAGTGCAGTGCCAACTGCAGGACCACTGTGGTCGAGGCCCNGTGGTAGTTCTCCAGTTGGCTGGCCTAGTAGAAGTACCTTAGGGTGGGCCTCAGAGCCTCACCCCACCCCCCATCACAGCTGATTGAAGACAAGAAAATTCTGAACGAGAAGTGTGAGGCAGTGGTGACTGAGCTGAAGCAAGGGGACCAGCGGTGTCGAGAGCGCGTGGCCCAGATGCAGGAGCAGCATGAACTGGTGAGCTGCCTGGCTGATACCAGGTTGTGAACAAGTTCCCGGGGCGGCACATGGCATGTGGCCTGAGGGTGCAGGTGAAGATTGCCAGCACCTTTTCCTTTGTTCCCTTCCCTCTGCGTGAGATTTTTGATTGTTTAGACAGGGTTTCTCTGTGTAACAGCCCAGGCATCCTGGAACTCACTTTGTAGACCAGGCTGGCCTTGAATCTCACAGAGATCCACCTCCCTCTGCCTCCTGGATTAAAGGAGTGTGCCACCATGCCCAGCTTTTCTTTTTCTTTTTCTTTTTCTTTTTCTTTTTCTTTTTCTTTTTCTTTCTGCTTCTCCGTCTTCTTGAACTGTATATCCAAGTGTTGAAAAGGGACAGGTCCTGAGGTGTGGGCTGCCACATCCCAGGTAAGCATGTACCACCACCTGGTCCTCTCACAGGATAGTGGCCACGGACCCACAAGTCCAAGCCTGGCTTACTCCAGGGAAGTCCTGAGTAACTGAACCCGCTCATCTTCACTCTACCAGGCACCTCAGCTCCCACCTGATTGGCCAGCAGAAGCTGGTTAAAAGTCTGACTCAACCACCTGGCTGTGCTCCCCAAAGCATAGAGCTGGCATCCCTAAAGGTGCCCTAGACTGGAGCCCAGACCCAAGTGAGGATGGGCTGGCTCTGTTTAAAGAGACCCCAGCATCCATAGCCCACCACAGCCGGGGTTAGAGACTGCAGCTCTCGGGTGGCCCTGTCAGCAGCAGCAGGAATGGAGCCATTGCTCCAGGCCATCCACGACAGCCCAGGAACTCCCTCCCCCCTTGGTCCTTGGCTCCCATGCAGAAAAGAACTTCAGTATTCATCAGTGTTGGAGTTCATTAAGACTTGTAGAGCTTAAGCACAGNAGCTGATAGAGGTGCTCAGGAGCCCCACAGGGGCGAGNGTGGCTTCTCTCTGCAGAGCCGGGCGTTCTTCACAGTGGGTGTACATAGATCCTGTAGCTTTCTAAGTTACGTTGTTAGAGCGTGTAATGTGCAAAGTTTAAGGGTTAAAGAATTTCTTTCTGTAAGTGAGGTTGTAAAGTAAATATATGAGGGTTATTGCTTAGATTTAGGNCTGAGAGAATTGCTAAAACAAGGTTATAAATCATTTTTGCCTCTAGTTTCCTTACTGTCTTTGATGTTTTTGGTGGCGGTGTCTTTAGGAGAACACGCATTGTCCCTGTAGTCAGTTTAGGCTTTGATGATGCTGTCTGTCAGCAGGAAAGGCACTCCAGTTTTCAGATGGAGGGCTTCATTCTCTGCCCTTTGGGATGGCCTCAGTTCCAGTAGGTGGCAGCATCCCTCTTGGGGATGGAACCTCTACAAACCAGTGGCTGTAACCATCCTACCTGGTGCCTCAGGCTGGAATATGTGTAGTAGGGTGGTCCCCACCCCTGGGGAGAAGAAGGAGCTCTGCAGAGTACAGGCCCAGAAGGTGGCAAAGGGACAGGGGACCCAGGATGCCCCTCTCATCTCTGCATTCCGACTTCCTGTGTTCTTTACCTAGGAGATTAAGAAACTCAAAGAACTCATGAGTGCCACTGAGAAAATCCGCCGCGAGAAGTGGATCAATGAGAAAACGAAAAAGATCAAGGAAATCACAGTCAGAGGTGGGGACACTTTTGAGAGAGAGTGGCATCTTCAGTCCCATATGTTGTGGCACTGAGTGTAGCTGTTCCTGTGTGAGGCCCTGGTGAAGGCTGCCTGTGGCAGGGAGATACAAACTCCATTTCAGCTGCTGGCTCCCAGTTCACAGAACCTGAGGGGGCCTTGGCCTCTTGGAGGCTAGTGTGGAACGTCAAGGCAGGTGACCGGCATGTTGGTCACACTGCAGAAAACAGGAAACTAGAGAAAGGAAGTACCAGGGCCCCTTAAGCTGACAGAGTTGGTATGTGAAGGAGCTGTGGACCCTTAAGTGGTTTTAGGGAGCACCTCAACCTGGCCTTACCACAAGTCCTCTTCCTCCAGGCTCCTGAGCACNNTGCCATTGGAAAACACACTAAGGGGCTGGGTTGCTATGTGTACCACAGGCTGGGAAAGCCACTGTAGTCTGATGGTGTCTCCAGAACAATCCTGGAGCTAGGTCTCTGGGGTACAGTCCCTGTCTCTTCTCTCTCCATAGTATATCATGCTTGCTGTGCTTTGGGGCNGTGGCTGGGTGGAAGGGGCCTTGCAGCCCTATCTCTGGTGCAACCCCCGTCCCCACAGGTCTGGAGCCTGAGATCCAGAAACTCATTGCCAAGCACAAGCAAGAAGTGAGGAGGCTCAGAGGCCTGCACGAGGCTGAGCTGCAGCAGCGTGATGAGCAGGCCGCACAGCGCCACCTGCGCCAGGCAGAAGAGCTGCGAGAACACCTAGAGCGGGAGAAGGAGGCGCTGAGCAAGCAGGAGCGCGAGCGCGCCCAGCAGCGGTAGGAGGGCACTGGATGCTGTGGGCTTAGAGCAGCCACCGGTTTCCCCTGGACCAGTAGCAGTCTGCGTGGGACTTGTGCAGCCCACCTGCCAGGCCAGCACTATGAGATTNGATTGTGGGTTCATTTACATGAGATTGTTGTTACAGTACTCAGATGTCAGAACTTGCTAAGCTGAACCCAAAGTGATATGTAGGCTCTGCTCTGCTGCAGAGGCCAGCCTCATTCATTCCCTCAGCCCTAGGGTTTACCACTCTTAAGGTATGACCAGACTGTGATGTCAGAGCCTGGGACTTGGCCAAGGGACATGGGATTGCCTAGGCACCAGTGCCCACCAGTATACAGCCCTTCCTTCACTATCAGTGCCTCCAGGCTGGCTCCTCTCACAGGACCCACTGGCATTCTCAGGAAGGACAAGGGTACCAGGAGCTTGCTCAGGTCAAAGAACCAGGTGCCTGACTTTCACCTGAGAGTAGAGCTAAGCAGAGAGAGGCCAGTGTGAGGACACAGTGAGCCACAAACTCCACTGAGCTGNGACCATTTCACAGCTTTGTATGGGCTTGCAGCTGAAGGAGGCTGTGGCCCTCCAACAACAGAGGGTCCCTGGGAGCTGATGTGGCTGCCTTGGCCAGCAGAGTGGTTGACATTGAGTTCAGTGGCCACCCATTANACTGTAAGCATCCTCACTGTCTGCAGGTTTGAGCAGCACCTGGAGCAGGAACATCGGGCCCTGGAGCAGCAACGGCGGCGACTCTACAGTGAGGTGGCTGAAGAGAAGGAGCGACTGGGCCAGCAGGCAGCCAGGTGCCACTGAGGGCTGTTCTCCTCACAGTGACCCCTGGCCTGCCCAACCGCTCTCACAGTGACGCGTTATTCCCTGACTCTTGCTGGCCTGCAGGCAGCGGGCAGAGCTGGAGGAACTGAGGCAGCAGCTGGAGGAGAGCAATGCAGCCCTGACTCGAACCCTGAGAGCTGAGTTTGAGAGGAGCCGGGAGGAGCAAGAGCAGAGGCACCAGGTTGGCGTGCCATCCCCCTTGGAGTGCTAGGAGGGGGGTCTCTCATGCCTGACCCCTCAACAGGGTGGGCAGGGCCTTGGAGTGGCCCGCAGGCTGCTCACAGCCTATCCCCTCCAGATGGAGCTGAAAGCCCTGAAGGACCAGCTAGAAGCTGAGAGACAGGCGTGGGTGGCCAGCTGTGCCAAGAAGGAGGTAGGACCAGCCAGGGTGGGCTGTTCAGGGCCCTCTGGGTGCTTGCTCTGGGTGTCACTCCTAGCTGCTTGAGGGCTTGGTGGTTCATTCCTGGCTGTGCCATGCTACTCGCTGTCTGCATGTGGATCCAGGAAAGTTAGAATCAGAACAGGAAGAAGTGGGGCTGGGCAGATCCTGAAGGCCTGAGAGGACTTATCCTNCCTCTCCAGGAGTCACCCTGCCTGTGCCCTTCAGAGTCAGCTGATACCCAGACCCTGAGGCCCCGTGGCCACAGGGCAGGTTTGCCATTTTGGCTTGGCCTGTCTAACAGTAGTAGTTGATTGTCGTCAGCTCTAGTTCTCTAGGAGGGAGGAACAGCCTGTTACAGTGATGGCCTCCTTATCCAAGGGGCCATACTACCCAGGGCCCATCTCATGCCTCTGTGCTCACAGGACGTCCTGAAAACACGACGCTGTCCTCTGGGGGTCTGGGCAGACCGGAGCCCTTCACCTCTGACCTATGCATCTCCCTGTGGCTCAAGGCAGGGACCATTCCCGGAGCCCCTGAGGCTAGTCCTGCCACTGTCTCGCTCAGGCTTCTCCTATCCTCTGTCCTGGTGGCAGATTCTGAGACTGTTGTGTGTGCTACAGGAAGCATGGCTGCTGACCAGGGAACGTGAGCTGAAGGAGGAGATCAGAAAAGGCCGAGACCAGGAGATTGAGTTGGTCATCCACCGGCTGGAGGCTGATATGACATTAGCCAAGGAGGAGAGCGAGAGGGCAGCCGAGAGCCGGTGAGCTGCCTCCTGCCTTTAGTTCAGTGAGCGGGCCAGTTTAGATGGGGAAGGCCCAGAGCAGAGGTGGTGGGATGTCCTCAGACTGCCACCTGCCTCTGCCTGCCAGCGTGAAGCGTGTGCGGGACAAGTACGAAATGGAGCTCTCCGAGCTGGAGCAGTCAGAGCGGAAGCTTCAGGAGCGGTGCACAGAGCTGAAAGGACGCCTCGGGGAGGCCGAAGGGGAGAAGGAGCGCCTGCAGTCCCTAGTACGGCAGAAGGAGAAGGAACTGGAAGACGTGCGGGTGGTGAGTAGCCCCAGGCCCTTTGTGCTTTGGAGCCCTCCATCCTGTCAGCCTCCTCACAGCCTCATTGCTGCCCAGGTGAACACACAGATGTGCAGTGAGCGGGCCAGCCTGGCCCAGGTGGTCCGACAGGAGTTTGCAGACCAGCTGGCAGCCTCCCAGGAGGAGAACCAAAGGGTGAAAGCAGAGCTTGCTGAGCTGCGGGCCCGCCAGCAGATGGAGCTAGATGAGGTGCATCGGAGGTGGGTGGTCAGGACTTCAGGTAGGGGCACAGGGAACAGTCATGCATCTTCCTTTCTCTTCCACATAATGCAGACATAGCCCATGAGCAGGAGCACACATGGCTTCCAGCTTTGTGTGCAGGAAGACTGGGCATTTTCCCCCTGGGTGTCACTTAGTTCTGGAGCATTGAGTGTCTCATCAGGGCTGGCAAGGACCCACATGTGCTTCTGCAAGGAGGTGGGCCAGGATTCTGGCTCGGGCAGCTGTTGTTCAGTAGAGGACCAGCTGCAGGGAGGGTGACAGTGAGTACCCAGAATCTTAGTCCATTCTGAGGCTGAGACTGCCTGCCTGTGTGGCTAACAGAGAATAAGACAAAGTCATGAGATGACTTCTCACCTATCTTGGTCTGCACAGCACCATGCCCAACCCCCTTCCTTCCAAGAACCACTTTAGCATCTGGTTGTCATGGAGACAGTGGCCCAGGGCCAGCTGCTCNGGTCAAGGTCAGCAGGGCTGAGACCAGGTGGTAGGAGGCTGCCCTTTGGGCTGACCTGGGACTGAAGTTGAGGGCTGCGCAGACGCCCACTGCCATCACTGCAGGGTGAAGACGGCTCTAGCAAGGAAGGAGGAGGCCGTGAACAGTCTCCGGAAGCAGCATGAGGTGGGTCCCTCTGTGGGTCATTGATGGCCTTGCCTGGGGTGAGGGCATCCAGGGCCTGACTGAAATGTGTTGCAGGCTGCTGTGAAGCGGGCGGACCACCTAGAGGAGCTGCTGGAGCAACACAGACAGCCATCTTTGAATGCTAAATGACATCACCCTCGGGGTGAAAAACCAAGCCTGAGGCAGATGCTCAGCCCTGCAGTGTCCAGGTCACCTCCCAAGACACAGGGCTGAGGGTAGTCCAGCAGCTGGTGTGAGAGGCACCCCTGATGGAACCCCAGTGCTCAGGACATTACTGTCAGCCTGCCTGCAGCTGTTTTGTAGTAAAATATGTTAGCTTTTTTGTTTTTTGTTTTTTTTTAGTGTTTCATGTCACTGGCTTGTCTTTCTCTGCTGTGTTGGGCTTGGGGGGCAGGAAGCTGGAGATCACAGAGAGCCCTGTTTCATGGCTGTAGGACTAGCTCCGACTCTTGCCTCTCCCTCTTCCCATGTGTCCAAGCTGACAGGGAAGTGGCCTGCAGCCAGNTCCTCTGCTCTCAACGCCAGGCCCCAGCAGGCAGTGGCCGTTCGTTCCCACCTTGGCCTCTCAGGAGGATAGCAGACTCACCTCCTGGAAGGAACTATGTCTCTAGCCCAGTCCAGAAACCTCAGCTTCTTCCTTTTTAAATATGTATTTATTCATTTAAAAAGTTTACATGTGTGTGTGATTTGCCTCCATGTATGTCTGTGTACTGCCTGTGTGCCTGATACCTGCAGAGGCCAGAAGTAAGCATAGGATCTCCTTGAACTGGAGTTACAGACAGTTTTGAGCCACCATGAGGGTGTTGAGACTTGAACCCAAGAACCTCTCAGTACCCTTTNCCTTGCTTGGTGGGCTGTTGATACTTCCCAGCCTAGGTGGCCTGACTACCCAGTAGTCCACACACGGGAGGCAGAATCCTGGAGCANTTGGCGTGGACAAGGCCTTCTGAGCAGGCTTCACTAAACCAACATCTTCCCAGACAGGCCATGCCCCTGAGCCAGTGCCCTGGAAGACCCTATGGGGTGTAGCTGCAGCTGGCTACCAGTCCACCCTGCTGCTTCCTAGAAGCTGCTGCCTGAAAGGGCCTGACTGGTCCATGGCTTCTCTGCAAAGTGCCACCTGCTGACTGAGTCCCCGGCCTGCTCTGTGCCTGGGCACCTCAGAGAAGNCTGGTGACGAGATTGCATATGGTGTGGTATCACTCCCCTAGCTCCTGTTAGCTCAGTATGTGGGCTCCAGGACCCTCAGCTTATTGTTCAGGGGTTCAGACCAGAAGGGAGGGCCCAGGACCAGAGGTGAGGCTGTGCTCACAACCTGAAGACAAATGTGAATTCAGGGCACAGGTAGTGCTCCAGGGTCTGGACACAAGAGGAGGCTGAGGTCAGCCGCAGGGTTTGCGTCAGAGGCTGCAACTGTGCATTGAGTGTGGATCTGTTTGGGTTGGCAAGATGGCTTACCAAGGTAAATTGCTTGTCACATAAACCTATCAACCTGAGTTCAATCCCCAGAACCCACATGTCTCAGTTGGAGTGACTGTGCCGTGATGAAACACCATGACCAAAACCAATGTGGGGAGGAGAGGGCTCGTTCAACTCACACTTCCACCTCACAGTTCACCATCAAAAGAAGTCAGGACAGGAACTCAAACAGGGCAGGAACCTGGGGGCTGGAACTGAAGCGGGTGCCCTGGAAGAGTGCTACTTACTGGCTTGCTCAGCCTGCTTTCTTACAGAACCCAGGACCACCAGCCCAGGGATGGCACTGCTCACAATGGGCTGGGCCCTCCCCCATCAATCACTAATTAAGAAATGCCCTGCAGCCCTGCCTACAGCAGGATCTTACAGTATTTCCTCAACTGAGGCTTCCTCCTCTCCAATGACTCTAGCTTGTGTCAAGTTGACATAAGACTAGTCAGCACAGCATGTAAAGGTGGACAACTCCACAAAGTTGTCCTTTGACCTCCACATGTACGCTGCTGCACACACACACACACACACACACACAGTGTATGCATACATTACAGTTTGTTGGAAGACATTTCGGGGAGGGGGGCCGTTAAACAACTGTGAGCTGGGCATGGTGCTTGTAATTAGTGTTCAGAATGTGGAGACTGGGGACACCCTGAGCAAGTTGGCTAGCTAGACTAGTACATTGGGGAGCTCTGGTTTCCGCTGAGAAATCCTGCATTAAATAGTGTGGGAGTGATCAGGGAAGGCCTCCATCAGCATCCTGCCTCCACATCCATGCTTTTATGTGCAACCGTACCTCCACACACATGTACCCACACGTGTGAACACATATATACAAGCATTCCTACTGCACACACAGATACACGCAGAAGGAAAAATAAAGGAACGTGCTACGGTTGTGAATTAGGGTGTTATACCCTATATCCACAAGGTCTGGTTAACTCATTGCACTGAGGCACCTGCAGCCTTACTGATTTCTTCCGACTTTCTCTGTCAGTTCTGAGGGGAGAAGCTCACATCTCCTGCCATAGTCATCTCAGCTAACCTGCTTTTGCTTTATGCATTGTGAGGCTATGTTCGTAAGTGTATACACACNTTTAGAACAACTGTGAGTCTCTGTGGACGACCTTTTATCANGAGCCACGCCTCTGACTCCCTTGGAGTCTCATTCATTCAGCCATACCGGCTTTAATCCCAGGAAGTGANGGCTGGGCAGAGAAAGGTATATAGGGCGTGAGGAAACAGGAACTAAGGCAGTTCAGCTGAGAGCCTTTTGGGTGAGGACTCAGAGGCTTTCAGTCAGAGGATTCNTGGAGTTGGTGAGGTAATAGGTGGTGGCTGTGGCCTGCTCTGCTTCTCTGATCTTTCAGCTTTTACCCCAATATCTGGCTCTGGTTTTTTTTTATTATAAGAACATTTAACATCCGAACANCACTGTGCCTGTCGGCACCTACCGTACTACAGCCGCTATGCCAGACAGGCCCAGGGAAGACTGGAGAAGGGAACTTCAGGAGTTGAACATCAGGCTGAGGGAAGAAGGCAGGACCAGTGCTCCTAGCCAGACATGGGACTATCTTCAGGGTGCACAGAGTAAAGTGGAAANAGGGATGGAGAAGGGACAGGTGGACACACCCACTTCAAGGTTCATCCTCTCCCTCTTCCCGACCTTGTGCCCATCCTGCTCATGTGTGCACTCCTCACATAAACATACATAAGGCAAAAACCATTCAAAGTTGTTTTTCTGTTTTCCTGGCACATGGCATCTGCCCTTTCAGTTGCCTCCTGGAAACGACCGCTCGGCCATAGGCTCACTCCGCAGCCCTCACCAGGCAGGGGCTCCTCACCGTGCTGTTACNTATTTGGGATTGTTTTCCTCGGTCAATTTGGAAAATTCTAAAGCAGGAAACTGATTTGTAGGAAATGCCCCAGTTTTACAAGATAGACCTTTTACTTCCTGGATGTGGTGAAAGGTGCCTCTTGTGAGGGTGACAGTTGGTGGCCGCCATGGGAGGGAGCAGGATGAAGCTTCTCCTTAACATCTTTGAGCAAATCCCCCAGTTTCTATAGAGACTCTCAAGGGTTCACAGAAGACCCTTTGGAAATGTGCCCTGTAATCGCCCCCCCACTCCTCAGTAGGGAAACTGAGGCATGGAGCAGCTGAGAGCCTGAGCCTGAGTAAAGCTCATGGTCAGCTGACTTTAAAAAAATTATCTTTATTTCATATGCATTCGTGTTTTTGCCTGTATGTATGTCCGTCCGTATGAAGGTGTTGGATCCTCTGGAACTGGAGTTACGGACAGTTGTGAGCTTCCATGTGGGTGCTGGGAATTGAACCTGGATCCTCTGGAAGAGCAACCAATGCTCCTAACAACTGAGCCATATCCCCAGCCCCCAGCTGCCTTTATTTTAAACCTGTGGCTGCCCTGAAAGTCCAGACTGGCATTTACTGGACCAGGCAGGCAAGGATGGGCCACAGCTGGGTAGTGGCACCCTGGGGACTTCTGCTCACCTCATATGCCAAATAGATCCCTAGCAGCCCCTTAGGTTTGTGGCCAGAAGCTGGGTGTGAGGGCAAGATGAGCCAGATCTCAGGGCAGCCACAGAGATGCCCACGCTGGCTCTGCCCCCAACAGACCTTCCCAGCCTACAAGGCCAACTCCCCTCTGCTCAGAAACCCCTTGGACTAGGGAAAACCTGCTCCATTCAGCATTGCTGAGATTCATTCTACCCCATCTGTTAGCTGCTGTGAGACTCGAGGCAAGATGTGGGCCTGGCAGGTCTTCACCCTGAAGCTGCTTGACTCTCCTCCACTAGGCCATCGGGTCATTAAGGGACAGGCGGGCATAAAAGGGGGCAGGCATGGCAGCTGAATGGACAGACCCTGGGCTCAGGCACCGCTTCCCTAGCCATCACTGTTACCTGATGTCTTACCTGATGTCTTCCAATCTATGAAGCACTCTTGTCCCTGTCCATGGTCTGGAAGGTCTTTTGGGTGACACTCTCTAGCTGCCCAGAGGCCTGGAACTTCTGCATACACTCAGGGCACTTGAGGTAACTGAAGGACTCTGGTAGGCTCTGGTCACCTATGCCAGCCTCTTACCTGCTACAGGGCAGTCTGGTGGGTGGCACAGGGCCTGGGTTCAGGGATAGGGATGGCCTAGTCCTATATCCCTCCCCACTGGACAGGATCAAGTTGAGGCACAGTATTATGGTATCTCATGTCTGAGGGNAGTAACTCTGTGTCCTCATCTGAGTGATGTGCCCATGCCTAAAGCCATCTTCATCTGGGTGATCAGTCCTTGTCTATCCTGGCCCTGACAGGACAAAAACAGATAAAGGCTGTAGGCCCCGCCCAGCTGTGGCTGTCCCTACCTGCCTGGGCTTGCAAATCCATAAACCTCAGTGTGTAGGTAGGGGCCACAGACCAAAAAGGGGTAACTGACCTAGGGAGTTGCATAGGGATCTGGGCTCTCAGCTACTCCTGATTTCCCCACAGAGAAAGGTGATTGCAGGACACCTACTCATGAAAGTGCCGTCACGATATGGCACTTGTTCCTGCCTGAGAAGAGATGTCACTGCCTATCCTTTAGAGGGAAACCATGTCATGCCAGGGCCATCAAGGATGACTGGGCAGTCATCCAGTGGGCAGGCAAGGGATACAGCATACACTGAGATGGAGGCCAGCATCCTGTGTCTCTCTGGGCTGTACCCTATGACCCACTAAGTTCTTGAGTTGCACCCCCAGGGGGTGTTGTATTCTGGGGTGCCCATAGAAACNAGTCTTTCTGAGCTCCCCAGCTGCAAGACTGGCAGAGGTCAGAGGCTCCTGACCCTCCATAACGTTCATATGATGGAGTGTTCTGGAACGTGTGTGTACCAGGAAGTACAGTCTGTGGTCCTGAGCAGGACTGGATGGTGGCTGGGGTCATCTCTAATCTCCTGATGTGGCCCCAGAATAGGGTCCTACTTCCTAACCCTGGGCATGAGCACCCCAGCTGCTGTGTGGTCTGGGGAAGGGGTGAAATGATGGTGACTGACAGACCTGAAATCGGTGGTGGCAGATGAGGGNCAGGTCGGTACTCAGCTCCATGGAATCAAATCATTTCTTGAGAGTTACAGGCCATGTGGTCAGTGAGGACTCTGGAATGTCAGAGGTCTGTTCTGCACGTGGGAATGNCTGTCTGCCATGGAACATGTCGCCTATTTTATGGAGGCAGCTAGACCAGGAATCAATGTCCTGTCTTCTGAGTGCCTGGTGCCCCTGGGCTGTGTGGTTCTCTGCCCTCTTCCCATTGGACCGCTGACTTGGTGCCCCTTCTACCACAGTGCTGGAAACAGATGGGGTCAAGACCTGGGGTTGTGTGGATATAGCTCCAGCAACCAGGCCTGGATGGACTTTCACTGGATCCTCACCCCCAAATAGCCGGAGGTCCTTCCCAGCTCCCTGCGCCTCTCTCTGTACCTGGGAAGTCCTTCTTCTCTTCTGCAAAGACCTTTTTCCCTTCTATCTCCCGTCAGCTGGCATTCTACCGTCAGAGCTGGCTGGTTTCACAGTCTGCCAGCCACCCCACAAGTCCCCAGCAACAACAATCCTCCTGGCCTTCTGAGTGAGAGGCTACTCCAGCATCCAGCATCAGCCAAGGATGCTGAGTCACAGGCTGAGATAAGAGAAAGGCCTACAAAGGCAGGAGGGGNAAGGGGGACAATGAGGCCCTGGGCCCACTGCCCTGCAAGTCCTGACCCTCGCACCACCCAGTGCACAGGGCCAGAGAGTAGTGAGCAAGGTCTCAGACTTCCATGTTATCCTAGCTTCTGGTCACCCTCATACATACAGAGTTCATGAGAACACATGAGCTCACGTCTGAGACCAAGCAGATGAAATTGCCTTTGGACAGGGCCTCTCCACATCCACACTAAGCTGGGGAGCCCGGCCATCAGCAGCACCTGGCCTCCATGGTGTCTGGATGGGAGCCTTGACCAAAGCCATAGATTGGAACCCAGACTTGGAGCCCTGAGCTGGTTGCAAGGCAAAGGTACTAAGCAGGAGGGGCCGTGCAGTGGGAGCCACCAGAGAGGGACAGGCAGGACTCTGCTGGCTGCAAGGCTGGCCAGCACAGTGGAGCGGAGGGAGGCACTGTGGAGAGGTGAATACCACATTCAGGCTCAGATTTGGGCCTGGGTGAAGGAAGGCTCAGCACAGCAGATTTTGGTGACTGGTGAGAATTCCAGAGTATGCAAGGATTAGTTCAGTTTGTCCTGTATGTCCAAGCCACACTCTCTCCCCAGATCACAGTCACTCCTGTCCCCCGCCACCCCACAGGAAAGAGGCCCCTTGCTGTCTGTGAACACTAGTTACTTATCTTCTTCCAGATGGCTTCACCCTGCCTGGAGCCTGGCACCTATTGGTGGTCACTCCGAGCTGACAGAGTGAGGAGGAGGGAAGCTGGGCTGTGTCCTTGAAGGAGTGTGGTTTTCCCTCAGAAGTCCCTGGCTCAGGAGTGACATACCAAGCTGTGGTATGAGGGCTCCTCACTTTCTGATGAAGGAGGCATTCATTTTGATATGTCCATAGCAGATGGCAATGAATGTGCACCTGCCATTGGTGGGCCCTGCCCCAGGCCTCAGCGACACTCACAGCAGCCCCCAGGCAGACTCCATTGTCACTCTTGCAGGACACTGCAGGAAGGTAAGAAAACAAGCCCCATCTCCGGTTCCCACGGAGACTGAGGCCAGGCTAGTCATGTTTAAGTGGTGAAGAGAGCCACCTAGAGACGCAATGAAGACTTCAAAGTTCAGAATAGGGTAGGGGACATCAATTTGTCCTGAAGCTCACTTTGCCAAGAGTTGAGCTGCCCAGTAGTAGCAGGGACATGAGGTTTAGGTTTCATCGAGGCCAGAGTTATACATAGCTAGGCAGTACCCAAGGTGTGGTCCCACGTCATTGTCTCAGTGCCAGGCTCTGCTGCAGAGGTCCTGATGGCTTCCTCTGGCTACCACAGGCTTCAGCCCTTCCCTTTCCCAGAGGGAGATTCCTGGGGAAATTCCAGTCCCCTGGGATTCCTTGTTTCACACTCTGACACTCAACGGGCAGGACACAAATGTCTCTTTAGATTATCAGTATCTTCACTCCCGCCAGGCTGGCTACAATCCATCTGCTTCTTAACTGCAAACCTGCGGCCATAACTGCTGTATCTTGATAGACTGCAATCCCATACCTCCTTAAAGGAAAACCACAATAAATCCTTCCTCCCTTACACTGCTTATTGTTAAGTTTTTGGACATAGCAACAAGAAAAGTGGATGATAAACCATCTTCCTTTTTTAGGGGTGAGGTTTGAGACAGAGTTTCTCTGTGTAGCCCTGGTTGTCTTGGAACTCTCTGTAGACCAGGCTGGCCTCGAACTTAGATGTCTGCCTGCCTCTGCCTCCCAAGTGCTGGGATTAAAGGCATTCATTATGCTGCCCAGCTGATCATCTTCCCTTTAGAGTGCCAATTCCATGGTGTTCAGGACATTCACAGTGCCGTGTAGCCATCACCACCANCCATCCTGAGCTGTCGCACCTTCCCACGTGAGTCATCTGTCCCTGTTAAATACTATTCTTCTGGATACTGTTCGCAACAGGCNTCGAGCTGTTGATGACAAGGTTGAGATTTTCTGCACCTGTTGGCTCTAGGAACATAGTGGCCTATGTAATTTCCTGTTTTTCTTTGAGAGAAATGCTTAGAAATGGAATTGCTGATATAGTAATTCAAAATTTAGTGTCTGGAGAGATTCGGATACTGTTTATGTTTGGCTATTATTCTTCACCTCTCCACTAGGTCCCAGAAATCTCCTTCTACTCTCTGTTTCTATGAATGTGACAATTCTGGGGACCCTCCCCCAACACACACACCTTAGGTAGATGTATGACATTTGCCTTTTTGTGACTGGTTTTTTCATTTGTTGTAATAACCTCAGGATTTACTTATGTTGTAGTATGTGTTGGAACTCTTTCAAAGATTTCATTTGTATTTATGTTGGTGCCTGTGGAAGCCAGGAGAGTGGATGGAATCCTCTGGAACTGCAGTTATGGGTGGCTGTAAACATCTGATCACCTGATGTAGGTGCTGGGAACTCAGTCCTTTGGAAGAGCCACAAATGCTCTTAACTACTGAGCTATTTCTCCAGAACCAAACAATTCCATAATTGCTTTGTTTTTTTGTGAGTTTTTTCCCCCCTTTTTTTTTCTGAGCTGGGCACTGACCTAGGGTCTTGTGCTTGCTAGGTAAGCACTCTACCATAGACTAAACCTCCAACCCCTCAGCATGTTTTTAAAGACTCTCATAGTCCATTGCATGGATGACCACATTTTGTTTATTAACCATTGCACTGTTGACGGAGTTGAGATTTTCTGCACCTGTNGGCTCTAAGATCATAGCAGCCGGCATTCCTGGAGTCCATTTATTTTTGTTGGAGAGATATGCTTAGAAGTGGAATTGCTGATGGTTTAGTAATTCAAAATTTAGTGTCTAAAGAGATCCGGATGTTCTTTTCCACACAGCTACACCAGTTCACACCAGATACACCAGTTCACACCAGCCACACCAGTTCACACCAGATACACCAGTTCACACCAACTGTACCAGTTCACATTCTCCCAGCAGTGTACAGGAGCTCAGGTTGTCTGTGGCTAGCACACAC
Source organism: Neotoma lepida (assembly GCA_001675575.1). Classification (NCBI taxonomy): domain Eukaryota; kingdom Metazoa; phylum Chordata; class Mammalia; order Rodentia; family Cricetidae; genus Neotoma; species Neotoma lepida. The sequence continues at coordinate 467,431 of LZPO01007967.1, forward strand.
TGGTTATTTCCTGTCGTTTTTTTGAGAATCTGCCTGGTGAGTACAAGGTGGGATTTTGGTCATGTGTGCTTTTCCCTCATGATGGATGGTGCTGGGTGTCTTTCCTGTACTTTCAGGCATTTCTTTGTCTTCTTCCAGCATTTTTCAGTCTTTTCAGTTTCAGGCTATTCCAGTCCTTGCCCATTTTGTCTTATTCTGTTTGTTTTTTTTATTTAAAATATTTATTTATGATTTTAACTTATTCCTTGACATTTCCGTACATTTGTATAACGTACTTTGGCCAGGATCATCTCCTTTCTTCCCTCTCCTACCCTTTCTTCCCGACATCCCCTTGCCTTCTTTTATGTCTTTGTTTGTTTTGAGACAATTTCTTTGTGTAGCCCTGGCTGTCCTNGAACTCACNCTGTAGACCAGGCTGGCCTCCAACTCACAGAGATCCACCTGCCTCTGCTTCCAGAGTGCTGGGATTAAAGGTGTGCACCATCACCGCCCGGCCTTTTTTAATTTTATTTATTTTTTTAAACCCATTGAGTTGAGTTTAAGTAGGATTGCTTGCCTGAGTGTAGGTGTGGGGTTACTTAGTAGTGTATGAACAACTTACCAGTGGCTACACTGGGCTTAACTGGGGATTGTCACTAAGTGAGACCTTGGGGACTGAAACCAAGGCACACTGCCAAGAGCTCCTTCTGGCTGTGATCTGTTGGAGGGAGACTCTTCATGGTCCACTTGTTTTCTTTCTCTTTGTTTGCTTTAAGTAAGGTGTCAGTAGCCCAGGCTGGCTCTGAGTTTGAAGTGATCTTCTGCCTCNGTCTTTGAGGACTCTAAGTGTGGTTGACTATGCCAGGCTACGTGCATGTATTTTCTATACCTAACATTAAAAAATAATTTGTGTGTGTATGTGATGTGTGTATGAGTGGGGCACACATGACNCAGTGTGCATGTAGAGGTCAGAGGACACCTTTGTGGAGTTGATTCTCTCCTCTACGTGGGTCCCATGGGTGGAACTCAGGGCAGGAGGCTTTGTGCCAAGTGCTTTTACTCACTGTCATCTTGTCAGCTTTAGGCCTAAGACTTTATTCACAAATAATATCGTACCCTTTTTTTTTGAAAGAGTCTTAGTATGTTTTTGTTTTGTTTTGTTTTTGTTTTTGTTTTTCGAGACAGGGTTTCTCTGTGTAGCTTTGGCGCCTTTCCTGGAATTCACTCGGTAGCCCAGGCTGGCCTTGAACTCACAGAGATCTGCCTGCCTCTGTCTCCCGAGTGCTGGGATTAAAGGTGTGCGCCACCACCGCTGGTGGGTCTTAGTATGTAGCCCTGACTGTATGTAGGAACTTACTNTGTAGACCAGGCTGGCCTTGAACTCACAGAGATCTACCAGCTTCTGCCTCCTGAGTGCTAGGATTAAGTGCTTGAGCCACCATATCCAGATGCCTCATTGATCTTTGCACAGGTCACTTGCACTCTGCAAAGTTATGAGGTGATACCCCTCCTTATCGTGTCAGTTGGCCACAGGCATTCCAGGGCTTCCCTGGCTGTGTATCTCTACTGTGTCACCTTGCGTAAAGTTGTCATTCTTGCTCCTGTCTCTCAAGTACTTCCACTGCCTTGGTCATAGTCACAGGCTTAGTCCTCCCCAGGCACCAGCAGCTGCCTCTGATACACACACAAACCAACACAGCCCAACCCAACCTCGGAATTTCTTTTGCCCCCGGAAGGAGTCAGTCTACCATTACACCACCATGTGAAAGAGCCTTGGGAATTCCGTGCCGAGTGAAAGAGCCAGACAGGAAACACGACACACTATAGGACTCTATTTTTAAGTAATGCCCAGAACAGGCAAATCCACAGGGACAGAGCAGGGATCACAGCTGCTTGGGGCTCAGGAAGGGGGATGGGCTGTGGGTGTTTTCTGGGGACAGTTTCCTTCTGGGATGAGAGGACTGCTCTGCAGTGGGCAGTGGTGATGGTCACACAATGGTTTGAATGTGTAAATACTACTGGTCCCTCTGCCTTAAGATGGTTAATTTTATGTTATGTGGATTTCAGCACATAATATGTGGAGTGGGAAGGGATGATTTTATTTCCTTTTATTATTTCATTCTAATTTAGGCTGGCCTGTATTCACCACCATGCTTGATTTACGAGGTACTGGGGAGGGGACTGGGGTCCTTATGCACGCTAGGCAAGCACTTTACCAACTGAATTACACCTCCAACTCCTTATTTTATTTATTCTTGTTTANGTGAGACAGGGTCTTGCTATGTAGCTCTGGATAGTCTGGAACTCACTCTGTAGAACAGACTCNTCTTGAATTTGAAGCAATCCTTCAGCCTCTGTCTTCTTAGTGCTGTCCAACAACATACTAGGCTAACATCTTCAGTAAAACAAAAGTCAAAGAAACAAGTATCCCCAGGGGATGCTGTAGAAGCAGCACCTGGCCTGGCCAAGGATTCCAGGGAGATGATCTCAGAGAGAGGTAGCAAAGGCAGGTACCACGAAGTCCTTCAAGATTCCTAGAACTAGCACTGCCCTCAGCTGACAGATTCTCTCTCTCTCTCTCTCTCTCTCTCTCTCTCTCTCTCTCTCTCTCTCTCTCTCCTGGTTTTTCAAGACAGGGTTCTTTGTAGCCCTGGTTGTCCTTGGACTCACTCTGTAGCCCAGGCTGGCCTCAAACTCAGAGATCCACCTGCCTCTGCCTCCCGAGTGCTGGGATTAAAGGCGTTCGTGCGCCACCATGCCTGGCCCNGATGGCCTGTCTCTTATGGGCTTCTCCAGTTTCACTTCTGTTGAAGCTGCTTCTTCTGTCGCTGCCCTCGGCTTGGCCTACAAGACCCACAGGAACCACTTCATAGCTGTGGTGACATCACACTATTATTTCCCTGTCCCCCTGGGGAGGCTGTTAGGGAGCTCATACTGTATACTCTCTCTCCTGGAGCAGCAGCAGGTGCAGCCTGCCTCCCCAACACCAGTGTCCCCAGCAGCCTGCCCTGTACATATTGAAAGGGGAACAAACTCTTTCCTAGGGAGTCATTTTCTATGAAAAGACAGAGCCCTCAAGTCCCAGCCTTAGACCTGGTTTGCCCTCTGGGGGAGGGTGGGGTGGCTCCTGACTAGCTCTGAGCTCTAAGCAAGAGCCTTTCCTTCCTGGAGAGGCTAGGCACCTTTGCACCTTTGCCAGGCTGCCCCTGCTGTCTGCTGTCTCTTTGGCCAATGTTAGCACTGGGCCAAGCCACCAGCTTCTTGAGCACAGCTGTGGTGGGTGGGGCTTTTTCCAGGGCTGAGGGCTGTCTCTGAGCTTGTTGGGAAAAGACAGTCTCCTCCCCCAAAGACGGGACAATGTGAGTACAGTGGTCACCCTAGCATTCCACTCATCCTCCACAGAGGCTATGGCCCACGGTGTCAGCATCAAGCAGTGGGTGGAACCTCAGGCCTGGCTTCATCTTGCTATGTACATGTTGCAGTGCCTCAGTTTCTCTCTGTTGCTCCCAGGAGGTTCACTGGTTGAGTTAGGGATGTGCCTGGAGGTGCCCATGGTGNGGTGTGGACCTTCCAGGCAGGGGTACCCCTGGGATGTCCACTGTGGTATCCAGCCCCCAGGTTTGTCTGCTGACTCAGGAGAGCCTAGCAACCATGCAGAACTGCTCATGTGTTAGGGTTTAAATGCTTAGAGTGCACAGAAAGCAAAAGGCCCTGGATTTGATCCTCAGAACTTTTACACTACACACA
>LZPO01007967.1:494024-576695 GCA_001675575.1 Neotoma lepida
TGTAGCTTTGCGCCTTTCCTGGAACTCACTCGGTAGCCCAGGCTGGCCTCGAACTCACAGAGATCCGCCTGCCTCTGCCTCCCGAGTGCTGGGATTAAAGGCGTGCGCCACCACCGCCCGGCCAAAGTAGCTTCTTTATTAACCAATGGTAATAAAACATATTCACAGCGTACAGAAAGACATCCCACAGCACTTGGATGTGTGTGAGCACCTGTTTGCCTGTGTGTTCTGTGCCTCTCTGGGCCTGGCCTCTGTATTCGGGGCAGACGTTTTTCTGTCCCAGGAGCTGATATCCAGTGGGATGGGTGGCAGGTGTCCCTGCTGATGAGAGAGGCATGAGTGCCCTGGAGGGAGTCAAGACAATTGGGAACAGGTAGGACNCAGGGTGGAGTCAGCCAGAGTGACTTCTGTGGTTGTGGAGGGGAGGCTATGGGTTGTGGGTGACTCTACCCAGGTCTCCTGACATCCGTGTTTGCAGGGGCGAGACTGAGTCTGGGAGAAGGGTGTCTGGGCTCCCCTGATGAAGCAGGGTTTCTGCTGAAGCAGGGCTTCAGAAACCCAGGTAAACATGTAGGTTTGAGAGTTTAGGACCATCCCTGGCTGCTGGGTGGTGATGGCACACACTTTTAATCCCAGCACTTGGAAGGCAGAGGCAGGCAGATCTCTGAGTTCGAGACCAGCCTGGTCTTCTACAGAGTGAGTTCCAGGANAGCCAGGGCTACACAGAGAAACTCTGTCTCGAAAAACAAGAAAACAACAACAAAAACAAAAATGACTATCCCTGGCCATGTGGTNCTGGCCAGCCTGTTTGGCTGTCTCCTCACCCTTTCCATCCACCCTCAGGGACTTGGGCACTGTATAAAGGACAGGCCTGGGGGGCCTCTGCCACCACCACAGCCAGCAGAGTGATGATCTGCAGGACATAAGAAGAGAGTTTAGTTCAACATGACTAAGTAGCTGGTGTTAGTTCAAGCTCCTGGAGTCTGACACCGAGTAGTTTATTTTAGGCATAGTTTTTGTTTGTTTTCCAGTTTTTCGAGACAGGGTTTCTTTGTGTAACAGCCCTGGCTGTCCTGGAATTAGCTCCNTAGACCAGACTGGTCTCAAACTCACAGAGATCCGCTTGCCTCTGCCTTCCAAGTTCTGGGATNAAAGTCATACACCACCACAGCCCAACTTATTATAGGTATATTTAAGNACAGCACAATTTGGTGAAAATTTTCCTGGTGATAATTAATGCAATCCATGTGCACAATAAAGCTGAAGACATGAGTACACCTAAACTCTTTGTAAAGTACAGGGGACAGCTTCCATAAAGATAGGTCCTGGGGCTGGAGAGGTGGCTCAGAGGTTAAGAGCACTGATGTTCTTCCAGAGGTCCTGAGTTCAATTCCCAGTAACCACATGGTGGCTCACAACCATCTGTAATGAGATCTGGCGCCCTCTTCTGTATACATAATAAATAAATCTTAAAAGAAAAAGATAGGTTCTATAGATTAATAAGCTCATTAAGGGTCTGGGAAGGATCCGGTGTGGTCTCAGCCACACAGACAGCGCAAAGGTCACCAGGCTATTAACCACGTCTGCTCACAGCTTATGCATCCCTTCCTTTGAAGGAACATCCCTGTGTGTTTAACATTCCTGGTTCCCCTAGTGCTTATCTGTGAGCACAAGGGCCTCCGTGTCTCCCACAACTCCCCGTTTCTTATTTCTTAAAGAGAAAATTGTGGCTGTAATAGAGACCAAGGCTTAATGCCATGCCTGCATGGCTAGTCTAACTAATACAGGCAATCTTAACAGAATTATAAGAATAGCTAATAGAGGACCAAGGAAAGGGGAAAGACATCTTAACCATGATGGCCATTCAAAGGTCGCTTGAGAGNTTTAATCTCCGTATGCAGATCATTAATTTGACCATCCATAGTATGAGAGAAATCTGACACATTAAAGCGGTACATACTAGAAAATTGTTGACAACCACCATTGAGAAACTAATAATCTAAAGTGCTCTATTTTGTAAAAATGTGGTTCTCAATTCTCTCATCTCTTGACTAATTTCTGCTAATATCTTTGCTGTAATATTAGTAGTTTTATTAATCATAAGGCCATATTTGAAATTTCTCATTGTATTCCAGTAGTTATTCTTAGGACTGGTAAAAAAAAAAAAAAAACTTAAAAACAATGCTTAGCATAGCAAAACAACATCATACTGTCTCCTATTAACCTATTATAAAAAGGCACGGCTTTTATCCTCCCCCACCCCTGACAAACAGCATTTGGACTCTGCATCGACAAGTTGAGAATTACCAGGTAATACAGTCAGGAAACATAACAGCATCATTTTCAGTCAGTACTGTTGTGTCCTTGTTGTCTCCCCAAGTTGTCAGCTTTCTCTTCCTCTTGGGACATCTCATCTTGATGGGTTTGCCTTCTACCTCCAGACACTTCATCTGCCCAGTGGTCTCTGGGATANGGTCCTTCCTGGTCGGATGCATAGGGTGGGAGCCTTCTGGGACTGTGTTCATTTTCTGGAAAAACACAAACATAACCTTACTCAGATGTTAGAAGACCATCAGGCCCTTTCCATTGATTGGTTTATAGGTCTTTCCATTTAACAGACATTTTAGGCTGTGTCTCCTTTAGGGCAAAATGCTTTGGGGCAGGAGAAGATGCACTATCCTTTAAAGTGAAAAGATTTAAAGTTAGCATGGCTAAAAGTAGCATAGCCCTTCAAAGGGCTGTAGGTGGGTGTATATACCCCATTTTATTTGTAAGATTTGCTGTTTAAGTATTTAATGGTGTCACTCCACAATAGTTTGACCCTGTGGATTGTAAGGAATTTCAGCAACATAATTAATATTCCATAAATTGCAAAATTCTTTAAATTGTGCTCAGAAAAGTAGGGCCATTATCCACTTTCACTTGTAATGGGATCCTAGGAAGGAAATGCTTAAAGAGCTATTTGAAAAGTCAAGTTCCAGACATGACACAATGGTATTTTCCTGGATTCCCCAGGGTCTCATGCCATGCTTGGGGCCACGCTCTGCCGCTGATGAGTTAGGGAGAGGCACTGTGCATGCTTGTAGTGCACTCTAACACACATCTCTACCTGACAGCAGAGAAGGCCCCAGACACATACACCCTAGTTCCAGATGTTAGGCTGATGTGAGAACCACTCACTACTAATTATGCACTAGGAAGCTTGAAATACTGTGTAAAATATGCCTTTAATAGAGGCNAGGCTCTCGTGAGCCTCCTCTAACTTCGTCCCTTGCCAGAGTCTGGTCGTTTATGTCAGACCTAGGCAAGCACAAAACTAAACAGCAAACAAACCTATTTAATTAACAATGGTCATTAACGTCTAAAGATTTAAACCTAAGCCTATTTACATAAGATTTGGGATCTTCAAAATTCAGGGCAATTTTAATTCTGAGCTGGAGAAGACTCTCCTACTAGGTAACAGGGTGCTTAGAAGTACCCAAGAAATAATCACAGAAAATCCCAGAGGAGAAAGCAATTCTTTTCCCAGGCAAGCATCAAAGTGCTTACCGGCTGATACTGTAAACAAAACAAAATCGTGAACTTTATCAAAGTATAATAGTTCCACGGAGAAAGAACTTGCTGGAAGGTTCTAGTTTACTACATTTTGCAGACACTATGATGTAACAGATTCTCAGGCTGTACCAAAATAATTTTAGGTGAAAACGTCAAAATCAGCAAAACCTAATTTTAGGGCAGGATTCATTTGAGCAGACAGTNGCCCTCTCTTCTGTTTCTATCTCCAAGCTCCTCAAGTCCCACTCTCCGTTTGCTAGACTCCGTTCTCGAGGACCTCATTCCAAATGTTTCCATCCCTCCACTCCACCCTCTCCACATCCACAACCCCTCGACAACACTCCTTTGCTCTCGCTAAGCCAGTCCCCATTTTTGGTGTGTCTCTATCATGTGCTGATTTACACATGAAATCAGTTCATGTTGAGCTTCAATCTTCCTTCAGGATACCCATTATGGGTGAGGACGTGCAAACTGAGGCTCCACAGCTACCCATCATGACCGGAAGACTCTGTCCTCCTCGGTCCACCAAGTAAACTGCCATCTGAGTTTAAATAAACAGCAGAATTTGGTTTTTGAAGACCCACTTCTGCCTCTCAGATTGGAACAAGTAGTCTGACAAGCATGGCCTGAGTTGACAGAACAGTGCTTCCATGTGAGCATGTGGCTGGAGGGCTCTGAGGTCGCGCCACGCCGAGACTTGCCAAGATGTGTCCTGCAGGGACTTTATTATTTTCTTTTATGACCCTCCTGAGAGGGCCCAAGTAATATATTACTGTAGTCTAGCTTGCAAAATAAATTGACAAGGATTTGACGTCCACCCTTTTTTGGTGCCCCCCCCCAGGGTTTCTCTGTGTTACAGCCTTAGCTGTCCTTGAACTCACACTGTAGACCAGACTGGCCTCCAACTCACAGAGATCCACCTGCCTCTGCCTCCTGAGTGCTGAAATTAAAGGTGTGCGGCCACCACTGCCCAGCTACACCTGGCTGACCCGCCCCCCCCCCTGCACGCNCCTTTCACGGGATCTTTTTATGTTAGCACCCACGTGTTTCCAGTTTTCAACACCAGCAGTTCCTGGTTTAGGAACTCAAGGACTGAATTCAGTCACTTGGACAGAGTCTCAGAACTTTCATTCTGAATGTTTTACTCCTCTGGGTCTTAACAAACATCTCAGTAATTGTATAAAATGCTTTGCCTCAAGGACTGAGAAGAACCCATGCTATTTGACTCTCACTGTCCCAACTCCTTGGGTGAGAGACTGACCTTCTATCCCTTGTTTTTATTTAAAGAAACATTTTCTTACCTTCTCTGAGGGTTGAGCCCCATACTGGGTGCCAGTTGCAGGGTTATGCATTCCTTTCTTTTAAGGAACATTCCTGGTTCCCCTAGTGCTTATCTGTGGACACAAGGACCTCCATGCCTCCCACACAGGCCACTGAGTGTTTACCAACCAGCACCTCACCACAACCCTCTGTGGCTCTGGCCTGCTGGAGGTCAGAAGGGATCCACAGAAAGGCCAGTGGCCTTGATGGGAGGCCAGGGCAAGACTGCAATGGAAGTTGAGCTTGGCCCTTTCCAAGGTTGCTTCTACCTGGCACATGCCCATGCAGCCCAGGGAGTAAGCAAGGGGCGAGCTGAGGTACCGGGTGTGCCTTTGAAGACTCGGGGGCCAGCCCCAGGCCTTAGGGCCATCAGTGAGCATGCAGGTAGCGGTGGGTGTGGGAGGGGATAGTACTGATGCCGTAGCAGCAGACAGAGAAAGAAGAGATGGTTCACCATGGCAACAGCAAAGTCCGCAGGGGCTCACTGCTTTCTGGAGGTGTGGAAGGGTGCACAACACACTCATTCATGTGTCCACCCTGTTGTGGATTCTGCACTTACACTCATGTGANACTCAGATGTGAGCACACAGTGCCATTTGCATGATACAGGAGTAGTTTACATACGTACATGCAGGGCCACACATGTACAANGCACACACGTGTACAAGGCACACACATGCAGGCATGCCCAGAAACCTTGCCTGTCAAGGCCACTGGAAGGGCATTGGCTCAGGATGTGGACTGGATTTTTAGCTGCAAGCTGTTTACCNTGCCATTGTTACTATATTCTGTTTTGCTACCTGCCCTGTTCCCTTGTTCCTTAGCCCTGCCTGGCCTCTACTCTAGCTCACAAGGACTCTCTCATCTCTAGATGTAGAGTGGGAAGTAGAAATTCCCAACCTGAACCTCTTGGCCTTCANGTTCACTCTTCCTCCAGGCAGCCCTCCCCGATGCTTTGTGAGCCAGAATCCCTGGCAGAAGCACAGGGCCCTCATCTTTGCCAAGTCTGGGCCTTCCCAAGTGTGACAAAGTGACTCAGTGGCTTCAGAGACTCAGCACCCAGAGGTGCTGGGTGCTCTAGATTGCTAGGGATTTCATGAGGACCCATGGATAGAGAAGTCCTCTGGGGAAGAGGGTGACTCAGAGCCTGTGTGCTGAGGAAGGGCAGGCCCAGGAGGNAGNGCNNTTCCCAACCATACATCTTCCTGTCCAGTGGACACGCTGGGCTGGCCCCATAAGCCAGCTGTAGTCATACAGCTGTCTTTCCCCAGCCGTAGTCTGCTAAGGAGCCCAAGTCTAGAAGCTCAGCAGTGAGAGGTTGGGGGTNGAGTTCTGCTGTCCTGAGCACCTTGATTTCCCCATCTGAGATGTAGTGGTTTATTTGGATCAGGGGCTAAAGAAGGGAGGAGTTTCTGCTCCCCAGGTAGGAAGCAGCACCAAGNGACNTGGGGGACAAGCAGAGGTTTGAATATGGGGCACTTTGCTGCCCAGCTGAAGCAGGGCAACTTCTCAGTGCCNNCAGGATCCCTGCATCTTCCAGAACCAGCTCCTTGATCTCCCAGGGCCTTCGGTGTCCTTCAGCCCCAAAGTGGGCAGAGTGATAGAGCAGGGTCCAGAGATACGAGTGTGCATCTTTTGTTTTAAATAAAATTTTTANGTGTGCAGATGATTTTGCCTGAATGCATGTCTGTGTACCATGTGTGTGCCTGGTGCCAGTGGAGTCCAGAGAGGGCATTGGATCTCCTNGGACTGGAGTTGGGGTGGTTCTGATCTGTGATGTGGGTGCTGGGAATTGAACCCAAGTCCTCTAGAAGAGCAGCCAGTGCTCTTAACTGCTGAGCCATCTCTTCAGCCCCAGTAGTGAGTCTTTATATGATNTGAGACCCTGATATAACAGAGAGGTGTCCATGAATCTTGGAACTAGGAGCTGAGCCCACACTGGCCACTTCACTAGGACTGTAGGCTCTGGCTAACAAGGCCATTCCTCGGTCCNTTGGTTTGAAGCCATGTCCAGGTGCTGGGTTAGAACAAGGGGTCATGTGCTGAGGCTGAGAGGAGGCATGTATTCTACTTCCTTGCAGACGGTGCCCCACTCAGTGAGCTGTCCTGGTCATCTTCCCTCGCAGTGGTAGCGGTGTCCTTCTCAGGGCTCTTCACTGTCATCGTCCTCATGCTGGCCTGCCTGTGCTGTAAGAAGGGCGGCATTGGTTTCAAGGTGAGGGCCCAGGACCTAAGGGCCTGTTATGTCCACCCACCACCCAGCTCCCCTCCATCCTGGGGCTGCCATGATGGTTNGTTTTTCTGGAGCCACCTGGGACCAACTGAACCCCTTGTCTGGTACCCCACAGCCCCTCTTTTGGGGGCTCCTGGGACCCTCTACTCTACCCCTCATTAAGGGACTCCCCTTTGTAGATGTGGCCTCATGCTGTCCCTTTCCAGCACCAGGTCAGGCCTGTCTGTGTCCAGNGAGGCTGAAATGATTGTAAGGAGCCTTTANGGGTGTAAGCCTTTGAGAGCGCTCTCACTCACGGTGGAAGGACCCTTAGGTCTCTGCTCACTGAGTCAGAGGGAAGGTGAAACCACACAGACACCTTTCCCCAGCACCCATGCCATTATTTGGGAGCTCCCTACCTTGGGCATCTTCTGCTCAAAGGACACCCATCAGGTTCCAGAAACAAAGGCACCTCTTTGCAGCTACAGCAGCTGTCCTGTTTGTGATGCGTCCACTGTTGTCTTGTGGCCTTCACTACAACCTCTCTAGGACTAGACTCCTCAGCTAGACTCCACAGCTGAGGCCTCCACTCTAGTGATGGAGGCCCAGGGACATCCCTGCATCTTTCCAGCCCTGTGGCCACTCCTGTCTCCCTGCAGCTCTGAGCAAGGAAGACAGGACAGAAAGCACAGAGCTGACCCCCCAGAGTAGGNGCCACCCGGGGCTNCNGNGGCTACANCTTTGCCTGTCAGCACATTGAGGCCTGGCCAGAGCCCTGGTCATTCCCGTACCCACGTTGGGCAGCAGGCTGGGTAGGAGGTGGGATTTCTACACTGCAGAGGTCAGGGTAGGAGGAGGGCTTGTATCTTGGGGGGCACCTCCTACTGGGTAACCTGCACCAAATGCTGTTACCCTTTTGTAGCACAGGCCCCCAGCCAAACAGGGGAGTTGAGTACCTGAGCGGCAGGCAGTGTGGTGATTCTCAGAGGCTGCAGGTCTGCACTGCCCTGGTGCCCCCACCCCAGGGGACAGTCTCCTGATCACAGGCTGGACAATCAAGGAGAATTGCTTTCCTGGAGGACCTTGAGGGCAGAGCTTTGAGGTTGTGGGGGTGGGGGTGGGAACCCAGGGTGCAGCTTTGGTGGCCATTGTGTAGCAAGCTCCTCCTGGGGCACTGAGAACAAGGCCCCACACAAGGACTAGCAGCAGCCCCTCCTACCCATGCCCTTCTCACCTCCTCGGGAACATGGTGCCCAGAACATTCCAGCACCAGTGTGCCTTGACTGGAGGGTCACTGCCTCCTGCTTCCACAGTGGGCTCCCTGCTGGAGCTGTTCTGGGCAGGGGCTGGCAGCCCCGATGCTCACTCTGTGCTACCTGATCGCCCGCTGCGCTGGGGGAACCTGGCCAGCTCTTCGGCAAGGGAAGGTAACGGCTGGAGCCAGAGCTAATGCGAAGGGAGAAGTGGTCATCACAGGCCCAGCTGTGTGGGATCAGAGGAAACGCTAAGGGAGCCTGCTAGGCTCTGGGGAGGGAGAGTTGCCTCAGATGTCGGTGGCTCTGTTCTCAGAGTGCAGACCTGGGCTAGCCAACAGGAANATAGATAGGGCCACCCCCTTTACAGAAAGACAAATGACCTAGAAAAAGAAGAGGTCCCCAGGGTACGTTTAACTGTCTGGCCTCAGGGATGTGGTCTGGAGTGGGTAGCCAGGCTCTAGTTGGTGCCCGGTCCTCAGAGCCTCAGGTCCCCACCTGGGGAGGTGCGGGTGGAACAGCATGGCCGGGAGACTTGCCCAGTGCTGAGGACAGGCTGGCCTTGTTTTTACTCTGTCCCCGTTTTGGGTTTTGTTTTGTTTGTTTGTGGTTCTAGGCAAGCGCTCTGCCACTAATCCTGTCCTTGCTTGAAGCTAGGCTGTGGCTCATCCCAGACTAACTGCTTGGAAGGTGCTCTAGATGCAGTGGGGTGGGGGTGGGGATGGGGGTGATCTCTACTCTTCAAAAACAGCAGCCTGTCCCAAGAATGGCCCCCAGGGGTGTCCAGCAGCAGGCTCTCAGGGAGTCTGGGGCCGTGGTGGTGGAGGTGGTGGTACCGTGGGTGAGGGTACACCACTGCCTAGAGGCAGGTAGTAGAGATGGGGTGGTGAACAAGTCCCTGGGTTTCTTGCTCCCTGTGCAGCTAGGGATGGTGACACCTAGTTACTTTTCCCAGGGATGACCAATGGAGCCCCTGACTGTGAATCTGCTCCAAGCCAGATGGGGACCCCTCATAGGGTCCGTGAAGGGTGGCTTTGCTTCTTTGCCTTGACTCTTGTCTCTAGCCCTTGCCCCAAGCTGAGGCCTTTGGCTCCTCCTGGGATGGTGTCCCGGAGGAGTCAGGGCCTATGAACAGGTGTGCAGAGGCCATCCGACAGGGGAACATGCTCTAGCTCTGTGTTGGTCCAGTTGAGCTCTGGGAAATGGGTCTTTCACATCCTGTCACGCCTCCCTGACCCTCTGTGATGCCTGATTGCCCACCTGTGCTGGCCCAACCTGCAGGAGTTTGAGAATGCTGAGGGGGACGAGTATGTGGCCGACTTCTCGGAGCAGGGCTCCCCGGCNGCAGCTGCGCAGAACGGCCCCGATGTGTATGTCCTGCCCCTCACTGAGGTCTCCTTGCCCATGGCCAAGCAGCCGGGTCGCTCAGGTAAGTGGACCTGTCTCCCTCCCTCCATTGTGTCTTGGGGTCAGCAGGCTGTGGAAAGCCTGAGAATTTGGTTCTGGAAGTGGATACAGTGGGAGATGGGGACTCTTGGGGCAGATGTGGGGGGAGGCCAAGGCCTCCTTGGCTGCATCTCAGGCTGGGCTGTGTTGGAACCTCCTTCTGGATCTGGTGGCCAGCTGTCAGCAGGCTTGAGAGCAGCCTTGCGCCTGTCATTTCTCCACCCGAGGGACAGCTATGTAAAGGGGCAGTAACTGGGGCAGGTGGCCCAGCACGCTGTTCTGGGATTATTGGCCCTTCTCTGCAGTTTCCTCGATACTTACTCTAGACTCCTGCTGCCTTGTGCCCAACCCTATAGGGACATAACCTCATTGTGCCGCCAGACGGGGCCTGCCCACACAGCAAAGGAGCAACAGGAGGGGTCTGGTCCCACCTGGGGGGCAAGTGTAAGCAGGGNTGTGTCCTATGGCTCCTTTACTCTCTGCCTACCCCTCTTATTTGACTTCCTCCAGAGTCTCTCCCCCTAAGCTAGTCCCTTCCCTCCTCCGGGCTCTAGAGGTGACAGNTACATGGCTGAGTTTTAGAAGCTCAGTTCTGCCCTAGCTAGTCAGGGTGGTCCCTTGGGACTATGGCTACCTTTCCAGCCTAGAAGTTTCAGCCAAGGGCTGTCCCTTGATGTCCATCTGATGGCTCCAGGAATACTGAGGCAGGAGTCAAGCTGAGAGTGCTGCTATCTCCAAGGTCTCATCACTGTGGATGACAAGCAGGCCACTCTCTCCACCTCAATCCTGGGCCAGCCCCACCAGGTTCTCAACACAATACTTCCCATCAAAGACCCAGCCTCCATCAAGGGCTAGGGGTCTTAGTACCTGTTTGAGCCAATAGAGACTTTGATAGGCCCTCCAGCCACCAGCCTAGCCCAAGGCTGCAGGCATACTCCTGTGGCCCATTGATTCTCATGAGGGAGAGCTCAAAAGTCAGGCAGAGTCCAGGCACTGAGGTCCATGTCATGAACACATTTATCCACTGGCTTAGAGGCCTGCAGCTATCTCTAGCACCTCATAAGAGACAGGCAGGCTTGGCCACACAGGGGCCNGGACCTTCCTGTTGGCCTCAGGCATCACCTAGCTGTAGATGCTGCTAGGAGTGAGTGGAGAGCCAGGAGCTCACAGGAAGCATTGCTACCCTGGACTGGGCCTGGCCCTGTCAGTCCAGGGACAAGGGTACAGCTGAGACCCCATAGATCCTAGCTGGACCCCTGGAAGACAAAGGACAAGGGTGGACAGGGACCCAGGCGAGGGCAGAGGTCATGCTTTCTCCATTGTTCAGCTCTGTTGTTTTTGGGGAGCATCTTGTTTCAAGTTGGGAGAAATTTGGAGTGAGGATGGGTCACCCCGCCTGAGCCTTCACTCCTGTCTCTAGCTCCTAATGTGCAAGCATTCTCCTGCCCCCCCTTGTTGTACTGGTATCCATTATCCGGACCCTGAACCTGCTCTGGGATAACCAAGGTCCTAGAGAGCCCCAGGGTGGAAGACAGGCATCTAGACAGACTGGGGTTCAGGGCATAAGTCCTAGGACACAGGGCCCAGTGAGACTTTCCCATGAATTGGGCACCAAGCCGACATTCCCTGAGTCTATTAGTCCCTGAGGGCTGCCCCCTTCTCTTGGGCCCTCCCAACAGCTCTAACTCTGGTCTTCTGGTCTATCAGCGTGGGAGCAGAATTCACGGAATCTGAGGGGGGTATGGGTGGGCGCAATGAGTCCTGGCCCTTTCCTCTCTGCCCACACTGACCCTTCTTCACTGACTTCACCCAGCCTGGCCTACAGGGAGAATGGGCCCAGTGTGTCCCGTACAGGGCTGTGCCAAGCAGCCCCCAACAAAGGCGCCTTTGGTGTGACTGGTGTCTGAATGCCAGCCTGTGGCAGGGGTAGGGGGGTGGGCCGCTCTGGTGTCTTCCCAGGCCTCAGCACCAGCTTCTTACCTCATCCAAAACGGCCTTCCAGGCCCTGCTGTCTGGGCTTGGCTTGTCCCTGTGGCTCTGAGTAACCTTCCCCAGGCTTGGTCAGAAATATGCCTGGATGTGAATTGAGATCTATGGCTCCGATTACAGCAGTCACCCCAGAGCCTAAGAGACACTGGCCCCTGGTGGCAGCCCTCAAATGTGGCCTCCACTTCAGCGGAGCCTCTCTAGCTGGGGGACTTGGGACAACTCCCTGGGCTCTGGAGAGCCGGGTAAGGAAGATGGAGAGGTAGCAGTGGCTAAGAAGTTCCTGACTCTCNGGTTTTAATACAGTGCAACTTCTCAAGTCCACGGACCTGGGCCGGCACAGCCTCCTGTACCTGAAGGAGATTGGCCACGGCTGGTTTGGGAAGGTAAGCATACCTCAGGGTGGTGGGAATAGCAAGGTGTGTGCTTGCTTCTCCTGGGAGTCCCCTGGGGAGGGGCTCTTTCTCACACACACCCCTGACTGGACTGTGCACCCGAGTATTCCTTCCTCATTGTGGACCCCAGAGAGTGAGAAAAGTGGGAGCCTTGAGGTGGACCCGGGCTGAGTGTCCCAGCCAGAGGTCTTGGTGGCCAGCTGCACAACCGTCCTAGGCACTAGGAGCCAAATGGCCTTTCCTATGGAGACTGGAAGGGGCCCCGGTGATGCCTGTCACATCTGGCAGGTGTTCTTGGGGGAGGTACACTCGGGCGTCAGTGGCACGCAGGTGGTGGTGAAGGAACTGAAGGCCAGCGCCAGTGTGCAGGAGCAGATGCAGTTCTTGGAGGAGGCACAGCCCTACAGGTGGGTGGGGTGGTGGGGGGCGGTTGTGGCGGGTGCTGGGGCCTGGCTGCCCCATCCTGCCCTCCAACACAGATGCCTGGGGCTCTTTCAGGGCCCTGCAGCACAGCAACCTGCTTCAGTGCCTGGCCCAGTGTGCTGAGGTGACCCCCTACCTGCTGGTTATGGAGTTCTGTCCACTGGTAAGTGGCAATCTGTGGGAGGTAGCATTGGCTGTCCTGGTCCTGTTCCAACCAGTTGTCCTGAAGGGAAGTGGAAGCCTTTCTGAGCGGGGGGCTCCTCTCCTGCTCTGCCTCTTGGGACTGCTCAACATCCCTAAAGTGGAGTCCTAGTAGTCCCTGCCCTGCGCTCTCTGAGAGGAGGCCTGCACAGAGGGTAAGCCAACAGCAGCAGGGGCAACACTGTGAGCCCNGCCACTGGGCTCACACAAGCTCCTGGGTCAGAGCCGGAGTTCTGGGTCTTCTCGTTGCCCTCGGGCCCTGGGTCTTCCTGTTGTCCTCAGGCCCCTTTACACGCACAGCTCTGATGCTAAAGCTGAGACTGCTATATCGAGGCCTCTGTGGCAGAGTCGAGACAGAGGCTTTGCTGAAATCACTGTGAACACTTGGGCTGCCAGCTGGTCTTCAGGCCACCAGATCCAGGTTCTCCCGGGGATGGACTGCACAGCTAGCAGGTCACTGTGTGCTCTCTTGGCAGGGGGACCTCAAAGGCTATCTACGGAGCTGCCGGGTGACAGAATCCATGGCGCCTGACCCCCTGACCTTGCAACGCATGGCGTGTGAGGTGGCATGTGGGGTCTTGCATCTACATCGTCACAACTACGTCCACAGGTGAGGGCTAATGAGACCACCACACAGGCCATTGGTCCCGCAGTGCCTTGATCCTCAGACAGAATGCCTCTGTACAAGACAGTCATATGGCGATCCCCCTTTTCGGGCCTTATGAACTGAGTTCATCTACATAGCATCCAATGGTCACTCTGCAAGGAGTTTTATAATTCTTAAAATTGTGAAGACTAGCTGGGTCTGGTGATTCACACCTTTAATCCCAGCACTCCGGAGGCAGAGGTAGGCAGATCTCTGTGAGTTCAAGTCCACCTTGGTCTACACAGTGCGTTTCAGAACAGCCGGGGCTACGTAGAGAAGACCCTGCCTCAAAATAAATAAATAAAAATTGCAAAGACTGAAGTTTGAAACTCACTTTGTAGACAATTAAATGAAGACATCTGTACTGTCTGCTATAGCAGTCAGCCACACCTGGGCCCCACACTCAGCTCAGCCTGTTTCCCTTATGTCATAAGGGGGGTGGCTGGGCTGGCCCTGAAGTGGAAGGGGTGGCTCTGTCCTGCCTCTGGTGGTCAAAAGATGCCCAGCCTCCCATGAGCCGGGAGCACGTGCTGGAAGAAGTGGCGATGGACGAGTGGCCCTGCCAGCCCCGTCAGCACAGGCCATCCGCACAGTGACAGCACAGGCCGTCCTCCCCAACAATATCCTGGTGCTGAGTGATGACACAGGTGACTCCAGCATCAGTGATTTTGTTGAAGAGGGCAGCTGCCAGCCTCCTGCCCCGCCTGCTGCCCAGCCCCAGCTGCCCCATCCATAGGCATGGACCCAGGCCACCCCGCTCTGCAGCTGTCCCCTGGCATAGTCCTTCTGGGGTAGAGGCAGGCCAGGATGGCTCCTCTTCACCCAGAGACCCTCTGCATAGCAGCAGTATGGCAGATGCAGGCACATCCCATACCACTCTGTTGTCCTGTGCCCCAAATACTCATGTGACCTCCAGCCAAGCAAGAGGATGAAAGCTGTCATCCCAGGCTTGCCACTGAGTTGGAGGAAGTCCTGGGGTGGTACTTTGTGGTCCAGCCCATTCTAGACCTGAGTTCCAGCTCTGTGTAGCAGGGCAGGCCTACACTCTAGAACATGTAGAACATGGGCTCTGACTGTTGGCAGGACCCTCTGCGATACTCGTTGTTCACCAGCTCAGGTTCCTCATTAATTCTAACCTTCTGAGGACTTAGGTGGTGGTGTAGTGTAGTGGGGTTGAGACACCATGAAGGTGCTGGGAATTGAACTCAGGCCCTCTGGAAGAGCAACCACTGCTCTTAACCTCTGAGCCACCTCTCCAGCCCCTGTAGTGGGGTTGAAAGGGTGATGGTNCTGGAAGGNCACTGCCTTCACACAGGACCTTGCTTTATGGCTTGAGGCCCCTGTGGGGCAGGTCAGGAAAAGAGTGGAAGGGGCTGGGCTTCTAGTGTTGGTCAGGCAGCACCTTGCTGGGAGTCCTTGAGCATCTTCGAGCCTTATTTTCATGTGCATTGCCATGTTCAAAGTGCCGTCCACACAGGCCTTCCAAAATAGCCAGTGCAGGGTGTGGAGCCAGGGCTCGAACACAAGCAGGTGGCCCCTCAGACATCCCTTCCTGTCTGCCTGCCTGGCTATGCCCAGGAGCCAAATCACCCTGCTGTGGGTAAAGGACCCACAGTACTGGACACCCCCAGGCNGGCAAGCTTTGCTGACCTTGCCTACCACTCTGCAGTGACCTGGCCCTAAGGAACTGCCTGCTAACGGCTGACCTGACGGTGAAGGTTGGCGACTATGGCTTGTCACACTGCAAATACAGGGTGAGTGAGGGCAGGTGGAGCCTGTATGCAGAGGTGGCTGCTGACTGGAGTTAACTCCCATCCTGTCCCTGTATGCTGCAGGAAGACTACCTCGTGACCGCTGACCAGCTGTGGGTGCCGTTGCGCTGGATTGCACCAGAGCTGGTGGACGAAGTGCACGGCAACCTACTGGTAGTAGATCAGACCAAGACCAGCAATGTGTGGTGAGTGTAGGTCTGGCTGCTGGGAGGGCTTAGGGATGCCCCCTGCCCACATGCCAAGGTGTGAGCTGCTCTGTGGTGGGGATGCTGGCTTTCGACTCTGCCTCCTACTCCAACATTCCCACTTCCTTCTCTGGCTAGGGTGCAAGCTGGCGCCCAGGGAAAGTGTGCTCATGCCTGCCACCATGTGGCCTTGTGAGGTCACTCATGGACCGCTAGTTCAACTAGCGGTGGTCGGTTCCTGAGGTCCTTCCACTGGTAGAAGGACTTCCTGGACAGTCAAGGGTGTGAGGCCTTCAGGACAGGACCAACTGACACTCACCGATAATNTGGCTAAAGTGCACATTTAGGTTAGAGACCCATCATGAGCTACTGTTGTAGGCCATGTGTCCTTATGGGATACAGGGCCTTCACTTGCACCTGTGCCCCTAGAGAGGGCTAGCTGCGGCATAATGAGCTGCAGTCCTGGGGAGGCTGGTGTATGGCAAGTGTTCAGGGGTCCTGTGCAGCCATGCTCAGCCATGTCTACTGTGGCTGCCCCTGCAGGTCCCTGGGTGTGACCATCTGGGAGCTCTTCGAGTTGGGTGCGCAGCCCTATCCCCAGCACTCGGACCGGCAGGTGCTGGCTTACGCCGTCCGAGAGCAGCAGCTTAAGTTGCCCAAGCCCCAGCTGCAGCTGACTCTATCTGATCGCTGGTGAGGACCCCCCCCAAAACAGGCAGGACAGAGGGGCACAAGTGGCTGAACACTACAGCCTGGGGCTGGTTGGTCCAACTCTATATGGCTTCCGGGTCTCTGCAGCCTGAACAGGCATGGGGGATCCCAGGGAAATACCCCACCCTAGACCCCTTCCTAGGCTACTGGGTCTGCCTTGGGAGATTGCCTTACCTGTCCCCAAAGTACCCTGAGCATGGGGAACTGACTATCCCTGAAGGGCAGGTTATACTCCTGGCCAGTGTGCCTCTGGATGTGGCCAGGGCCACCCATGAGGGCCTCCCGGCAGGTACGAAGTGATGCAATTCTGCTGGCTACAGCCAGAGCAGAGGCCCACAGCCGAAGAGGTCCACCTGCTGCTGTCCTACTTGTGTGCCAAGGGCACCACGGAGTTGGAGGAGGAGTTTGAGCGGCGCTGGCGTTCCCTGCGGCCCGGTGGTGGCATGGGCCTGGGGTCGGGTTCCACTGGCCCAGCAGTCGCTGCTACTGAGCTCTCTGCTGCCTCATCTTTCCCACTGCTGGAGCAGTTCACCAGTGATGGCTTTCATGTGGACAGTGATGATGTGCTGACAGTAACCGAGACAAGCCACGGCCTCAACTTTGAATACAAGTGGGAGGCTGGCTGTGGCGCTGAGGCATTCCCACCCCCGGGGGGTCTATCTAGCCCAGACTCTGCAGCACGTCTGCAGGACTTGTGTGCACCTGACAGCTCACCACCAGGAGTGGTGCCAGTGTTCAGTGCCCACAGCCCCTCAGTGGGCAGTGAGTACTTCATCCGCCTAGAGGGGGCAGTGCCTGCTGCTGGCCATGATCCCGACTGTGCCGGCTGTGCTCCCAGCCCCGAAGCTGTGACTGACCAAGACAACAACTCAGAGGACAGCACCTCCACTTCCCTGGTCATGGAGCCACTGCTGGGCCATGCACCCCCCTCGGGGGGCCTGTGGGGCCCCTGTGACCACCATTCATGCAGGAGGCAAGAGCCACCCTGCCCCTCACGCTCACCCTCTCCTGGGACCCCTATGTTGCCAGCTGAGGACATAGACTGGGGTGTGGCTACCTTCTGCCCTCCCTTCTTTGATGACCCATTGAGTGCATCTCCCTCTGGGAGTCCTGAGGCCCAGGCATCTCCCAGCGATGAGGAGCTGGAGGGGGGAAGGGCAGGGAAGGCTGCTCAGTGTGGACACTGGAGCTCTAATATGTCAGCCAACAATAACAGTGGCAGCCGGGACCCAGAATCTTGGGATCCTGGCTATGTAAGCAGCTTCACAGACAGCTACAGGGATGACTGCTCCAGCCTGGAGCAGACCCCACGGGCCTCCCCCGAGCTGGGCCACCCCCTGTCCCAGGAGGATCCCAGAGAATTTCTGCCTGGGCTAGTAGCAGCCTCCCCTGTTCAGGAGCCAAGCCGCTGCTTCAGCCTGCTCCCTCTATGTCCTGCCAAAGGCCTGGCACCTGCTGCCTGCCTGGCCACACGCCCCTGGACACAGGCAGCTGTAGGTGGGGGTGATAACCCCCAGGTGGAACCCAAACTTGCCCAGGAGGCTGAGGGCTCTGCTGAATCCCAGCTATCCCTTCCTTCCGTCCCCTCCCCATCCCACGAAGGAGCCCCACTTCCCTCGGAGGAGGCAAGCGCTCCTGACATCCTGCCTGCCTCTCCTACACCCGCTGCTGGCAGCTGGGTGACCGTCCCTGAGCCGGCCTTCACTCTGGACAGCTGCAGCAGTTCTCTGGGGCAGGAGGCACCCAGCAGTGAGGATGAGGACACCACTGAGGCTACGTCAGGAGTCTTCACCGACCTGTCCAGTGATGGCCCTCACACTGAGAAGCCAGGCATAGCACCAGCCTTACGCTGTCTGCAGAAGCAGGTGGGGACCCCTGACTCCCTCGATTCTCTGGACATCCCGTCCTCAGCCAGTGATGGTGGCTGTGAGGTCTTGAGCCCATTGGCTGCTGGTCCCCCTGCTGGGCAGCCCCGTGCCATGGACAGTGGCTATGATACAGAGAACTATGAGTCTCCAGAGTTTGTGCTCAAAGAGGCACATGAGTCGAGTGAGCCTGAGACCTTTGGGGAGCTAGCCTCAGAGGGTGAGAACCCAGGGCTCGAGACTTTGCTCTCTGTCTCCCTTGGTGGCCTCAACAAGAAGAACCCCTACCGAGACTCTGCCTACTTCTCTGATCTGGACGCTGAGTCTGAATCTACCTTTGGCCCTGGGAAGTGCAGTGGGGCCCANGACTCCCAAAAGGAGCAAGACCTGAAGAGCCCAACTAGTTCAGAGCATCAGTCTGTACAGGCTTTTCCTAGGCCTGAGGTACACAGGGAGGACCCAGATACTAGCCCCAGAGAGGTGCTGCCCCCATCACAGCAGCCAGAGGAGCCCTTGCCAGATGGCCCCGGGCCAGAGCCTCTTGGGGCTCAAGGCCCAGTTGAGGCACAGCCTGTGCCCAGCCCTAGTCATTCCAAATGTTTCCTGCTGACCTCAGTCCCACTGAGCTCAGAAGGCAATGGCATGGAGCCCCAGGGCCCCCCAGGACAGTTATCAGGGCCAGCCCAGCTCGGGCGGATGGGAAGCCCTAGCACACCCAGATCCCCACTCTGCCTGGCCCTGCCTGGCCACCCTGGGGCTTTGGAGGGCCGGCCAGAGGACGAAGAGGACAGTGAAGACAGTGACGAATCTGATGAGGAGCTACGATGCTACAGCATCCAGGAGCCCAGTGAGGACAGTGAGGAGGAGCCCCCAGCGGTGCCTGTGGTAGTAGCTGAGAGCCAGAGTGCCCGAAATCTGCGTAGCTTGCTGAAGATGCCCAGCCTTCTGTCTGAAGCCTTCTGTGAGGACCTGGAGCGCAAGAAGAAGGCTGTGTCTTTCTTTGATGATGTCACGGTCTACCTCTTCGACCAGGTGGGCTGTTGCTGTGGGTATGCACAGGGCTGGGAGAGGGTGGGCAGCCCAAGTCACACAGTGCTCTGCCCCTCCAGGAGAGCCCCACCCGAGAGACTGGGGAGCCATTCCCCAGCACGAAGGAATCAATCCCCACGTTCCTGGAGGGTAGCCCCGGCTCACCCAGTGCCCCTGGCCTGCCGCGGCGAGCTGACCACTTGCCCGACAGCTCCACTCCTGAACAGGGTGAGCCAGGTGTTGGGGGCCAGATCGTGATGTCACTGTCATGGGAGGTTGGGTTCAGAATGTGATATCACCTGAAGAGGGGGCTAGGAGATCATATAACGAAAGTGACTCTGTGGCCTGACTTGCAGGTAGTAGGTTCGAATGGGATGATGATTTCCCGGTGGCACGGGGCAAGGCTGCTTTGGTGACTGCATTGGACCCTGCTGACCCTGTCCTGGCCACGCCTACCACACCAGCTGCGCCCTTCTCACGTTTCACCGTGTCTCCCACACCTGCCTCCCGCTTCTCCATCACTCACGTATCCGACTCAGATGCCCAGTCGGTGGGAGGTGAGTGTGGTGGGGCTGAGGTGGAGTGGAGGGACACTGTGAATGGGCATCTGTGAGAGGGGTCAGCAGGGGAGACTTGGTGGCTCCTGGTCTGCTGGACATTGCCCTCTTAACAGTGTTTGGCTCTTGGCCTCTGGGCAGACACTGTGTCCAGGTGCACTTGGCCTCCTGCCTCCTGGGTCCCAGAACCTGCCCACCCTCTGCCCAGTCTACCCTCCACAGCAGGCTGCTGGCACTGAGCACTTGTTCTGCTCTTCTCAGCCCCACCCTGGCCTCCCGCAACTTGCTAGAACATTCCCAGCATGGTGGTCTCTACTCCTACTGCCATCTACTGGCATACCTCTGATCTGAGGTTCTTGCTAGGTGTCCCTGTCGGGACTTTACCCAAGTGGTGGTACNACAGCCCACCCTGTCAAGTCATGTGCCCCCTCCACTACCTGCACCAGGGTAGGCTCCTCTCTGCCAGGCTTGCCTCCCATAGTCCACCCACAGTTTGACAGGTCCTTTCTGTCTACTTCTTCCCCCCTGCATACCTCTTCCCCAGTTGCCCTGGCTGTGGTAGGTGGCCCTGAGAGAAGGACTTGTCACCCTCATCTCTGGCACAGGGAGATGACTACACGTCCCTGACCATGCCCTCTTTGTTTGGGCCTCAGCTCCCATGTGTACAAGGACATGAAGGGCATTAGCTAAGCATTGCTGGCCCTGGAGCTGGGTGATATGGGAAGAGAAATGGTTCTATCTCCCACCTACACACAGGTCTACCACATTGAACAGGCCTGTTGGTGGGCTAGGCATTTGTAGGGGTGGGTGGTTTGGGTGTGTGAGAACCTGTGTTTGGTTACCTCTCCACATGCTCACATAGCACCCCCTTTACCAGGCCCAGCAGCAAGTGCTGGGGGCCGATACACAGAGGCTTGAGATCCAGGTAGTTCCACCCTTCGGAGGCTGGCGTCACTGGAGCCCCTGCCATCCTATCCAGGCAGCAGCAAGGATGGTGACTGGGAATGAATGGGGACCATCGGCACCCCCACAGCATCCTGGAGAAGCAGATGGATGAGAGGCCTGTATCTAGCCCTGGACGTGTTGGGTCCTCCTCCTCTGTGCTGCCTGATGGTAGAATGTGTCCTGAGTGGACACTGGGGTTTGCTGCTAGCCCCTGGACATACCTGTAGCTTGAGGGCCTGTGGGTGTCCGTAAGCATATGCATACACACTCAAGAAGGGCCCCCTGACCCCTAGGTGGCTCTTCAGTCCCNGGAAGACACTCCTAACCCCCACCCTGCAGCCACTCTTCCTATATGGCTGTTGGTGGTGAACTGGCCTCAGGCCAGGATCATGCAGTCCAAGGGCCTGCATGCCCCGTTGGCTACACCCTGCCTTGTGTTCACAGGACACTTGGCAAGGTTTCAAGATGGCTTTAAGCCTGCAGGTCCCTTTTGGGTCCCCTCACCTTTCTTACCTGGGTCTAGGTTTGCTCAGAGCAAGGTTGGACCCCTGGGCTCCAAGCCCTTATCTCAGAGTCTGTGGCCGGTTCCCCTTCACTGCAGTTGCAGAAGCCCTTCCCCACAGGGTCTGTCTGGATTGTTCTGGCCTAGGTCCTGCCATGTAGCAGAGGCTTCCAGGCCGCAGCCGGACTGCCCCAGAGATGCTCTCTACAGGGCAGTGTGGGAAACTCTCCCTTACAGAGAAGTGCCCTGCCCCCTACCCTGGNCAGAGAAGAATAGGGTGTACCCTACAGCCATTGTGGGGCTCCTGCCTGCAGGCAGGGCTGGGAGAAAACAGGGCTGGGGTGGGCTGTACAGGGAATATTTTTGTAACTTGCTGGAGTGAATGGAAATGGGGGTGATTCTAAGTTATTGTTGCCAAAGACATGTAAAGAACATTGTTGCTTTGGGGGTGGGGGCAATGTTTTTTGTTTTTTGTTTTGTTTTTGTTTTTAGTTTGAGGCTTAGGATGCTGGTGCAATGATTTTCTTGTTCCTTGTTTTTTTTTTAAGAGAAATCAAGCTAAGAAAAAACAGCCTTTGTGCTCAGTGTTTTCTTTCCCGGTCTGTAGCTAACACCCTCAGGGGGAACCTAGCTGTCACCTCTGATCTTTTGCCACTTCAGTCATTTCCTGTCCCTCAAGAAGGCTCTCTTAGGAAGGGGACCCCCCCCCCACCCAGAGCAGCCACCTGCCTACCCTAGCCTGTCCTCAGCCCGGCTGTGGTGGAGTGGCAGGCAGGGCACTGGCACCTGCACTCCTGTGCTCCCCACTCTGCCCTGTCCGAGGCTAGCCCATGTGCCTGCCTGATGGGTAGGTGGCCCCAGAGCTCTTCCTGGGGGAACTGATAAANGAGCTTTGCCTGGGTCTTTTCTGTACCCTACAACTTCTGTCATCAACTCAGCTCACCACATTGCTGCATTCAAAGTCTGATGAAGTTTTCTAAAGGTCCTGCATTTTAGCTGATGCGGGGAAGCAGCTGGGGGCTGAGCTGGGCCTGGGCTCTCTTCTGGGCACAACAGCATGGCTGTGCTCATGAGAAATCACTCTTATAAGGGTACAGGTGTGCCCCACCCTGTTCCTGGTCATGCCACCAAGCTAACAGATCACACACTGCACACAGGTGGGCATGTTTATTGACCAGACACATATGAGCTAAAATATTAAAAATAAAAAAATCAGCATGGGAATAGGCTCCCTTCCAGCTACAAGCTGACAGAATTGTCTCTTCTGTGTTCAGAGGCACTCAAGGTTCCACAGTTGGGATCAGAGATGCCTGCTCCCTCAGTGCTGGCCCCGCTGTTGGGGCACACCCATGGCCAGTGGGCATTGACCTCTTGAGGCAGCCACCTCCCCAGGACACCTGGAATCCAGCCCAGGCTGGGCTGATGTNAGGCCATGTTAGGGAGTGGGGCAAGGCTGTCTTCTCCAGAAAGGAACACACGGCGGTTACCCTCAGTTGCCTGGGTGGGGACGCAGATGAGCCCATCAGCTGAGCAGAGGAGCTGATCTGTCATTGGTCACTGTTGGTTTCAGATGGACGTTGGCGAAGGGATTCCTGGGGAAAGAAGAGCAGTTTCAGTTTGGGCAGGTGTTCCAGCTAAGCTGTGCCACCAGGCTACTCCTGGGACCCCCAGCACTAGACCTCAATGGCCTATTCTTGGAGCCAGGATTGGAGCTGGGTGCTGTCTCAAGACCTGTCAGCCCCTCCCATGACTACCCACTGTCACCTTCCATGNTCCACACTGGGTGGCAGGGTGGGCATGATGGTGAGGACTAGCTCTTCCCTTCCCAGCTTAGGGTGGATGGCCCTGACAACGTCCTTAAGAAAGGCCTGCTATAGTTTGGTTAAGTCCCCACCCCTAGGTTGAGCCCAAGGAGTGGTTCTCCTGTACACAGAGGATGCAGCTCACAGGTCAAACAAACCAGCCCAAGCATGCAGGGTGCCACAGGAGGCACACTGTAGACACACAGACATGACAGACATGAGGCGCATGAGCCCTGACTCCACAGGCTGGGGGTGGACACCATGGCCACTGCCTTGGCCAGATGGCAGTTTCCTCTGCTGAGGGACTAGACACTTTCCTGAGTGGTAGTTGAGCCACCCAAGTGCCCTCAGGCCACAGTTGATGCATGAACAAGACTCAAGACAAGAAGTGGAAATGAAACAGATGAGCACAGATAGGCTGCACCAGACCAGCCCTCCCGGCAGCCTGTCCTGCAGTCCCTGTCAGGCTGGGGAGGACCCACTCCAGTGGGAACAGCACAGGCCAGTAGGTGGGAGGGGCCAGGAAGCTCCACAGTGACAGCACGGATGGCGAGTGGACATGGGGACTTGCAAGGCACAGGACTGCACTTCCAGGGAAGCGTGCTTGGCTCTACAACCATTACCTGGAATGGGGTCACCTCTGTGCCTGGTGGGTTCTCAGAAGCCTGGGGGTTGATGGTAGGCCCAGGGTGGGCGAGCAGGCTCTCCATTCAGGGTCCCCAGGAAGACCTAATAGGTAGAGTCTCACCCTACATTTTCCTGAAGATTACATTTTCTAAAAATCTGAAACACTCGGACTGTGAAGTTTTAAAAGGTGAAGCACGGGGAGGCACAGGTCCCTGCTGGCTGTGGGGTTTGGTGTCTGTTGCTGCTCACCTCTGCTGAGAGCCAGAGATTAAGGGCCACCATCTGCTCTGCCTGCAGCTTGAGCTCTGCCCCATGCCGGGCTCCTCTGCTCTGCAGCTCCTCACTGTGGCTGTTTGAGGTGTGAGATATAGACCCTGCCATCACAGTGAGGGTGTTAGCTGCAGGCTCTGGCATGGCCAGGCTGTCCTTGGCCCGCTTCAGATTCTACAGAAGGGCTCTCAAGCCCGGGCAAAGGCAACAGCCCTGGGGAGACTTGGAATGAGGACAGATTTTTCTGTTGAGGGAATGGGACAGAGCAGGGCAACGAGCAGGGTTACCGTGGGACCAGGCCTGAGCAGAATGGCTGAGGTATTTGCAGAACATGCCTTACTCCTGGCCCATTTGGCTCCCACCTTAATTCACCAAAAGAATCTATCACCAGCTAGGACCAGAATGGAAGTTCAGACCCAGAGTACCCCACCCAAGAGGCTCTTTGTTCTCAAACACTTTCTTCTCTCCTCCCCCAAAGCCATGGGGCCATTTGGAGCACAGAGAACCATCCACAGATGCCAAAGCCACCGCAAAGTCTTACTCTGTACATGTTTCAGTTAGCAGAATCCAGGGACATGTTTCCTTTCAGAGACACTCAATAGACTAGTGAAATTAAGCTGCAGGGGACATGGCCAGCACATGGGTGCCCAGCAGAAACTACCACCAACACTGAGAGGACTCAACAACAGAACCTGCACCAACAGAAAAAGGAGGACCAGGCATCNGGGCCCGGGATCCAGGAATGACAAATTGCATTTATGCTGGATGGATCTGGCCGAGGCAGCATGGTGGGACACCAGCTGGGTAACGGCCAGTGTCAGCTCTCTCCCTAGCTCTGCAGACAGCCATCCATGAACAACGCTGTGACCAGAAACCTAGAAAGGCTAAACTCCCTGCAGCAGCACAGCCTGCCTTCCCAGCTCCATCTTGTACTATTTTCCTCAACGGCCGTGGAATGAGAGGCTGGCCACTGCTGAGAGCAAGTCCTCACACCTGTGGGTTTCCATTTCTTCTACCTACACAGGGCTAGGGCACCCCCCAGAACCAACCCAAGGGTGGCAGCAACCCTCCTGCAGTCCTAAATTCAGGGTGAAGCTGTGTGTGAGTGGACACTCCTCAACAACCACAGGTAGCTTTGGAACACCCCCTTCACCCCTGGCTAGGTGAGCTGGAAGGCTAGGCAGACTGTGGCCAGGAAATGTTTAGGGTCCATGCAACAGCATTGTGCTGAGTCTGCAAACCCATTGTCCTATGTCTGTCACACCCAAGTCCTGGTCCTAGCGCACACAAGGGACCTGGTCCCAGGAAGGGCTGTACCAGCCTCCCGGCCTTTTCTCATGTCTCTGCAGGTGAGGATGACATGGCCCCTAACTGGCTTAGTGGGACCCAGTGGGCAGTAAGGTAGGGGGTCTGGCAGGCTTGGGCAGGAAATGTAGGCCTCCCACTCAGGGAACATCTTGGGTGTGCAGATGGAGGCGGGAGAAGGTGGCCAGCCCAGAGTCAGCCAAGGGCATTTCACCCTCTGCAAACTTCAGCAGAACTACTACAGATACCCAGGAAGATGGTAACAGCAGGGCAAGGAGTTCTGGGTCTGCCTGAGTGGCCTGGCTGCCCATGGGCTAGGATACATCACTGTGACTCTCAGGGAGATAATGACCACTCCTGTTAAGGGACACAGGTCCTGGCTTCTCATGCCACTCCCTTCCACTGTGCTGGGTAATGTGAAGCAGTGCCCTCCTCCCAAGTGGTCCACGTTGGTCCACTTCTCCAGCACCAAGGGAAAAAACAGCCTGGCCAGTGTCTTGTAGCCATGTGAGGAAGTGGAAGGAACCAGAAGAGGCCAGATCTGATGACAGAGGTCCACCTGACCCTAGGCCGAGGCTTGGTTCAGCTGTGGTACTCAACAGCTGGGCTCATGACAACACTCACGACACCCCAGAGGAACACTCAGGTACATGCTGAGTGATTCGGGGAGGCTGTTCCCCCAGATCTCCCTTAGACTGTGACGAAGCACCCAGCAGGGTAGGAGAGAATAGATCTGGGCCAGCCCCGTATCTGGCAGTGAAGGCAGTCATGGGGCAGAGTTAGAACCACAAGCCTCCAGGCAGAAGGAAGGCAGGAGAACCACAAGCTGGAGGAAGGAACCAGTGGAAGGAAGGCCCAGCGCCCAGAGCAAGGCAACTTGGCAGACCCTGGGCTCTGCCAGGCAGCAGACCCCTCCTGTGGAGGCTGTCCTGACTCAGGCCAAAGGACCCAGCCATAGCCNCTGCAGATGCACACAGATGGACACAAAACCGGGCAACTTACTAACTCTAGTCAGGGGCAGCTCAAAATCTGGCCACTTCGACATCAGCACTGTAAGGAAACACAAGGCTTATTGGTAAAACTAGAGCAGCAGACGCATGTCTAAGGACACTGGGAAGCAGAAGGCCAGACAGGATGGACACCTGGTGGAGCAGGGGCAGGCTGCCAGGACGGAACCTACAGTCCTTGGGCAGAGAAGGGGACGAAGGGTCATGGCAGCACAGGCCGAGTGTTTACTGTTGGTGTCTGCACCATGCCCTTTTAGGCCCTGCTTTCTCAGCCAGGGTGGTAGCCACCCACCCAGGTGTCATCCTTAGAGCCAGCTGGGCTGGCTCTATCTGCAAACCTAGACTCGTTCTCAGAATGACCTGCAAATGAGCAAAGAGACTGGAGCTGGGCCACAGGCTGGGGTGCACTGAGGTGTGGCCTGGCCCACACAGCCCCAACACATGCCAGGGAGCTGGAAGGAGGCACCAGACCAACTCAGTGCAATAAATAAAACCTTTATTCCAACAGTTGACTGCAGTACAGGGCACAGTTCAGATTTTAAAAAAAAGGAAAGGAAAAAGGAAAAAAATATTTTTTAGCACTTTACATCTTCATACAAGTTTGCTGTTTTGTGTCTACATTCATCCATTGCACATGGAATCCCCTGGATTTGAAACTTTTAGCAAAATTAGAACAACACAGAAAGTTCTTTACACAGGTCCAAGTTCTGGCTGTGTTTTCCTTAAATATAAAGCAGGGTCTGTCTGTCTGTCTGAGCTGCTGCGTCAGACCCGACCAGCCACGCCCTAGTCCTTGGCAGGCTTACGGAAGGGTTTTGCTAACCACATCAGAGGCGTCTGCAGCTTCCCAAGGGCTCCCGCCAGGTGCAAGGCTGAGCCCGCTGGGCCTTGGGCTCCGCTGCCCAGAATTCAGTGTGTGAAGAGACAAAACCAGTAGCCACTGAGTCCAGTGTGCCTGTTTCTAAAGTCACCAAGACACACAAAAGATGAGAGTGCTTAGGAGGAGCTGGGCCAGGGCCTGCCTCTCCCCCCGGCCCTCTGCAGCCCAGGGGCAACAGGGCCGTGACTCCCTCAAAGGCTGGTTATAGAAATGATTCCCCAAAAGTGTGTGTGTGGATGGATGGGTGGGGTTGGTCTCGAGGTCTTTGGAATGTCCGCATGTGGCCGGGCAGCACCTGCTTTTGCCCCTGGCTCCCACCAGGGCACTGCATGAGGTAACGCCACCCTTTGTAGGGACGCCGCACTCCGTTCTACATACACCTGCCCAGCAGAATCTGCCAAGGAAAGAGGCCCAGTGCCTGGCCTTGTGGGGTGGGCAGGGCCTGGCTGGGGCTGCAGCCTCCATCACAGGAGTGGCCAGCTTCCTCAGGAGGCTCCCCGAGTGCCCATGTAAGCCCCTTTTCTCGGTGCAGCCCTTGGAAGGGGCCTGAGGCAGGCCAAGGTCCCTGGGCCTGAGCCCCCAGGGCCCTAAGCCCCTTCCTGCTCTAGAAGACGCCAGCACTCTGGGGGTCAGATGCAGAATAACAGTACGTACACCGGAGTCCATGCATATCTGTTTTTGTTTTTAGGAAAAAAAAAAGTCCTTTTTCCTGTTTTTTCTTTTTTCTTTTTTTTTCTTTTTTTTAAAGATTTTTCTTTTTCTTCAAACTCTAGACCTGGCTCATGGCCAGCCTTAGAAAAGGGATGTGCATCGTGAACACCACAGGGCTAGGGCAGCAGGTGAGGACACTGCTTTGCCACCCAGCCAGCAGGCCCCACCTGGCAGTTAATGCTCAAGGCTAGGGACACCTGTTGGGGGCATGAGCACAGGGGGCGCAGGGAGCAGCACCATGGACCCTGGGGGATTTCAGAGTCTGGGATCACCAACCAAAAGGCAGGAGCGGGTGGGAAAGAAAACAACTCGGGAACAAACCAACGAGAGCTGAGGAGGGAAACCGACGGAGACGGGGGAAGAGCTCTTCAGAGCAGCTGCCTGGGGTCAGCATCCTCACACTGTGGACACCAGCGTGCCACTGCCACTGTGGAACAAAGCACAGGACAGCTGCCCAGATGCATGCCCACCGTCAGCCAGAGGCAGCAGGCCCGCCCGCCACCCAGCAACAGCCCTGGCCAGCAGCCAGGCTACCTGGCTTCTGGAAGGATGACGAAGCCAGGACAAGACTGTGCCCCAGGGGCAGCAGCTCCAGCCCTTGGTGTGGTCCTACCTGGTTCTAGGGAGAAAAAGCCTAGAGGTGGGATCATGACCTTTCCCAACCCTGTCCTGCCTGCTGGGATGGACAGAGCAGGCTAAGACACCAAGAACCAGCAGGATGTGCTCAATCTACTTAGAAAAGAGCAGAGTAGGAACCCAGGACGGGTGGGTGGGTCCAACTCTGGTGGCAGGCTCAGGGTCAAGCCTTAGGTTCCCAAAATAAGAAAAGCCAGTTTCTAGGTCCTAAGAGAGAGGTTACCCTACCAGAGCCCATGGCCACCCACCCACAGTCCCAACGAAGTCCAAAGCCTCTTACCTGCTCACAGACCGTGCTCCGTAGTCATCTAGGCCCTGAGGAGCAAAAACAGAGCAATCAGGTTGGGTCCCAGAGACTAAGACCCACGCTCTTACTGTCCCTGGTACAATCCTCATAAAGACAGCTTTGCCCATGTTGCAGCAGGCTGGGGTGCCCAGAAAGCTGGCTCCTTCCCCACCACTCTCTATCCTCTCTTTGGTCACTGTGGTTGGGGACCTCTCCAGAGACTATTATTCCAAATGGTGACATGGATGTGGTGACCTCTCACATTAACATGGACACTTCCCATCTGGCCAGTGGTAGACTGGACCATGTGTGCTTTCTGTACATACAGGATAGATCACTTAATGACACCAATGTAAATGCCTCCCTTGCAATGGTGCTTCCCCCAGAAANAGTTTCTGTGGGGACAGTAAAGANAGGTCAGGTCTCAGTGGGCAGAGGGCCTTCCTGCAAAGCCAGGGACTTTGGTGGGCTGACTTTGGAGGCAGTCAGAAAGATGAGCAATGGGAAAGATGCTTCAGAAGACCACTGCGTGCCAGCCTGCCTCACAGATGCCTGGGCTGGCTCTGAGCTAGGTATCCTGCCCAGGAGGGGATACCTTGGGCATGAACTAAAGCTAGCTGCAGAGAGCTGCCCATCTCCATCAGATGGACTTAGTCCAAGGCATTAAGGGGTGGTGGACTCACCATCCTTGGCTTTCCCAGCCTTGAACCAATTGCTTCCCAGAGGCTGGCCTACGCCCAAGGTCCATAACTCCAACTGGACACCCCGCTGCCACCACATGCTTTGAGCACCAACTCCAGTGTGGTTCTGATCCAGAAGGCTCTAGCCAAGAACCATTATAATCTAGACCTCCTCAGACTCAGGCCCCCAATCACATTCACATTGCCTGACCTGGAGACTCCCTGGAGGCAGCCCCTCCAAAGCATCACCATCCNTCTAGGGCAGGACGGGTACAGCCAAAAGGAGGAGCTTGCCTGCCTCAAACATGACTGCATATCCTTGGGTCATTACTGTCCACAGGACCCCTCAGATTCTGGGACACCATGATGGTCCTCAGGTGGTCTAAGACTTGGAAATGATGGGCTCTCTTTCCTTCCATGTCCAGGTAGAGGCCCTGCCCTAGAGCTGAATGGAGCCACAGACAAGCTGCTATCCCTTCTGCCTTCAAGGCTAGAGCAGACCAACCTCCTTCTCACAGGAGTCCCAGGTTTGTAGGAGCCACTATCCAGTCCCACAGGTCCGTCCTACACTCAAAGCTGGACCCACCTAGGATATTCTGACTATTACTTGCACAGGGGTTTGATAGGGACCCTTCTCAGGGCCTAGAGGCCTTAACCAGCCACCTATGGCCTCACACTGACTAGAAAGCTCTGGGCAGCAGCAGATCACACTACCATCTAGATACCTAGCACCCTGCAGCTTTTAGGGAAGGAGTTTGAAGCTCTGATCCCCTGGGCCCTAGGTGGTAGTGGGTATCCAGGATGATCCCCAGGCNAGCCAATGCCCAAGTTCCCACAGCACACCGAGCAGAAGGGTGGTGAGTNCACCAAGTCTTGTAGGGTGTGTGGCTAAAATCCCAAGCCACAGAGCCTCTGTCTCAAGCCTGTCAGCCAAGAGGCCCAGACACCAGTTAGTACCAGCTGCCAGGCTCTTGGAGAATCCTGTTAGTTTTGCCAGCCAAGTCCATGGTCCTTCCATGCAGATCCATCTCAGCCCCAGGCCCCAGGCCTCACCTGAGAGAAGGCAGGGACTGCCACACTGTAGGGTCTCTGCTTGAAAGTTCCTGCTGTCTGGGTGGGGAAGGCCCGGGAGGATGTGCCATAGTCAGGAGGAGGAATGGCCAGGTCGTCCTTGTCCAGAAGGTTGCCTGTGCTGCTGCTCTTGCCCTGCTGCAGGCTGTGGGGACAAGGGGCTCAGTGGCTGGCCAGACAGTCTAACACATAGACCACTGTTCTCTGGAGATTCCCTTTCCTTCCCCATGCCTCACTCAGCTCCCCTGGGCTGCTGTCGGTAGCCAGTAACATTTTTAGGTCTTCCCCTCTGGCCTCCCTGCCCAGTTTTCCTGAACTGTGCATAGAGACGCACCAGGAGGAAACTGCCAAATGCTTGCTGGTGAAGCCCTGTAGCAGGCAGCCACTCACCTTTCCAGGGACAGTTGGGATTCTCCAACCCTGCTCTAGGAGGTAGGTAGTGGAGGTGTAGCACAATCATGATGGACTAACAACTGCCCCACACTGTACCTGCTGTTTTTCCCAGCATTCCCAGGATTCTCGGGACCCACCTCCCAGAACACCTCATAATACTGCAGCATCCTACATCCTCCCACGTATAGTCTCAAACATACAGCAGGGCCTATGAGATGGTCTGGAGGGCAGAGAAAGAGCTAGAAGGCTTGCCCAGTTTGGCGCCCAGGGGTCCTGCCTAGCCAGAATGCTTACCTCATGTGCAACCTGTCACTTCCGTCACTGTCCAGGACCCGGGTGTAGGAGAAGGGAAACCAGCCCCGCCTAGAAGAAAGGCCCTAGGTGAGAGCCCAGAATCCATTCTATAAGCCCTCCAGATGTATGACAGGGCAGTATGGTGGCCCCTGTTGACCACTGTCAGATCCCAAGTCCTACCAGTTCCCCAGCCTGTCCTTATCTTTCTGTGGAAGAAGAGGTTCTTGTATTTCAGGAAACAAACCAAGTGGCTGGTGCTGGATCTGCACCGGGCCCCAAGGATGAGGGAGCCCAGCAGCCCTGCCTGGTGGAGCCGTGGGTCTGACTACCTGTACCTCACTTGCCACACAGCCCACTACCATGATGGTGACAGCTCCAAGACCAGGAGACCACTGGGACAGAGGCAATAAGCCTCCTGTTCCTCAGAGACCTCTTGGAGGCTCTCCCCCCACTGTGTAGTTGCCACTGGGCCACAGCAAAGTTCAGTTTATGCCTCAATTTGGCCACAGCTGCTTAGCCATATGGGTCAAAGACATGCCCAGCAAAAACTGCTGCTTTCCTGGGGATGCAGGCTGCCTCCGGGTGGCACCAAGACTTGATGACATTGCTGAAGGGGATTTGGAACTACAGGAGAGTTGGGGGAGGGGCGTCTCAGGCTGAGCTGGATGGCCCTAAGACTTGGCAACATTGCTGAAGGCTATTCAGACCTACAGAAGAGTTTGCAGGGGTGGGGGGTGGGGTGGGGGGGAGGTGTGTCAGGCTGGTCAAGTCTGCTCTACCACATATTATCAGGGAAACCATACATAGGCCTCCATCTTGAAAATGGCCAGGTGTGCCACCATGTATATACATTCAGAAAACCGTGTCCTGTGCCAAATAAGCAGCAAAGAATAATCAATTATAGAGAGACAGAAGTCACAGCCAATGGCTGCTGTAAAGATTAGGCTAGTGGGGAAAAGGCCAAGGTGTGTGCGATTATGTGTGGTGCTTGTCTCTCTTGCTCCGGTTTCCCAGTAGGAGACCCTCCGACTTTGCTAGCACATCTGAGTCCACCACCCCCTTGTTTGCTAGAGTGGGCAGGCTGCTTCAAACTTGCTCCCTGCGGGTGGGTGCTCACATCTTGGTCTTCTCGCTCTCGCCATAGTGCCAGCCATCACGGGCCTCAGGCACTAGCAGTGTGATGAGGTCGCCCTCCTTGAAGCTCAGCAGAGTGCTGTTGTCACCAGCCGCGTGGGAGAAAATGGCCTTGACTCGCATGCGGCCGTTACGCTCTAGGCCAGCTGCCATGGAGCTTGAACGTGGCAGTGTCTTATTCTCAGCTGCCGGGACAACGGGTACGTGCATGAGAGGACTGTTCATGTCAGATGGAGCCGGGATACAGGATTAACAGGGTCATGGACCAAACATGGTCCATGTTCAACTGTCCCATGATCAACTGAAGCCCCCTCCACCCACTAGCCTGTCTGTTTGCTGCAGACAGGGTCCTGGTCTCATTCCACCATGCCACACTCCCAATCAATACACACTACATGCTCACACATGCATAACATACCCATGCACGTACCATCCACAGATATTCGTAGACATGCACACAGGCATATGCACATATATACCATGCAGGAACACATGTTCATATATATACCTACATACATACTCCACAGTCATGTGCACGCACACGCACTCACAAGCCTTGGTTTCTCAGCCTAGCACCCTCAGGCCCTTACTGGTGGCATAGCTGTTCTTCGGGGTCACGCTCTTGCGCACAGGGAGTGTGTTGGAGTACGAGTCGCTCAGCTTGCTTTGAGACTGCGGAGGAGACAGGGATTTGGGCTGGGCAGCCTTGCGGTCAGCCCAGGGGTTGTAGTCCTCGCTGTCCGGGCCTGCGACGCCATTCATGACAGGTACATTCTCCTGAGCAGACATCCGCTGGAGGAAGAGGCAGGGGCAGGGCGTCGCTGGGAGCCACCTTGGGAGTAATCCTGCACCCACCACAGGGGCCTGGGCTCAGCACATTGGGCTTGCCCGTTAGAGAACAAGCTACCACCCTAAGCAAAGGGAACACCCCTAAGCTTTTGAAGGCCCAGGACTCACCCCCACAAACGGTGCCAGCTCAGGTGGCACTGGCAAGGGTTTGGCTCCAGGAATGGGGTCTGAGATGACCAGGTTGGACTTGGAGGCTGACAGGGCACTAGGAAGGACGGAGCCATTGCTGCTGGCTATCTGTTGCATCAGCTGGACAGCGCGGTCTGGAATCTTGTTGGGGTCAGCACAGGCTTGCTGCCACAGAGGCAGCTTCTGGGCTAGCAACTCTTTGCCCTAGAGTGGAAGACACAGGACAGGAAAGGAGTCAGCCTTGGGTCTATTTGAAGAAACGCAAAGGCCTGAATGGGCAGTGCAGCTGTGCCTGGCATCTGAGTACAGGTGCGGCAGCCCCTGCCCCTGCCAGCCATTAGGACAAGTGGGCTTCCAGGGCTGTAGTGCTGCAGAGGGTCAAATCCTTACATCCTGAGATGGCCACACTTGCAGACCAGCATCAAGACCTGTGTTCAGTGCCTGCGCGCAGCAGTATGGCCAGCTGTCCATACAGGGAGCTTAGAGCTCTTCTTCCAGTCCCGACACAAAGTCTGGTCCCCACTAGAGGGCGCAAATGCCTCTGCCAGCCTCAGAGCGCTGTGCTGGCAAGTGCACCCAGTTAAACTATCAGTAGTTCTCAGTGGAGACTATCAGTGGAGACTGAGGGGCACAGTAGGGGAGGAGGCACAGACAGCATGTGTCCCAGGACACAGGTGCAATTCTGACCTGGCTGTGTATCTGCTTCCAGCTGGAATAGCCCAGGTAAAAAGTAGCCTCTGGGCTTTTGTTTTCATGGTACCCAAGGCCCTGAGGACCAGAGCAGAGGTTGTAGGTCATGTGTGTACATGTGTGGGAAGGACACGTGTCCATGTGTATAGTGCCAATTTCTAGACCACCCTCCCTCACTAGGACATGACCAGGGTCTCTGTGGTTGGCTTGGCTGTCTTTGAATGTTCTTGAATGTTCCAGGGGATACAATCTGACCCCACTTTAGCTCCTATAGATGTAGTGAATGACAGGGTTCCACTCACCCCAACTTGTTTCCAGCAAGCGTCTANCATCTGCACCTTCCCTGCCCCTGGGAGTTATGTCAGCCCTCTGAATGCCCTGGGCCTCTGAACTCTGACTCCCAGGCCCAGGCCACACAATCAGAGGCTCATGGTAGACCATCCTGGAGGAGGTAGCTCCTTACAAGAACTTTCTTTGTTCAGCAAGGCTGGGCTAGGTCTTGGAATGTGGCACCTCCCAGGAAGTGTGTGTGTGTGTGTGTGTGTCCTGATGGGATAGGCTGTAAGCAGGCAGAGGGAACATGAGGGTGTCTAGGAGGGGTCCTCATTAGACTTCGTGGAAAGAGGTTGGTTTCTCAGGAGGAACCAGAAATGGCTGAATATAGGAGCCCCACCAGAAGCCCAGTGCTTGATGGCACCAGAGAAAGTGGGGGCAAGGGGGGACTCTGAGGACACCCATGTGACCATTCTGGGCTCAGATGAGGCTACCTGGAGCAGTAAAGGGGAGGGACTGAGTGTCAGGGACTTGGGAGCTATGCAGGAACCACAGCTGCCTAGGAGGTGTGGTGTGGAATGAAGGTGGCCAGTTCCATGTGGGATAGCCAAATTATGGCAGCTGGTAGATATTAAGCCACGCAGGTCCGGACGTCTGGTGACATGGTCCAGCCTTAGAGGCTAGGAGTCGTCAGTATCACAGCTTGCAGAGCCACTGGCCCAGAGACCACCCAGATATTCAGATGAGCGTGTAATCAGGAGGATTGAGTGAAGGCAAAAAGCTAACACTTCAGAGACCAGGAGGGCTGTGGGTCACTCCCTCACAAACGTGCCATCAGTCTAGCTAGACCATGGCTGCAGCAGAAAAGCCAAGGGTGATTTGATTTTAGAAAGGCCCCAAATCTACCCCACTTTGAGCTCTCCTCAGCAGGCAGTCAATTGCAGTCTCCCAAAATATCCAGCAATTTCTAATGCAGGTCTTCAAAACGTCATGCCCTTTGACTTGGCAATTCTTCCTCTAGAACTCTGTTCCTCAGTCTGAGGTATACAAGGACACTTGTCCCAGTGTTAGTGCCTTCTCTGGGAGTTTGGACACTCATGAACATAATCTGGGTCCATGAACAGTTAGTTCCCTCCTGCAAATGGGGCCAGCTGCACTGAGCAGGCAGACATGCAGCCCATAGTGTCAGCTCACCTTGGAGTGGTAAGCAGCAGAATTCTTGGCCACAGCACACTGCTTTTCCACCAGGAAGCAGAACCTCCTGCGCTCCTCAGTGAGTGCTGTCTTGTAGCCATCAGACACATAGTTCTCCAGCTCACCCTGCTTGTTGCTGATGGCGTCGATGTACTGGGGGCAGAGAGGATAGGCTGGTGAGCAGAAGGCAGATCTTGCTTGGGTTTAGTTAGGAAACATATCCAATCATCCCTGCAAGCCACTTTCAGCATGCGTGCCCATGCTGCCCAGGATCTTGTCTCCTGTGGAGGACCCAGGTGGAGGGATCCCTGGGTTTATAAACATACATAAGCATGCAACCTGNAGCCAAAGATTGGCACTGGTTTCTTCCTTGATCATTCTGTTTACTGAAGCAGGGTCTCTCATGGAACCTGGGGCTCCCCAGTTCTACTAGTTTAGCTTGGCCTGGGGATCCTGTCTCTACCTCCCAAGTGCTGGGACTCCAGGTACATGCTGCCACTCTCTCCTAGCATTTATGTAGGTGCTAGGGATCAGAACTATGGCCCTTACACTTCTGTGGCAAGTGCTTTATCCACTGAGNCCAACACAAACTCCCCAGCCCCCATTCAAATGTATTTTTGAGACAGGATCTTCATGTAGGCAGGCTAGTTTTGAACTATAAAACTTATATGCCTTGGATTTGAGTAATCCTTCTGTCTTGCCTCTTATGCTGGGATTACAACCAATCCCAGCCTTCCTTGGGCTTTTCCTGAGAAGGGAAAGTAAGGGAGCAGTGGCAGGTCAGCCCCACCCAGGCTTCAGCTACACACAGTATAGACATGTCAGAGAGGAGGGGCTTGCACAACGCTCCTTCGTGTCCTGGCTCCACAAAGCGCACGGCAGCATCTCAGTCTCGTGTCACTTAGAGTTTCTTTTGCCTCCGAGTCTCAGCTTGAGCAGAAGGTATAGAATGGAGACACTGACAGAGGAGACTCGGGTAAGCCTGCTGCTGGAGAGAGACCATGGGCACCCAGGACTGAGGAGGTGGGAAGGCGGACAGGGGGGCACGTCCTAGATTATTCCATGGAATACCATACCTAGGTGAGGAGAGATCATCTTTGGGGCTGTGAGGCCCCTCATCAGAGACATATAGGTCACCATCACTGGAATAGGGTGTGCCTGGGTGAGGGCCCTCAGAGAGCAGGAAGTGAAAAATGACCTAGCTCTTGCCTTTTCACCTGGGTGTCCAGTCTGGGTGGCTTTGTAAGGCCCCTCGGTCCTCACAGATACTCTGGGCTCAAAAGAGATATGTGGTCAAAGTGATTCCATAGAACTTGCAGAGCACTGCTCACCCTCATTCCCATCTAGAGACTCCTGAGGTCACAGGGCTGTCTCTGGCCACCAATAGCTGTCTCTTCTCAACCTCTCCTGAGCTTTCTGGGGACACATAACCTACCCAAGAAGATTCTTGCCAAAAAGCCCTCAAGACCTGTGCAAACCTCCAGACCAGACTACCCATTGTAAATGTGCCAAGACAGCAGACTGGGGAATCCATAGAGCTTGGGGAAGTCAATTTTATGGAGATAAGAAGGGAGAAGGTGGTATCAGGTGAAGTGTAGCAGTTGACATTTAGTGGGGACAGTCTCACACTGTAAAGATAAAGAGATTCTGGGGATGGATGGACATGCTGACACATGCCATGAAGACAGGTGTTCTGGAATGAAAGTGTAGCTCAGTAGTAGGCACTTACATAGCACAAGAGATGCCCTGGGTTCCAATCCTAGCACCACAAAAATAAAACAAAGGAGGCCAGAGGTGCAGTTCAGTTGGCAGAGCGCTTGTCTTGCATGCAAAAGGCTGGACTCCATCTCTGTACAGTACAAAGGTGTAGTGCTGCATGCCAGTATCCCCAACACTCTTGAAGGTCTCCTGAGCTATCTGGGGAGTTCAAGGTTAACCTAGGATACCTGAGACCTTATCATTCTTAAACCAACCAAAAAAGAAAGTGCTCCTGCCACTGAGCTGTTCATCTAATGATTATAATGGTGACTTGTATCAGTTATGTGCAGTTCACAATTTGAAAGAAAGCCTCAAAATAGATACACGCCATCCACACCAAAAGAAACTACTGGAAAAAGAGCCACACTGTAAGAAAGTCAGCCATAGGCAGAAAATCAGGAAAGCGGCAGTTTGAGAGAGAACTGTGATAGCCAGTGTTAGAGCCCTGGGTCAGGGGCACACGTGGGCTTCAAGCACACATCACCATGACCAGCTTTCCTTGAGCTCTTCCTGAGATGGGGAAGGCACATGCATCGGTGGCAGGTCAGCCCAGGGCTTTGTCTCTGGAAGGAATATGCCCAGGCCTCTAACTTCTCTGCTGGTCCCTCTCTGACACCTGGATGGAAGGGTATGCACCCATGGCCTGCCTGGTAGCAGTGTGCAGAACTTGGTTCTATAGCTAAACCCTACTGTGATAATCAAACCGCCTGAATGTCAAAGAAAGGTCTATTCACATACAGGTATAGGCAGGAATTTTCTGTTACAAAACACCTGAGACACCTCTCCAGTGCACATCCTGCACCCATGCCACTAAGGCTGAACGCCACCAGCCTGGAGCAGAGTACTCAGCCAGCCTTGCTGCCCAGGAGCAGTTGTTTAAGAAGTGCTTCCTAGTGTGGCCATCTTCCAGCAGGGGGCAGGCCTGAGCTGCCAGGGTGCTCACAGCTGACTCACAGCCACCTCGGAGCTCTGACTCAGCGTGGGTGGGCGGCTGAGCCGTGGGCGACAGAGGGGGTTGGAGCAGGCTGTTCCCTTAGCATCTCCCTACACAGGGCTCAGCTGGAGGGACAGAAGAGGGGGAAGCCCAGCTGGGTGGGGGCTGGTCCTCACTGTGGCTACCAGAGCATATACCAACTCTGCCTAACAAAATCTCTCCAAGGTCAAGGCCTGCCATATCCTTGTCACCAAACCTACACATCTTGATGCTTCTGCCCCTGCAGTCCCACATTAAACTCCAGCTCTCTCCCCTGGCAGGACCGGCCTGAGTGGTCCTCTCAAGGGGCAGCAGGGCCCAGCCACAGGTCTACCAGGTGGGACTCTCTTGTAAAGAGAGAAGTCAGAATACCAAGTGAGAGTGACTTTCCAGCCTGACTGGGCTCTGCTATTGTGATGGCAGGGCTATTACCTCCTCTCTGATTCTCCTCTCTCTCCTCCACAGCGCCAAGTGTACTTTTCCTCGGTTATGCAACATGCGCCTACCAGGGCTTCCTGCTCCCTGAACCTCCCCTGCAAC
Source organism: Neotoma lepida (assembly GCA_001675575.1). NCBI lineage: Eukaryota > Metazoa > Chordata > Mammalia > Rodentia > Cricetidae > Neotoma > Neotoma lepida. Next base: position 532,530 of record LZPO01007967.1, read on the forward strand.
TCCAGGGTCCTCTGGGAAGTAGGGGGTGGGGCATTCAGCCTTGCTGCCCCCAGAGGAGCTGTGCTGGGAGGACTCCAGGGAGCTTTGGAGGAGGCTCAGCCTGGGTGTGAGCTCCTTCCTGAGCTTTAGGGAAGATTGGTGAGATGAGACCAGGCATGCCCAGGGTCAGGGAGGAGTGGGCTGCTCTCCAGGAGAGGAACGCATCTGCCTGTCATCACATAGGGCAACACTAGCACGGGCCTCCTAGGTCTCACTCATTCGGTCCCAGGCCAGCAACTGTCTGGAACTGGGGCATTCTGGCCTTCAGGGCTCAACTAGGCTCTAAGTAGTTTCTAAGACCTGACCTTGGGCACAGGGATATGGACAAACACACACACACACACACACACACGGACACGGACACGGACACAGACATGGATAAGGACATACACCTCAGCTTGGTGGCCAGCTCAGGAATGTCCAAGATTCTTGAGGCTAGGGTGGATCCTTGGGCCACTGCCCTCTTCCAGAGACTTCTCAAGGACAACAGTAGCCAGAAGGGCTCAACAGCAGAGTGCCAGTGATAATCTGCATTATTTCATCATCTAGGGGACTTTAGAAAAGAGGCTCCACTTGGAACTGTCACCTAGGACAGCAATATAAACCAGGCCACAAGGCCCTTTGGGTCTCCTTGCCCTGAGAACAGCACCTTCCAAACTGAGGCCTGAAGCCAGCCCACCACTGGTGGTTTCTGGGTTTGTAGGCTGAGCACTACCTTTACTCCGAGCTTTCAGCTCCCCGGAGTGCCGGGTACTGGTATGGGGCCCGGCCTCATTAGCGGGTCTGGCAGCCTGTGAGTTAGGAGGGCATGGTGTTTTATTTTTAAGATTTCCACGTACTTAGGTACCCCTAGGAATAAATGTAACCTCACAGGTCATGCCTGGGCACCTAGGGGTGGTTCAAGGAAAGGGGAGAAATGGCCTCAGAGCAGTACACTTCAGGGACTGTTAAGAATTCCCAGCTGGAAGGCAGGGAAGAGCCCTGGACCACACGCCCATGTGGGCTGACATCATCAGCTCCAGTCCGACCTGGGAGAAGGCAAGCTTCAGCCTTGGTCCTAAGGCATCGGGCAGCGGCACAGCAAAGCCTGCCAGTGACACGTGGCTGCCACTTCTGTCTAGGAATAACCAACGACTTCCCTGACCTCCTTTTCCAGGCCACTGACTCCTCACAGACAGACCACAATTTTACCAGGAAGATCCTGGAAATCTGGGCCAAGTGAAGTGTCTCCTTGCAAGGAAGACGGCAGAGGACAGGGGACAGGTGGTGGCTGGCCTTCAGGTCTCCAAGCCCCTCATTCAGTGGAATGGATAGGGCACTCCAGTGTGGCTACCAGTGCATGTACCAACTCTGCCTAACAGCCAGCACAAATCTCTCCAAGATCAAGGCCTGCCATATCCTTGTCACCAAACCTACACATCTTGATGCTTCTGCCCCTGCAGCCCCACATTAAACTCCAGCCCTCTCCCATGACAGGACCAGCCTGAGTGGTCCTCTCAAGGGGCANCAGGGCCTACACTTCTATACTTCTTCCATGCCTGCTACGCTTTCTGGAAAGCACAGAGTATAGAACACAACCNGAGCCTGCACTGCCAATGGCTTGGCATTGGGCCATTTAAAATGGCATTAAGCCTGTCCCCGCAGTGGCCAGGTTCCTGCTGTCCCCACCCGCCCCACGTTGCCTCACAGCTCCTTGCTTAGCTGGGTGCTATGGAGACAGCACTATAGAAACGCCCAACTGAAAGCATTTAAGACCCACAGAAAAAAGCTCCCACTTAGTCACCCCAGCAGAACAGCCCTGTAATCTGAGAAGACAGAAGTGATTGGAAAGTGTGTCTCCTCTGCTCCAGTGCCAGCCAGTGACTCAGAGGGGGAAAGGATGTTCTAGAAAAATCTGAAGCTGCTGTGGTTTACCCTAACCCAATGACCACTGAGGTTTTCCCACAACTGTCAAACCGCTGGACTGCACAAGGTCCCCTATAGCTCATGAATGAGCTCATGAGGCTTGGTCCCACTGTTACCACTGGGGCCCTGACTCCCAAGGAGACAACTCAGAACCCCTGGGCTGTGCATGAGGGAACAGCAAGCACCCGACACTCCATGTTGTCTGAAGTCACGAGACCAGAAGCCAAGGAAAAGCCTCCCCAGTTTGAAGGGCCTGGCACCCAGGGCAGTGCATGGAGGCAGCAGATGTTGACTGTGGGTAGACAGGGTTGGGGCTATCTTGCCCACAACTGGCAGATGGCAGGACTAGCTATTCTAATGGTTACTAGCACATTAACTTTTGGGGACATTTTAGTCACTGCCATGGACTAAAATGTCCCTCAAAGTTAATGTGTTAGAAACTCAGCCTTCAAAACTGTCTGTCAATGGAACCAAGTGGCACAGGCCAGCCAAGGCTGCCCCTGGGAGGCCCCGAGGGATGGGTGTGGTTATGGGGTGGTCCTCAGGACAGCTTTCTAAGGACAGGACCTGGCAGCCTTCCTCATCTGGCCATGTGATGCTACAGTGTGAGGCCCCACTGGGTGCCAGGCCTTACTTCGTTGTCTCTGGGAGCCAGTGCTGAACAGAACTTCCACATTGTCTGTTGGAGTGAGGGCACATCACCTGGACCACATCACACTCCAGGCAGGCCAGCCTCTGCTATTATGCTCTGTGAAGATCTCAGCTATGGTTATTTTATCTTTGCTTTGTTAATTATACAGCCCTTTAAATAGAATGAATTGTTCCCTTCTCTCAGGCCCCTAGAATAGACAAATCCTACAAAGGGACACAAGTGAAAACTCCAGAGGTGCCAAGCCACCAAAGTGGCCCCTGTGTCATGGTGAATAGACACCCAGTTACCGAGACCCAGGAATTCCTGTGAGAATACTGTGGACACTCGCTCTCCACCCTCTAAGGCAGGCATCCACCTAGGACATTGACCAGTTTCCTCTTTTTACACAGCTAGCCTGTATCTGCTTACCCTCTTATGTCATCTCAGAGAGGAACAAGGACAGTGGCCTGGACAGGGAACCTGTCATGCCCTCTACCAGCAGTAGGATCCTGTACTGACAGTGGGTCAGGCAGAGGAGCCCTTCCAGGGCCTTCCACAGGGTCAAGTCCATCTCAGGGTGATCTTGAATGGGGTTAGGCCTGCCTACCCACTTCCAGCTGCTTTTCTCTGGGCTCTTACATGGTCTTTGGGACTTCAGCACAAAGCTGCATCTCAGCTGCCTCTCCCTCAGCACTCAGAGTGAGCATAAGGGTAAGGAAAGACAAACTGCTCTCCCAAGCCCAAGCCTAGCACACACCTAAGGGCACTGCATCGGCAGGCCCTCTGCCCTATACGGCTCCTAAGCCCCGTTTCCCCACACACTCTTCTGGAGGGTGAGGGCCGGTTAAGGGAGGGGNTGGCAAGTCACACAGCAGGAAAAGCAAAGGCAGTGCCACATTCTCAGAGGGCTGTCATTTGCAGACAGCCTCCTACCTGTGTCTGTCTTGTTCTAACAAGAGCTAGGTTGGGGGAGGAGCCAAATGGGACAAAATCAGAAGGAATCCAGGCCCAAGCCAAGGGCACACTCAGCTCTGCCTAGGGCTTTGAGGCTATTGGGCCAGCATGACCATTCGCATTCACCTCATCCTTGGGGGAGGGGAGGGAGGATATGGGCTGGATAAAAGAGAGCCAGGCACCTCTCATATTCTGGGGCTGCTCTCCCCCCTCACCTCAGGGGGGCTGAGCCATAGGTCTCCCTCCCCTGCCTTTAGAGGAAGACATCCCCTGCCTTTAGAGGATGGCCACATCCCTCAGTTTCTGAGCTGGGGACAGAGGCCACACCCCAGGATACATGGCATGTCCATTGTTCCCCAGGAGAACACCTTTTCCTACCTCACATGTGCAGGTGTTTCTCAATGCCTGGTGGCAACCCTGTGGTGACAGACTGTGTTGGAGGGAAGGGCCACGTCAGGGCAATACCCTTAGGCCATGAGAGATGGCTCTCAGAACTTTCCCTATTCTTGTAAAACTACCCGTCCCAGTTAGTGCCCCAAATGCTTCTAAGCTCCCATTATCTGACCTATAATTAAAATTAGTTTTCTCTGGCACTCTCAACATGCAAGCTCAGTTCTGAGCAGTTCTTAACCNGGCAGCTCTCACCTGCAAACCTGGACACTGTTCTTGAGGTCATTCCCCGCTTCCTCATTCTGGCAACCTCACATCTCCCCAGTCCAGGGCAGTTCTGTGTCCTACAACATTTGTGTTCAGTGACCACCCTTTGGTAAGCATCCTGTCCTTAGTCCAGCTTGGGGCAAAGGTCTGGTCACTGTCCTAAGTGGTCCAGCCTCGCCAGAGCCCAGAAGAAGGGAGGCTATGAGAGAGGTCAGCACACAGTGGGGTTGTATGCCAGGTCAGCACTCCTGAAGGCTGGGGCCTGTTACCATCAACTCCAGAGGCTCAGCTCCCTGATGCTCAGCAGCCTCAGGCTTGCTCTGTGAGTTCCTGTTCCCAAGAACTCTAAGGACCCCTGCACATGCAGCTGAGGAGTGTTCTACTGTGTTAGGCACCGATGACACCAGGGACCCTGCTGGTAGATGAGTGGAACCAGGTCTTGAGACAAACTGTTCACTTCTCAGGGCCGGGGAAGGGAACCATGCTCAACAAGCATGAGCTAAGGCCAACAATGTGCATACTTGACAAGACCAGGGCTTCTGGGATCAAGGTAGCCAAATACACGCACCTCCTTCTCCCACAACGGCTGTTGTTAGGCCCCAGGCTTTGGTAAGGTTCATGGATCCCAAGTTGGGCCTCTGTGCCTGTCCCAGGATGTCCTCCACACAGGACATGTCCACACTGGCCTACATTTAACTTTCTGAACCCTAGGCTTACCATGACCTGACCCTGCTTGGCTCTGGCCAGGGCATACAGAGTGGAGAAACCTCAGATATACAAAAGGACATCTCAAGGAAGTAGGGAAGCCCTCTCCAGGCTGGAGCAACTAGGTGAACTGAGTCAAGGCCTCTGTTCCTATGATTCTTATGCCCTTAAGACACACTCAAGCCATCCTAGGGCATGGTGTCAATTCTCACCACTGGCAGTAAAGTCCCCACCTTCCTGGTTAACTTAAGTAGTAGTTCTAGGAGCCCTAAAAGACTATAATCCTGCCCTCATCCAAGTAACAATGTAGGCACCTCTGCTAATGTTGCTAGCCATCTAGAGGTCTAGTGGACATAACATTACAAGAGCCAGTGAAGACCTCTGAGCCCCTAGCTGACTAGGGGCTATGGACTCAGCTACTAGACCCACCTGCAGGCCAGCTTGGGAGGAGTTAAGAAATAGGGAACCATGGGAGGCAAAGGATCTTTCTCTAGTAACCAACACCTTACCAAAATCTTTAGATGCACAATAACCCTTGTGAGGCCAACCTGGAGTGATTGGGCCTGAGCAGGGATGGGGCCACTGTGGAGGGTCTAGACCTTGCAGAGGAGAGGGGTTCAGCTCAGCTCACATGCTCAAGCATTTCCTTCCCTTGAAGGGGAAGNTGCTGCCATTCTGAAGGGCCTCAGGCCCCTGCTTAGCTGCCGGCAGCCACACCCTGTACATAGGTCAGATGGGATCCCTGGCCAAGTTTGCAAAGGCTCTGGGAGCCTGTAGGACCTGCATCAGGGATAAGGGTTCTTGAGTAGCCTGATTGGCTGTAGCAAGGCTAACAAGCTACTGTAATATGGTAGCCAATGTANCTTCACTCAGCTCAGAGGAACCAGGGCAGCCATACACCAAATACTCCCTACCCTCAAAGGTATGAGGTGAGAGACTCCAAGAACATCCTGCCTGTCTGCTTGGGCATCAGAAATATTGTCTCTGGGGCTCCCTTGCTAATCTCAGGAAACAGTCAGGGATGGTGGTATCACAGGCCTGCATATAGCTGGATGAAGCAGAAGAATCCAAGTTCAAGACCTGTCTGAGTTGCAGAGTGAGTTTAAGGTTAGCCTGGGCATCTTAGGCAAGCCCCACAAAAAAAACTATCTATAGATATAAATATATAGATAGATAGACATAGCTTAGAGGTAGAGCACTTGCCTAGCATACATAAGGCCCTACCCGCCCCCAACACACAGCCTGCCAACAACAGCAACAACTCATGTAAACCAACCTGACACAACTGGGTTAGGTATAGGCTATCCACTGAGCGACCAGAGAAATACAGGATGTGCATCTTCCCTAGAGGGACACACAGATATGAAACATTTTGCTTACTAAGGGTCAAAGTGCTGTTTGCCACAGACAGACAAGGAAGAGGAGGTTTGGAGAGACAGGAGAAGGGGTTCAGGAAGAGAGTGGCACATTTATGCTGGNGGTGGGGTGGGGTGGAGTAGGGCCCTTCTTGTCCATGTTCAGAGGAAAAAGCCAGGACAGATGACTCTACTTCACCAANAGGGAAAAAGAGGTTCAGAGAGGACCTGGAGGCTGTGCCCAGGAGAGAACAAGCCAGATCAGTGCCACCTGTGGCCTTAAGGAAGCAAAGAGGTAATTCTTGAGCAAAGAGGCAGTTGAGTAAGAGCTCTGGGCTCAGGCAGAGAAGGACCTGGCAGAACTATGCAATCATGCTCTGGGACAGGCCAAAGGGAGCCTTGGATAAGGCTGACCATCAAAACTAGAAAGAAGTTGGCATGAGCCATCTTTAGGACAGAAAGCCAGGGGACACCCAAGCCTGGGGTGCTACCACGGCCACAGCACTTGCCTGTGCCATCTCCAGCTACTGGAGATGCACTGGACTCTCCAGGCAGCACTCACTTGGAGGCCACCTTCTGATAACCTGAAGCTCAGTGCCATGCTCTCTCACTGTCTCGGTCAACTGAGGTTGGGCAAGCACCACTGGCCACAATGTTGCTAGCCTTTCCCAGTGCACCAGCATCTGCTTTGACCTATAAGGACACCTGCTGGAGAGGCATAAACACCCTCATTCTGTCAGAGCTAAGCTGGTATACTCAGTAATGGGAGCCTAAGGGGTAGGCGTCTGAATTTGGGGTTACACATGTTTTATTGAGATATCTTCATACAATCAGGATGACCTACCACAGCAGCTTCAGTTCTACTGCCAAACATTCTGTACCTACAGCATCCTCACAGGCAGCAGGAGCCATGCTTTATGTGTGTGAAAAGGAGTGATGAACTCATGATCAACAACATNGAAAACCATGGAAGACCTTGAAAGCATGCTCAGTGCAAAAAGTCAGACACAAAGTCACATGGTATGACTCAGGGATTAGGAAGCAAAAGGCCTCACCTTGCTCAAAACCATAAAGCCCATAAGGGCTGAAGCAGGGCAAGAAGATATCCAAGTCTCTTCCACACACAGCCTGTCAGGTCAAACCAGGACCCACTGAGGAGGTGGCTACTACAACCTCATGGGAAGCAGGCAGCCCCTGAAGGGCTGGAGTATATAATGGGCAGCAGGCACTTCTGTCTGTGAGAAAAAGCCTTCCCAGTGCCATACAGAAGACTAGAGTCACAGCCACAGGCAGCTGAGGGGAGCAAGTTCTACCCTTGGTTCTATGACCAGCAGCAGAGACTACAGTGAGTGGGTTAGGGCTTTTCTCAAGATGGTTGACATTGGGGGGATGAGGAAGGGGCAGGCCTAAGAGAGAGAAGGAAAGCAAAGTGAAGAGGGGGAGATGAGCCCTCTGAGCCACACCTGAATAAGATGAAAATGGAGCTTGTAGCTTTGGCCTTCACACCTGGCCCTGCCCTTTCCTGAGCCCCAGGATGCCCTTAGCTAGGTCCTAGTCATATCACAGCCTTAGATGGAGACTCACAGGGTGACTCTCAGTGATCTTGCCACAGCACAGGGCCAGCTAATAAAGGATAGGCCTGGGACTGAGGAGAAAAGAGATCGACCATCCTTGTAAAGGCAGGCCGTTCAACCATGGACAGGAAAATACTGATTTGGCAATGAGAGACTGACGAATTCATGCTCAACATGGACAGACCTTGAAAAGATGCTCTGTGCAAGAAGCCAGACTCAAAGTCACACGGTGTGACTCAGTCACAACTGATGTCTAGAACATGGAGATCTACAGAGACAGAAAGCAGGTAGGTGTTCCTAAGTGGGGAGAGTAGGTAGGTGATGGGGGTGGAGGTAGGGGCAGATAGGGGTGAATGCTGCTGGATATGCATTCTTTTCAGGTTGATAAACTGTTGCAGATTGGTGCGATGGTTGTACAGTTCTACAAATACACTAAAACCCACTGTACTGTAGGTTTTAAGTGTATTCCATAGTGTATAATGTCTAAATAAGACTATCAGCAGGGGGAAAAACAAGATGAGCCAGCCCCCATCATCGGGCTGCTAAACTGGTGCCCAGAAGCTTCCCTCTAGGTTGTGTGCCCACACATGGAAATCCTCCTGCATGGCCCACACCTGCACTGAAGAGCCTACGTCCCTCCTAGGCAGTAGGGTGATGTCTGCTAGCCAGGTCTTCTGAGAGTAAAACGACAAAAGGCACCAACAGCTGGACCCTGTGAGTGTATATTTGTTCCTTAATCCTGCAGCTCACCTGAGAAAACTGTCCAAGAACAACTCAAGATGGCTCACAGCATCCCCCCTGTGACAGCCTCAGCCTGTACATGTCCTTGGAGGCAACCATGGGTCACAGATGGTCATCAAAAATACTGAAGTATTTTTATAAGCCAGGCGGTGGTTGCTCACGCATTTAATCCCAGCACTCAGGAGGCAGAGACAGGCGGATCTCTGAGTTCGAGGCCAGCCTGGTCTACAGAGTGAGTTCCAAGACAGCCAGGGATACACAGAGAAACTGTCTTGAAAAACAAACAAAAATACTAAAGTAAGCCGGGCAGTAGTGGCACACGCCTTTAATCCCAGCACTCAGGAGGTAGAGGCAGGTGGATCTCTGTGAGTTCCAGACCAGGCTGGTCTACAGAGCGAGTTCCAGGACAGACTCCAAAGCTACACAAAGAAACCCTTTCTCAAAAAAAAAAAAAAAAAAAAAACAAAACACTAAAGTAGGTTGGGAGCCATACTAGTTGTTAAAGTGTTTGCTTTGCAAGTATGAAGACTTGAGTATGGGCCCCAGAATCCACATTTTAAAAAAACACTACTTTTCCTTGTACTTATTATTTGTATATTCACCAGAAAAAAAATAAATAAATAAAAATAAAAAAACACAAACAAACCTAGGTGTGGTGGTCTGCACTTGTAATCCCAGCACAGGGGAGGCAGAGACAGGGGGAATCCCTGGGGCTCACTGGTCAGTCAGCTTAACCTACTTGGCAAGCTCCAAGTCAGCCAGACTCTCAGAAAGAAGGTGGAAAGAGCCTAAGGAGGAGGGGCCTAAGGTTGTCCCCTGGCCTCTACATACACATGCACACATACGTATGTGTCTGCATATACATGTACCTTCACATACACAAACATGCATATAGATGATCAAAACAAAGACCCTGGACTTAGGAAAATGTGCCTGAAGTGGGGTAGGTATGCTACAGCAAAAGCTGTGCATGTGAGATAGCAGTGGCAGGGGTGCAGGGACCTTAAACTTCCTGCTACTGCAACCCTTTCACATGAAGAGTGCTGTCTGGGCCTACTCTCTCATTTAGGGCAGATGGACTCATGGCAGGATCCTCCACATCAGGCCTGCATGTGCTTAGAGACAACTCTCCTAGGCCACCTTGGAGTGGCTGACTTGCTCTGTGACACCATGAGCAAGGAAGGAGTACAGCTGGGCGTTCTCAGCCCTCCCCACTCTCCTGAGCCCAGGAGAGAAGCCAGAGGCACCATGGGCACAAGAGGAACATCACATGCCTTGGGTGATGGGTGCTATCTGATGCTACAGATAAAGAGTGGGAACCCCAGGTCTTGAAGCCACACCTTGTCCTCTCCAGGCCCTGTGACTATATTCCTGGTGCCTCCCTCCTCTACAAACACTAGGTGTCCTGTTGTATGTCTTTTTATCTGTGCAACTAGGGCTGCAAGAGTAGGTGAGGGGTTTCTTGGCCTGCTCAGTATCAGGACACCGCCCGGGGTTCTGACGTAAGTGTCAGTCTGACCACAATATCCTAAACTTGATCAGCACACGGCACCTGCTGTGCTGGTGGAACAGTAGAGAAAATGGCAATGAATCTGGCCCTTGGAAGCCTCCAGGGCCATCTGCCACAGATGACCTTGACTGGCCAGCCTAGGGTGGGCGATCACAGACTGACTAGAATAGCTGTCTGGGGTCTGGTTCCTGGGCAGGAATCCAGAGGGATAAGGAGAGGGCTTAGCCTGAGCCGCTATGTGGTAGCCGAGAACCTTCTTTGCTAAGTTAACCATCCCTCCAGCTCAAGGATTTGGGAAGTCACTCCAGAAATCCAGCTCTGCCCTGCCACAACTGGGGGCTTCCCCCTCCCTTGACAGACACATAGTAGACTCATGGGCAGATGAGGAGGCTTTTCCTTGCTAAGAAAGGGGGCATGAAGTCACAAATGCTGCCTGAGGCTTTAAGCTCCTATGTGCAGGCAGCCACGGCCCTACCTGCAGCTCCTTGTCCGAGTACTTCTGAGGGTTCTTGCTCCCTTGGCTCTTCTTGCGTAGCTTCTTCAGCTCAGCCTGACACTTGTCCAGGGCGTCACCTTTGCTCCTCTGTTCCGTCTGGTATTTCTTCAGTGCAGCCTGGGGATCCATGATATAACTATGGAGGTCCGTGAGCCTCACAAGAAGCTTGGTGTTCCCTCCTCAGTCCTCCCCACTCCCTAGCCACAGCAGATTCCAGCTGGAGAGTGAGGCAGGGGGTCACAGCTGCAGACCTCCTCCTTGTCTTCCTCTGGCAGATCCCCAGTCTCCAAGACCAAAATTAGACCTTAGAAGCAGCCTGTCCTCCTTCCCTGGCCCTGATAGCAGGTGCAAATCCATAATAAACTCATGTGGTGAATACTACAGTAGCCTTGGCTAGCGGGCAAGGACAGTGAGGCATGGACAAGGCACTCATGTGGATTCTACCATACAAGCCAAGTCATCAGCTATATGACAAGTGGCTGAGAGGCAGGGATGCTGCACATGGAAGACCAGATGCAATGGGCTCTTCTCTAGGCCACTAGGGTGGGAGTCCAGAGGGAAAATAAACTTTTAGGCCTAGGCGACAGCTGTCTAGGCAGAGGCAGAGCCAGGCCTGGCACTGGTGGCCCAGCAGGCATGGCACAGGGTGTACTTACACTCAGATACCTGGAGTCCAGTTCTACCTTCTGTTCCAGCTGTGTGAGCAGCTCATTGTGAAAAGACTTCAGCTAGACACAGGGAGGAAACAGACAGTTAGGTGCCTATGAGGCATGGTGCAGGAGATGGGAGCAGAGCCAGCCTGGACAAGGTACCATGGAAGGAGAACCCTCCAGGGTCATACAGGCCCCATGGTCAGGAGGCTCCTAAAGGTGAGGACTAGACAGAAGCCTTTCAAAGCCTTGACATCCCATTTCCACCAGCCTCCCTCTGCTGGATCATTCAAGCAAGGGTTGAAGGAACTGGACCTGAGTCTGGAGAAAAATTTGACTCTGCCACCCATCAGCAGCAAGAACTGGGACCTGGCTAGGGCTATCATCAGGTGACTCTTCCACGGAGCCGACTCTACTGACCTATCACAGGTCCCTGTGGCCAACTGAGCATGAGACCCTGGTTTCCTTTCTTTTTCCGGGAGTCTGAGACCCAGTTATCTTCCTGTAACTCCTGTGACCTGTATCCCTGTCTCTGAGTGTTGACCGCATGGTTATGGAAGTCCCAATGGACACACAGATAAAGCACATAGCCAGTCCTCTTCAGCTGACATCTGATCTCCCTGCTCACACATGTCTGCTCCTTGAACCCAAGGAGGAGGTCCCCGAGGCCACACTCACCATCTCTTCCAGCTGGTTCTGGATCTGCCGGTGGACTTCGGCCATCTGAAAGAGGACGTCCCCTGGAGGAAAGAAAGTGGGTTAGATATTTCCAATCACTGAGCCTACACCAGGACTAAACACTGGAGACCACAGAAGTTCTGTGACTCTAGAAAGAGGAGCTTCTGGGAAACAAAGCCAGGTGGGAGAGGAAGAAGAAACAGAAAAGTCTGAAATGATGAGGGTTAGAATCTGAATTAGAGTGCCTGGTATCCTTGTGTGCGGTGATATTTTATCTATTTCCCCAATATACTGTGTCTCCCAATAAAATAAAGCTTGCCTGGAGATCAGAGGAAGGTCAGCCACTATTAGTAAAAACAGAAGTCATGCAATATTAGCACACACCCTTAATCCTATCACTTGGCAGGCGTGATCTGTCTGGATCTCTGTGAGTTCAAGGCCACACTAGGGAACAGACTTAAGTGTGGTGACACATGCCTTTAATTCCAACACTAGTTAACCACAGAGGTCTGGAGGTCTGTATAGACAAATAGGAAGTGACAGATCTGTACAGGTAGAGGAAGTGATATAGCTGGGCTGAGAGAGCCAATGAGAGAACAGAACAGAAAGGCATATAAAGCCTGCTTAGAGAGGAAGTCGGCTCACTTTGGAAGCAGCAGCGTTGGTGAGGTGAGGTTAGCTGGTGGCTGTTCTTAATTCCTCTGATCTCTATCAGATTTTCACCCCTATTTCTGGCTCTGTGTTTTTATTTAATAAGACCGTTTAGAAATTCGTTTTCACTTGTGGGGAGCTCAGATGTCCACACCGAAGTACATGTTTAGGACAGAGACAGTGACAGAAGAACTTGTGTAGACAGGCTTTTACCTGGGTGCAGCACAAATGGGCACCTGCGCAGACCTCACACTCATTCAGACACCAATTAGCCAATGATGTACTGAGCCCTACACCAGGGCAGACACATCTCCCTGTGCAAGGCACAGGAAACCACCCTCTCTGACCCAAGGCCTCACTGCCAGTTTCAATGAGAAAATAAGTAAAAGGCTGAATGTCATTCTGGGCCCTGGGTCCTCTATCTGGCGCTAGCCCTGGGAGGACAAAGTGGTCTCAGAACCACTTGCCCTAGCAGAGTGTGCACTCTTTTTACCAGTGGCATGCCAGTGACTCAGGAGTCAGCAGAGCTGGTGGGCCCAGAACAGGAAGGTGGACTGCTGCTGTGGACCAGGTTAGCAGGAGGCCTAGGTTCAATGCCACAGAGCACTGGGCATGGCTATGGCTCCATAAGCATTTCCCCAGGACATCAACACTTCAGGGACATTGATGTGCCTTGGCCTACCTGTGAAGGATAGACTGAGACAACAGAGGTTATCAGCTCAGGGTCAACACCATCCAGGGCTTTTCTAGCTTGGACATCCTAGCTCATACCCGCTTGCGTGGCACACACTCCAGGCCGGACTAATGTCTGGGTTTGCCCAATGTTGGGCTGACTGAGCCCCAACAGTCTGCAGGGTCATCACTAAGCTGTCATATACCTACCTCCTGCTTTTGACAAGGATACAACAGAAAGAAAGTAGAAATGAGAAGCTTTGAGGACCAAGGGCCAGGCACACTTTCTTTTAAGCCCAACAANGATCNGATCAGATCCCAGCACCTATCTCCCGCTCCACACCTACGGATGAGGGCTTCAGGCCAGGCAAGTAGCCCTAAGGGTCTTGGTTAGGTGCCCTGTATACTTGATCATCACATATCTCATGTTGTCAACTGAGCATGAGCTCCTAACTCCCGTTCTTTCTCCAGGGGCCTAAGACTGGGGTCATGCTCACAGTCTCATGCTCAGTTGGCCACAGGGAACATATAGTGAGGTCAGGTACACAATGCCCCTAACCAAGACCAACAAGGCTGTCTGCCCTCTCTACAGGCTCATCTCACCTGTAGAGCAAACTCTCCCATTTCCTCATGTGTAGAGAAACTCATCAGTCTAACTCCACTTGCTTGATTGGCAACTATCTGATAATTCCTTTTGGGAGAGTCCAGGACACTGGCTAAGAGCTATGGACGTAAACAGAGAAGGATGGCCTATGTCTGGAGGCTAGAGCATATGCTTCAAAGCTGCACCCCTGAGTCCTTTCAGATGCAGGGCTTTTCTCTCCAGGAGTCCCTCTTCTGGAATTCACTATCACCAGCTGGAAACTGGAAGAAATCCTCTGACAACAGAGGCCATGGCTGGAGGGTATCTTCTTCTAGGTCATCAGCTTCCCCCTGGGAGTTCATCTGGGACCCGGGGAGGTCAGATTCTTGGGAACCCTCTTAGTCCCACGAGCTGCTGTTTTAATTCCAATGACCACAGGGACATTGAACATGGACTGAAGATCAGGAACTGTACAGATTTCCTATACCAGTTAGCACAGCTTGCAAGGCCACACCAGCTAACTGGCCCCAGTCAGTAAAAAAGGACTCTCCAAGTCAGCAGGGTGGTCAGCAGCCAGATCTACGACTTACCACACCAGACCCACCCTGCTTGCTTACTACCTTCCTGAAGGTCATCCTCTGTGGTCAAAGGGCAAACCCAACAGTTGCCTGGAGCTTTGTACAAACCACCTGAGTCACCTGGTAAAAACTTCAGCACAGGTACCTGCCCACCACCATGCCCTAAGTGTCTATGACCACAGGCCTGGATGCAGCCTAAATGGCAAGGGTACAATGACCACCCCAGAAACTGCATCCCTAGAGATGACAGGGTATATCTGTGTATGGCCAAGAGGAAGCTGTGGTCACAAAGTCAGTGACAACCTACACACAGAGGGACAGAGCAAGCAGCCTCAGGCTTTCCAGACCCCTTTAAAGAGTATGGAAGTCCTATTTCTAGCCCACTCTGGACCTGGACTCTGATGTGCCTGAAGGGACTGGGGACCACATGGAGACAGAATTTTATGTGAAGGAGCCTGGTCCCTTATCCCTGTTTGAGGAGAAGTACTGAGATAAACGGTGAGGCCAGGGGAGAGGTGCAAGGCCACAGGCACAGTCCCCATGGGGAAGAGGCCTTGCCACCAGCACACATGCACAGGCCTGCTGACTGTTCAGCGGGTCATCACAGTGTCCCACATNCTCAGAACAGGGCTCACGGGAAACCCAAAGCCACAGATCAGTGTGCAAGCAAGAAATACAAGTACACAAGTGGCAAGTCCCAGGGTCCTCTGTGCTTGTCTGCATCTGTAAGTGCCGTAGGATGGAAACCCATTGCCCCTGAGACAAGGAAGCACCCAGGGAAGCACTCTGGGCTTTGCTTGATCACGTTCCCATGACTCAGAGGGTCTTGGATCTACCTCCTGGTTCTCAAGGTTGCAGACACCTGGGAATGGGCTATAATTTCCACCTAAGTGGAAAGCGGGCGACCACAATGGGCATGAAGTCTGGCTTGGCGGGGAAGCCACCTGAGTCCTTGGCAGCACTGGCCCTACTCTCTCAGCTTTGGATTACACACACCCACCCTTCCTGAGGACAACGCCTGTGCAACCAACTC
The DNA here is from genome assembly GCA_001675575.1 of Neotoma lepida. Taxonomy (NCBI): domain Eukaryota; kingdom Metazoa; phylum Chordata; class Mammalia; order Rodentia; family Cricetidae; genus Neotoma; species Neotoma lepida. The sequence goes on from LZPO01007967.1 coordinate 547,942, forward strand.
CTCTAAAGGGCATGAGGTCTACAAGAGAAGGAATGGGGCAGTAGCAACCAAACTATGCGCTTAGCTAGAAATCTCCCTATAGGTTGCTGCTCTCTACTCTGGCCACAGGCTTTAGGCCCAGAATTACAACTTAATGTCAAGACCAAACAGAAAACTTTCCCCTACCCACAAAAGCAGCACATGCCAATTCAAGAACCTTGGGAAGTGGTGTAATCAAACAGCAGATCCTTAAAGGGGAACTAGTGATGCCCAAGGGTGTGTGAAGTTTCTCATAGGATTTTGTTCTGGTGATGGGTGTCAGACCCAACAGGGCAGCAGTTACCACTCCATCTGGGATGTGTCAACACTCAGACACAGAGCAGAGTGTCCTGATCCACTAGAACCCTCAGCTCAGAGCCCCAGCTGGGTAGCCTGTCCCAAGCCCCACATATAATGGGTTTGCATGCAGGGGCCCACCTAGGAAAAGGCACAGAAGAGGGTACACATGTGTGTGCATGAGTGTGTGTGTGCGTGCCTGAGTGTGTATGTGTGTGTGCATGAGTGTGTATGTGCGAGTGCTAGCTGCAAGCTGGTGCTGTGCAAAATCAGCCCACATGGTGAATTTTTAAACTGCATTTTACAAGCAGCTGCAGGAAGCCANGTGCAGTGGAGCTTGAGCGTGCACAGCCACCAGCACTTAACCCCTGCCGTACCATGAGCACAGCATGTAGAGAAGAAGCACATCTAGCCACCCTGAGCACCCCACTGCAGAGGTGGAGTCCCTGGCCAGGGGTACTGATTTCTGCCAGAAGCTACTAGAAGTTTTGTATATTGGCTCTTACATACTTCTAGCATCTGAAGGGCTGCAGGCCAGCAGGGACAGAGAAGCGGGCTGAACCCTCATTGTGGGCTCTATATCTCCCACACTCTCCCTTTTTTAGGAAGATCCTCTCAGGTGTGCTGTGCTATGAGGAGGAGGTTTTCTTTTTAAAAAAGATTTTTATTATTTTTAATTATGGGGGGGCGGGTATGTGTACATGAGTGCAGGTGCTCTCGGAGACCAGAAGAGGTCATCAGATCTCCTGAGGCTAGAGTTACAGGCAGCTGTGAGCTGCTGATATGGGTGCTCAGAACCAAATGAGTCCTCTGTAGCAGCAATATAGACTCTTGACCACTGAGCCACCTCTCCAAACACAGGAAGAGGCTTTCTATGCAGCCTCAGCCAGAGCAGAATCCACCCAACCCCCGGGGACCTAGAGCTCTGGGGACACAACACAGGTAGGCCCTAAACTTGAAAAACCGGATCAGATTGGGAAAGGAGGCCCAATGTGCTAGAGCAAACAGCGAATGAGGGAGGGTAAATCTTTACAGAGAGTTGCCACCTGATGAACCTCTCCAGGGAGTGGAGTATCAACAGGGGTGACTGGCAGCACCCAGATGCCTCGTCCCAGGGCCCTGGCGTGGGAGCTCACAGAGGGATGGAAGCCCCTGGCACACCAGGGCAGTGAGTCAGCCTTAGCACATCAAAGTAGGGAAGCAGCAACTTACGAGGGTGACAATGGGGTTAGGGACAGCTGGGGACAGGAGGGTTCTAGGACCCCAAACATTTGGGAACTTAGGAGGTAGACCCCCAAAANCACGTGTGGGTGCCAGAGACAATACATGCCATTTGGGATAAAAGTCGAGAAACATAGGCAGCCATAGCAGGAGACCACGCCCTCCTCAACTTCTACCAATGTACAGTGTGAGTCAAGTAGCTGAAAGGTCAGCCACCAATGAGTNACCCTGCATGTCACCCCAGTGTCTCAGTTTTAAAGATTTCTGGTACTATTAGTAACCTGGCTTCACGTTTGGAGGGTTAGTGTGCAATTTGGTCCATGTGGAAATGTCCCCCTTCTTAGGGGGAAAACACAGGGACTGGGGTACACTTCCAATGCCCACCTGTGNTACAGCAGAGGCCAGAAAACGCCTCCTTTTCCTTTCCTTTTGTTTGTCTCTGAGATAGGATTTCATGTATTTCAGGCTGGTCTCAGGTGCAAACTCACTACATAGCTTTAGAAAGCCTTGAACACCTGATCCTCCTGCCTCTGCCTCCCCAGTACTGGGATCACAGGTGTGCACCACCAAACCTAGCAGATTCCCTTTCCGTGGTCCATTAATACTCCATGGGTGGAAAGAACATGTATCTAGGCTGCTTGCCTGCTTGCTCTCACTGGCAAGTCCATTCTTTCNCTGACATTAGAGCCTACTGTTTTGGGATTCTGGCGTATACTGAAGACCAGCTGAGATACCCAGTTTTGTGGATAGCTTGGATTCTTGGGCCTTCCATTGGTAGACTGCCATTGTTTGACTAACTAGACCATGGCCTGTAAGCCATTCTAATAAATCTCCTTTCTCTGTCTTTACATAATCTATCTCTATATAGATTCATTCTATAAGATGTGTTCTTAAACTCCACTCCTGGTACCATTTTCTGTCTTATTTAGGGTTACTACTGATGTGATGAAACATCATGACCAAAAGCAACTGTGGGTTTATTTGGTTTAACATGTCTAACCCTGAGTTCATTATTAAAGGAATCCAGGACAGGAACTCAAAAGGGAGCTGATGCACAGGCCATGGAGGAGTGCTGCTTATTGACTTGCTCTTTCTGGCTTGCTCAGTCCGCTTTCTTATAGAACCCAGGACCGCGAGCCCAGAGATGGCACCACCCACAATAGATGAGGCCCTCCCTCATCTATCACTAATTAAGAAAACGCTCCATAGGTTTGCCTACAGCATAATCTTATAGAAGTATTTTCTCAATCGAGGTTCTCTCCTCTGAGATGACTATAGCTTGTGTCAAATTAACATAAAACTATCCAGCACAACTGTTTGTCAACAGTGCAGCTGTGACAGAAGGTCTGCAGGTTCAGGACAGCCCTAAGTGTTAGTCACACACTCAGTCTTCCTGCTGTACACTTAACACTGTGTGTGTTGTCTGAATGTGTACATAGATACAAAGATATCTATGCACCACATGTGTGCCTTGTGCCATAGAGAGACCAGAACTGGCTGTTGAATCTACTGAATTGGAGTTATAGATGGTTGTGAGTGGCCATGTGGGTGCTGGGAATCAGCCAGTGTTCTTTAACCTCTTCCTTATCTCTCCAATGCCTATGATATACATTCTTTTGTTGTTGTTTTGGCACAGGGTCTCCCTCTATAGATCTGGCTGTCCTGGAACTTGCTATGTAGACCTGGCTGGCCTTGAACTCACAGAGATCCACCTGCCTCTGCCTCCTGAGTGCTGAGATTGAAGGTTTGTGCCATCATGCCAGGCATGATNTACATTTTTGAGGCCCTCTTAGCTATATAGCCAGAAAGGGTACTTAGAACTTGGTGTATGGGTAGAGAGTATGACATCTCTGCCAGTACAAGGGCCATCTGGAAANCTGGAGAAAGCTTAGAAGACTCAGGGTCCCCCACAGAGATGGAGCCTCCTAGATGGGCAAGGGGCTTGAATCAGCCTGGATTCTTCCTAAGAACCCCGTCCTTGTCCCTGTCCTGGTTAGTCCTAGACTATTTCGAAGAAAAACAAGAACACAGTTCTCCCTGGAAGTTCAACCTCCTCCCAGTGGGTGAACTGGGATGGCCAAATGTTGGGATTCTGAGATTTAGAACTCAGTCTGTCTGCTTCTATTCCTAACTAATTCCACTGCTGCTGAAAAAGAATCAGGCTGATTTCAAAGTTATACAAACCTAGTGTGACACACCCATACTGCTTGGTACTTGGGGAGCTGAGGAAGGAGGAGCATTTGAGACCAGGAGTTCAAGACCAACGTGGACAGTATAACAAGACCCCATAGAAGAGGTAGCGATGCTTTGACAGCTACACATGGGAGTCTGAAGCTGGCTGGTAGCTGGGAAACTGAAGGACATGGTGAGACTCAAGAAGCAGTGCAGCCACCCCTGGGTGCCCGGTGAGTTCAGAACAGGAAGGGAAAGGGCTACAGGGCACAGGGGCTCTGTGGGAGCCCTCATACCTCAAGGAAGGCTTAAGGTGAGAGTTAGGGAGACAGTCTGCAGAGTCAATGCAGGGCACAGGGTCATGAACAAGCCCTCAGTCAGAGGAAGGGCACTGGACATGGAAGACAGATACTCCCATGTGGCAAGTGTCCCAGTAGTTGCACGTACTGCTGGGGCATGGCAAACATACATGAACAAGATGACAGAGTTACTGTTTTCAGAACCTCTGGAAAGATTAGAATTGAGGGAGTAGCTCATGCAGAGGCAGATCTCAGGCATCTCCATCCAAATTCAGGTGCTTAGCTGAGCAGTGGTGGCACACGCCTTTAATCCCAGCACTTGGGAGACAGAGATAGGTGGATCTCTGTGAGTTCAAGGCTAGTCTGGTCTACAGAGTGAGTTCCAGGACAGGTTCCAAAGCTACAGAGAAATCCTGTCTCGAAAAACAAAACACAAAAAAACACCCCCCCCCAAAAAAAACAAAATAAACAAACAAAAATTCAGGTGCTTAAAACCATCCTAATGACACGTGAGAGGGCTTGGGTGTATGTTCAGAGAATCCTGGGAAGACCACAGAGACTTGGAACAGAACAGAGGGGGATGGGACAGAAGTGCAGTACAGGAGATGGGGCGGGCATGGGTTCTGGAGATACCCGTGGCTGACAGTGGCAGAGGCCTCAGGCAGCAGCAGTGGGACCTGCCTTCCTGCTCCTCCTAGTTCTAAACTGAGCCTAGGTGCAGACCTTGCCTTCCATTTGAACTTGGCAAGCACCAGGAAGTCTCCTGAGACACTGAGTGCTGGCAGTAGGGACTCAACCACACCATTGGCTACAGCTGTGGGTGAATCCTGGGCAGGCTGGTTCTACAGCCACTCCCAGGAGCTCCCATAAACAGTGTTAGGTCAACATGGTGGGAAGTGGCCTGGAGATCACAAGGGGACTGCCATGGCTTTGCTGCTTCTTCTCTGTGACTGAGAGGAAGACAGGCGCAGTCTTCCCACCCCACCCTCTGGAGTCTAGGGGAAAGCTGCAAAGACGACAGTACAGTGGACACTGCTGGCTTCATCATCACAGTTCCAAGTGCTAACGCTGCCCATTTGTTCAGCTCTCCTCTTCAGGTATATTAAGCATGCGCACATCTTTTTTTCTGAGCCAGTTACTGACACTATGACTCTGCTTCTAGCTCAGCATTTCAGTTTGTGTCCTAGGAACAAGGACTTGTTGCCACACTGTGACACCTCTTCACTGAGAGTAAGGTTGCCACCAGTTCCGTTTAAATCCACAGAGCACAGAAATAGCCGTTTCCTAGCCCAGTGCCTCACCGAGGCTCCATTTACCTGCACTCCATGCTAAGCGAGCCTGTGGGGCTGTGAGGAACAGCACACCAGGGCCCTTACCTCTCATAATCGAGGTGTGTCCCCCTACATCGCACTTTTCATAACAACTGCACCTTAAAATACTCATCTTGGGCCAGTTAAACAGCTCATCAGGTAAAGGTGCTGCCATCAGGCCTGACAACCTGAGTTTGATCCTGGGGGCCATATGGAACAAGGAGACACACTCTGGCAATTTGTCCTCTGACAGCACCCTCACCACCACCACCATGTACACTCATGTGCACACAAAAATAAAATGTAATAAAATGTAATAAAAATTTAAAACATTCAGTCTTACTTTTTCTTTCAGAAACTACAGTACTCTTATAATGTGCAGAGGACAAGACACTGAGGGGAAGGGCGAGCCTGAGAGACTGTGAAGGAGGCAGGGAATAGCATGTAGACACGAGCCTGGGCTCAGTACACTGCAAGCAGCCACCTGCAGACATGTAGAGGCAAGGGAAGACCAGACTCCACCCAAGGACCCTCCAGGCCCCAGATGAGGGGCCCGTGATCCTACATGGAGAGAGGATGACATTTTCAAAAAGACCTGAGCTTAAAAGGAAACATTTGGTCAGTGAGATGGCACTGTGGGTAAAAGCACTTGTCACTAAGCCTAATGACTTGAGTTTAATCCCCAGGACCCATGTAGTGGAAGAAGAAAATTAACTCCTGTAGGTTGTCCTCTACCCTCCACACAAATGCTGTGGAACATGTGTGTGAATGCACACACACATAGTAAACACAGGTAAAAAGCAAACTTTGCTATCAACGCAGCCCAGACCAGTAAAGAAATCCACAGTAAAGCAATGGTTGGGATGCAGTGTGAATACTGACATCACTGGACTATTGGACCACAGGGCTGGGCACACTCTGTGGAAGACCAGGGCTCAGGCCAGAGACGCATCCCACTCTATGTACAGTATGAAAGTCCCGGACTCACTTGTTCCATGGGCCTGGGCCAAAAGCCAGGCAGGTCTGTCAGACACCTACATCTAGAAGGCAACTCAGGTTATCAGAGTTTCAACATGCCTTGCTCAAGAAACTGGAAGAAGTAGGGACATCAGCATCAGGAGAAGACACAGGGAGTCAGTTTTCACCCCAGGGCTTACAGGCAGTGTGAAAGGATGAACAAGACAGATGTGAGGAGACATGTAANATCACACACAAAGGAGTGGTCCATCAAGGGTCCTCCTGAGGCCACTGTCTGTGGTGATATTTTATCTGTGTTCCCCAATAAAATTTATCTGAGGATCGGAGGAAAAACGGGGCAGCCAGCCACTAGTAGTAAAACAATAGTCATGCAAGTTAGTACACGCCCTTAATCCGTTTGTTTCTCTGTGACTCCAAGGTCACATTGGGAACTAGCAGAAGGGGGTGGTGGCACATGCCTTTAGTCCCAGCATCAGCTATAGAGTTCTGAAGGTCTATGCAGACAAGACAGGAAGTGATGTAGCTTGGTGAGGATAGGAAATGAGTTAGCAGAATGGACAGGCATAAAAAGCCGGGTTAGACTGGAAGTCGCTCTCTTCTCTTCGCTTCGCTCCTTGGAAGTAGAGGCAGCATTGGTGAGGTGAGGCTAGTGGTGGCTTGCTCCTAATTCCTCTGATCTCTGTCAGATTTTCACCCCTATTTCTTGTTCTGTGTGTTTATTAATAAGACTGGTTAGAAGTTCGTCTTACAACTGTCTTCCAAGCAGACTACCTGCCCCAGCAGCAAAGTCTTTGGTCCATTGCCCATCTGCTGGCTAAAGCTGTCCCCATGAAGAAAATGGTGGTTTAAGTAATAGACCTCAATTACTACAGGGCCTATAGGGAAGAGCTGCAGGCCTTGACAGACAGCACACCTGGTTGCCAAAGTCACTAGGACTAGGTCTCCTGGTTCTTGGATGGGGCTGCTGAGGCAATTGCTCAGCTTGCTGAGCAAGGGCTGAAAGATACTTGCCTCTATTACCATAGGCACAGCACCCCCCTGTGGAGGGCTGGTCCTCAGACAGCCCCCCGCTTCAGAGCAGCCAGAGTGGGTGAAGCATGAGGAAAAAGAGTAAAGAGAAAAGAGCCCCCAGTGTCTCTAAACAGCAGGTCCCTTGGTGCCCCCCTGCCCTCTGACATGCTTCCACCAGGCACCAGGATGAGTGTTGTGGCAAACTTACAAGGATTTCAGCTAGACCCCAAGACACACTCATGCAGTCAAAGTTCAGTGCAGAGAGAGTCTGGGGAGAACTGCTCCTGTGTCCTGGATCTCAATGGGACCCCTGCACCAGGCACTCTACACCTCATGGAGGAGCCTCAATAGCTGGTAGGAATCAAGATCAAGGAGAGCTAAGTTTTCTTCATACCATCAGGGACTCTGCCCTGGACCCTCCCAAGTGCAAAGTGTGGGAGAATGGAGTGCCAATGCAGTCGAGTAGAACATGATGAATCAGTCAAACCCTTCAGGTTCAGGAAACTGGACCCAGCAGCCACAAGAGCCCATGTGAGCCCAACCTTATCCAGCACATGAAGACCATCCCAGAAGGAGAGACGTGACAAGCACAGTTTGACCTGGAAGCTGTAACACTGGCAAGTGTGCATCATGCTGGAAGAGGGACAGGCCTCCTCCAGACCCTCCTTGGCATGGAAGTGCCCGAAATGCTCCCTATATCCTTAGCAAAGTGTGGGGACCCACAGAGGCTCCCTAGGAAGACCTTACTCAAGGTCAGAGAATCTGAACTTGCTTTACCCGGCAGGGCTGCATAATGGCATTATTTGGCCACGGATGTGGTTACCAGGCGTTTTGAAGGGTCTACACTTGGCGGCTGCTCGTTGTGCTTTGATCTTAAAAGGGGGAGGTCTTTTGCCTTGCCCCTTGGCATTGTATAAAAAGCCCTTTGGAATCAACCTTGAGGTGACTGGGTATTGACCCAGGGCCCTCCCAAAGCTATCCTGTGTCTCTGTCTTTCTTATCAGCTCTTTCTATTTTTCTATCTATCATTTCCCCATTCCTCTCTCCTCCCCACAAGAACCCATCGGCAGGTCAGAGCTGGACTCCAGCAGACTCCCACAGGGTGGCTCACTTACAGTTTCAGAGGTTCAGTCCATTATCTGTCTCTTATACACATCTAGATGTGTATAAGAGACAGAGACCAGGCTGGCCTTGAACTCACAGAGATCCGCCTGCCTCTGCCTCCCGAGTGCTGGGATTAAAGGCGTGCGCCACTACTGCCCGGCCACAGCAAAGTCTTAAAGGATGGCAGACAGGAAACTAGCTCCTTGTAGCCAGCAGCCCAGGTGGAGCTTTGTAGGGTCTGGAGAGGAGGCATCTGTATCCTTCAGGTGATCCAAGCTGCCATAGCCCTCCTGGAGGTTAGCTCCAGTCCCCAGAACATGGTAGAGAGCCTGATAGCAGGACCCTTGTGCTATGGAGTGTCATCAATGGGTACTAAGGCACAACAGTGCTAGACTGCTAGGTACCCCTGTCATTCTGGGAAGATCCAGACCTGTCATCCTCTCTGCAGTGGCAGAGGGGCTCTATGCCAAGGGGTCAGCTGCTCAAACTTGGCTGTAAGCACACATCACCTTCCAGAGCCTTCTAAAGCAAATATCCATAATGCTCAATTATTCTGGTGGCTTCTAGAGCGGAAAGGCACCTCTGAGAGCTAATTAACATACGCCTGAACAAGGCCCGAATATAGAGCTCTCATTAGGTGAAGACAGACAGTTGAGGGGGCTGCCAGGGCACCGTGCTGTTAGAACCACTGGGAGGGAAGAGGGGCGGACAGGAGGTGAGACAGTCAAGGGGCCCCTTGGACAGTTACCAATCCTGCCTTCCCTCAGCTACTCTCCAGACACCAGCTCCTCAGAAGTACAGCTCTTCTCCCACCTATGGAAAGGCCAGAGTGGAATGCGGCCAGGGGGGTGACCAAGAGAAAATCGATGGCTGTGTTGCCATGGTGATGACAGCAGACAGCAGAGCTTACAGGCATGTTGTTCTGAAACAAAACAAGCCCAAAGAGCCACTCTGGATGTCTATGTTGTGTCAACAATNGGACCATGGATCCTAGGGATTTTGAGGAAAGTAGGGAGAGGCAGGGCCAAGCCCAGGCTTGCATCCAGTGTCCTCACTGTCCTGAGTCACTGGCCACTATTTCCATTTTGCCTGCTCAGATCCTTGGACCAGTGTCATCCAGGAGACTGCTCCCATCTGAGAATTTTCAGTGCACCCTGGTTGGTCATGGACCATGTGTCTTTGAGTCATGGTACACAAAGTAGCTATAGGCTCTGAAGTGGCTGCTACACGGGATTCACTGTGGCAGAGACAAAGATGGTGGGGCTTAATCTGATGTCCTCCTCTCATAGGTGAGTGGCCAGAGCCTTAGCATAGCTTCAACAGCATTAGGAACAGGCTCCCAGTACCCCTCCCTGCCCCTGTCCATTAGCGATCATCTCAGCAAGACCTTCTGGTCCTCAGTCCTGTCTGTCTTCTCTTGAACCTGATGTCTTCGAGGACCAGAGATGGAAGCTGCCACATTCCCACTCCCATTCATGGTGACCAAGCTCCTTTGGTAAGGCAAACTAGACACCAGGCCAGGAAGATGTCTGATACCCTCAGTATGAGAGGACAAGCCCCTGCCCACAGCTGAGAGTAGAGTTTATTGTATTCTTTCTGGGCAAATTTACTCCTTAGCACCAGCTGATCCAAGGGAACAAGTGTACCCCAAAGACCCTGGTTAGCAATGCTGCTTATCAACCCTGTGTGACACCACCTCTGAGTCCTGAGAAAGCACACACACACACCCCCACGCTGGAGAACAGAAATGTGCTCAATGGTATCCAGAAACACACTGGCCAGGCTTGGGATAGCATGAGCAAGTTCCTTCACAGGGCAGAAAGCCCAACAGGGACAGACACCCAGGCCACTCACACTTCCACACAAGTTCAGCAGGATTAAGGCCCCACAACTTTTGTGTCCTATGCAGAAAGAAGTGCTTCAGAGACGGAAGACACTGGGAACTTCTGCTGAACATTCCCCAAATCCATCCTGCTATGCTCCGGATCTGACAAAAGTTTCTGTGTGGAGACCAGCAGATGGACTGAGGGTGAAAGGCAAAGTTCAGACAAAGCCTTCCCATGGACCATGCCTCTCTGAAGAGGTGTCCAGTGTCCCTTTCATCTCTCAGCATTCATTGTCCTCTGACACTTAAGAGATGGAGCTGGCATTCCTGGATACTGTGTAGATGTGGGACTGTCTATGACATGCTCACTTCAGCTGGTTAGTCTATCTGGGACATGGCCAGTCCATTCTCCAGTGATGTGACTACTCTCAAGAGATCCTAGGTCAGTGATGAAATGCTTCTAATGTACAACATATAACAGAAGTCCAAAGAGTTATTAAAAGCCTTCAGTTACTAGAAAGTTTGGATCAGTTACTTTAAAATTTTTTTTAATTCATTATGTATTAATATATGTACACACACACACACACACACACACACACACACACTCGAGTGTTTTGTTTGCATGTGTACCACGGCCCCCAGATGGTTGGGAGCCACTATGTGGATGCCAGGAGCTGAACCCAGGTCCTCTGCAAGAACAGCAAGTGCTCTTAACTGCTGAACCATCTCTTCAGCCCCCTTCCTTTTAGTTGGTTTGTTTGTTTTTCAAGACAGGGTTTCTCTGTGTAGTCCTGGCTGTCCTGGAACTTGTTTTGTAGACCAGGCTGGCCTCGAACTCACAGAGATCCGTCTGCCTCTGTCTCCTGAGTGCTGGGGTTTAGGCGTGCACCACCACTGCCTGGCTTTTGTTTTTTTGACACAGATTCTCATGTAGCCCTAGGCTAGACTCAAACTCTTGATACTCATCCTGCTTCGGCTTCCCCAGTGCTGGGATCATAGGTGTGAGCCGCCAAACCGGGCTGTTTTTCCCTCTCCCCTTTTGGACCTTTTGTTTGATTGTTTTATTTTTGAGACTACTTTAAACTATGTCACAGNAACATGTGATTTCAGAGGTCCCTGGATTGAGGCCACCTCACTTCCCTCCTGTATACAGGCCAAAGATGCCCATGACCTAACCCCTGTGATAACTGCTCTTTAGGGGACAGGGCTACCCAAACCTCTCCCATCTCAGATCGGATTCTTGACCAGTCCAGCTACTGGCCCTGAAGAACCTTGCACTAAGTTTGCACCTAGAGTTACTAGAAGACCCTTGGACCTCTCTGTACCTGCCCATGATTCTGACTGCATCCAGTGGCCCATCTCTTCTCAGTGCAGAGGTCTCTTGGGAAGCTACTGTGGTCCATATGTAGGTGCCTGATGTGACCACACTCCTAACAACCAGTGCTCTGGGGAAGCCCAGGGAAGGACAGAGACCTGCCCACAGAGGCTGCTGGCCACGCCTGGAGCACCCTGTACCAACTGCTGACTGAAAAGTGAGCAGCTGGTGCTCTCCCTCATTAACCCTCCCTGGAGCTGGTGCTGTAACACAGGAACAGTGAATGTGGTAAACAGACTTTGACTTGAGGACACAAGGCTGATCACAGATCTGGGAGTCTCCTAGGGGCTCCCACAGCTGTCCCTGCTCCAGGGCAGCCCAGTCTTCATGATCTGGCTTTTACACTCGGTGGTGCCCCTGGGGGCCTTTGGGCTGCTGGAAGGGAAGGTGAACCCCACCTCTGGGCAACCCTGGGACCCAGGCAGAGCCAAGCATCTCAGAGCAGGAGCAGAGCCAGCAAAGGTGACCCACTGTCATCACAGGGCCCCAGGCTGGGGTCTAGGCCTACCCTACTCCAGCCAAGTGACAGTGCTGTTCTTTAACAACTGGAATGGAAACCACCAGTCAGAAGGAGACCCCTGTAGTCACCAGCTGTGTCACTGTTGTCCTAATTGATATTCCCACCACAGAGCAGACCCGCGCTGAAGAACATGGACACCTGCTGGGTTTTCTTTGGCTATCACACCGCCACGGCCCAGGATTCGGCAAATCGAATTCAGACTGCCATTAATCTCTCCAAAGCCTCAGTGAGGCCCCACAGAGCTCTCAGCAGGGTGGCCAGGGCTGCCACACAAAAGGCCTGGCCACCTGAGCCCANCCTGCTGGCAGCCCCGGAACCTCACTTGAGTCTAGGTGCCCGACAACTGCCCAGCAACCTCCACAGTATACTTGTAGGGTAAAGCATGGGACCCTGGCTAGAGTCTACCAGACCCCTGTGATCCTCATTTTTTACTGTGGAGATGAGAGGAAGAACAAGGGGAGCTTGGGTCTTTAGCTGGGAAGGGGAGCCCCACCCATTCCAGGCATTGCCAAGCCCTTCATTCCTTTATTGTCCCTAACCTGGACAGGCAGCTGGCCCAGACAGGACCTCAGAGTTAGGCTCCTCAGGGATGTACAATGGCTATAACTCCCTGTGAGTGGGTTTCATTAAGGCCTCCAAACAGTGCCTCTCAGGATTCAGCAGTCTCTAAAATGGAGCCTGTGCTGTTAGGGTCTGACAACTGGTAATACATNGAGTTGCTGTCACATGCCCGAAGGAGAGGCTGGGACTACAGCCTCTTCTCTGAAACAGAAGGCGGATGTCCTTGAACTCCCTGACCAAGTGTAGATGGGCTCTGCTGATCCACGAGGAGCATGACGCAGCTAGACCACCTCACAGCCTCACAAAAAGCACTGGAGCCCAAGTAGCTGGCATTTTCAAAACTACCTATACCAATAGGCACCACTGGAACAGCTGGAAGGCCTCTTGGGGTAAAGGTCTATAGCCCTCTACATTCCAGAGACCTGGATGCCCGGGCCACACAACTGATGCTCTAGCCTCAGGACAGTCTTAGACCACTTAAGAAGACTAACTTCAGGCAGGGCGACCGGGTCACACCTTGCTCAGAGACTCAATGACTGAAGCCAGGCCCACACTCTGAGGCAGGGTTATAGCTGCCTGTCTATGAGCATCCCTACTTGGAGTCTGTGACCAGCACAGAGCATCTGCTAGCTCCCCCTGGAGACTTGTGAAGTTTAGTAGACAGTGGGGCCCCAGCTGAGGCCTGGGGCTCCCAGCAAGCACACACAAGTNCCTGTGATCACAAACAAGTATGCTGCAGGCCCCGGCAGGTACAAAGTAGTCCTTTAAAGGAAAGTATATAAAAGAAGCCTCTGGAGACAGGCAAGGATTGAAAAGAACAGTCAGTTCTTTTCTCCTCAAGTCAAGTTCTGCTCAAGCCCTGAGCAGAGCCTTGTGCAAACATAAAACACATCCACGCTGAGGCCTTGGGACACAGATGCCTCAAACAGACCTCCTGGCCACATGAGGGACATGAGAATCCTTCTCAGTCAGGCTGTGCCTTGCTCATTGTAGTGGCTGCTTAACTCAGACATCACACCTTCCCAAGTCCACAAGACTGTAAAATGCCAAGGACAGGCCAAGGGCAGGTTACCAACCCTTGTTCCACATGGGTGAGTGGAGTACAGAACACCTGAGCACTTGCCCACCTGCTCAGGTGTGCACACCCTACCATGAACATCAGTATTCTGGTCTTCTCCCTGTGTCAGATTCAGCCCAGTTCTATGCAACCAGTCTTTTTGGGATGAGGAGCCGCAGATGGTTGTCCAGCAGCTTGGTGTATCATCCACTGGGGGAGTACATGACGGACAGTGCAGCTGCTGTGAGACAAACTCAACGGGTGCCTTCTACCTACACAAAGCACCAGAGCCACATCCATGGTGGGCACCCTAAGGCCCAGCAACAAAGCATGCAGCCTTTAGGCCCTGCTCTGTGTCCCCTATGCCAGCCCCACAAGCTGCCAGCTAGCAGAGTTATGGATCAGAGGGATAGATGCTGTCACATCTTAGCAAATCCCAGATTTCAGTCAAGGGCAGAGGAGTATGAGCCTCTGTAGGAGCTCAATGGATGCTGTCTCCAGCTCTGTCTCCAGCTCCACCTACCCAGCATCAGACCACCACCCAGGGCTCCTTGGCCATGGGAACGTTGCATATCCACAAATTCATGAACGGTTTGGAGCTCATACCTAGATGGATATTCTCATCATCCCAAGCTGCTGGTCAGTCCCAGTACCAAAAAATCCCAAGAAAGCAGAAGTGGCAACCAAGCACACAAAGATCAAAGTGACAGGGAAACACGGGGGCTCACCTGCCCATTACACCTGCTGCAAGTTGTTTCTGGCACCAGGGCATGCTCTGATAGAGAAAGAGGGAGGGGATCCAGAGATGGGAGGCAACCACAGACAAGCAAGTGGGTGACTACTAGCTAGGGCATCAGAAGAACTGTGTGAAGACATGGAGCTTAGAGCTGCCCTCCATCCCTGACTAAGCAGCCTGCTATATCAAAGCAAAGCTCTGACAGGCTGCAGACTTTCTCACTGCAGGGGAAAAATAACACTCCAAGTGGAGATGAGAGGATGGTCCCTGCATGAGTCTGCAGTCCCGGGGCCCTTCCCTGGCTGTGAGGCCAGAGTCTGTAGTACAGAAAGACCGAAGATCAAAGGCAGGCACTGACCAGGCCACTCACTTACTCCAAAGGAAAGAAAAGGAACAAAGAGGTGGCTCTAGGGATCATCTGAAGCAGGAGTGACTCCCTGGGCATTCACTGTCCAGCATCAGAGATAACTCTCTGCAGAGTCTGGGGTGTGTGTGTGTGTGTGTGTGTGTGTGTGTGTGTGTGTGTGTGTGTGTGTTGAGGGGAGGGGGCTGCTTGTCACCCTTGTGACTCATGAGAAGAAAGAATGAAGCACAGGGTTCCAAAGGGGAATAGGGTAGGTGGGAGGGACAGATGTCCATGGCATGTGAAATTCTGCACAAGCCTAACAAGGCTGTCTGCCCAGTGAGCAGAGTGGGAGCCATGGGCAACTTACCCTGACCATCACTCTATGTAGAAAAGCAAAGACAAGAAGCTCTGGGAGGAGCAAAAGGTGTAGGGGTTGGGCAGAAAAAGGAGGAAGGAAAGAATTAACCAGGTTAGGTCTCCTGTATGCTTGACAACCAACCCCATCCTGTGCAGCTGGGGCCTGGGCCAGAAAGGCCTGGAAGGAGGACCATAGTGAGAGGGTGGGCTTATAGGCTCCACTCTGCTGGATGTCACGATTTGATCACTTGCAGTGCATACCTATGGTCCCAGCTACTTCACAGGTCGAAGAGAGAGAATAGAGCTCTTGCACCCAGGAGTCCAAGACCAGGCTAGACTATACAGCATAACCTTGTTTCAAAAAAACAAAAGAGAAAACCCTGAAAAGAGTTAGGGACCAATAGAGGCTGGTCTGGATAGAGTGTTTTCACACTAGGACAGACCAGAGATCCCTTCACCCTGGAAGGGGCTACATTCCCTGAGGGCTCTCATACCTCTGAGACAATGGGGACCTTATATATCTAGATCAGTCTATCTTAGACGTGCTGACCAAGAGGTCAGAAATGAGCAAAGTTGTAGGTAGGAGGAGAAAACCAAATGGTATTAAAAATAGACTACAAGCCTGGCCATGGTAGTGCATGTCTTTAGTCTGAACACTTGGAAAGAAGAGGTAGGAGACTCTCTGTGAGTTTAAGGCCAGCCTAGTCTACAGAGTGAGTTCCAGGACAGCCAGGGATACACAGAGAAACCCTGTCTTGAAAAAACCAAAAAGACTACAAATAAGACTAATTTGTATAGAGAAAGTCATCTCCTGATAATGTGGTCTATCTTACCACACAGCACATGAATGCACTTGATAGGACAGCCTACAAATATGTAAGAGACACAGCTTGCTCAGAACAGCGAAATCCAGTGGGAATAACTCAATCATAACCAAGAGAAGACCAGAGAAACAGATGGTTAACTATGTGTTTATGGAATATTCTACAGCAGTGACAATAACACAGAGGGATCTAGGACAGAAGAATAGCAGGTGGTACACATCCATCTTCCTGTAGTTGACACTTGTGGCATAAGGATTATAAAGTCCTGCTTATCTAAAGCTCTGCTTCCCTCTTAGGCTCACCACCCTGTTCCAGATTATGAACATTTCTGCAGAAACACATCCCTTGCTCCTCTCTTCCACCCTGCTGAGTGGCCCCCTGGTCCTCTTCACCTAGGATGTCTGACCAGGCAGATCATATACCACCCCCACTACTGAGGCTGTCACCATTCTCAGTCCCACTCCTGCGTGCAGCCAGATAACTTAAGAGCACCCAGGATGATTTTAATAGCTTCCAAGGAGTGAAGACTAAGAACAGAATCAAATGAAAATGGCATTGAACTCAGCAGTGCCACTGGAAGCTATTAAAGTTGAGAGATGATGCTTCAAACACTAGCAAAGACCCTTCCCCACCTGGGATTCACCAGCCAAGCCAGCATGAGATAGGAAAGCATCAAAACCACTTCCCATTTCCCTGCATAGAACCTTAAAGGAGAAACAAGACTCCCCTGAGAGCAACACAGGAACAGAGAACAGGGGTTCCACCTGAGGAAGCCGGGTGACCAGAGGTTCCAAGAGGGAGGAAGAAAAACAGAACCTAGAGACTGGACAACACAAATGACTCCAAGGGCATTCAGTGGCTTGGCAACAAGTTAATTAGCATCAAATGAAAATGTAAGGGGCTGTAAAGTATTCCAGAGAAAAGAAAGTTGTTATAATAAAAATAGTGACCAGAATCATAATAAAAACCAATAAGCTGAGGCTGGAGAGATGGTTCCGCAGTTAAGAGCACTGGCTGCTCTTCCAGAGGACCTGGGGTTCAATTCCCAGCAACCATATGGCAGCTCACAACTGTCTGTACCTCCAGTTCCAGGGGGTCTGACACCCTCACACAGACACACATGCAGACAAAATACCAATGTACATAAAATAAAAATAAATAATTAAAAATTTAAAAAATTAATAAGTTACCAAACTAAAGTCAACAATTAAATTCAAAATTAAAATTGAACTGTTTTTCCTCCTAAAAATACCATTAGGCCAACTTGTTAGTGCATTCCTGTAATGCTAGCTCTCTAGAGGTGCAGGTAGGACAAGGCCATCTTCCATACATAGTAAAACAAATAGATTAAAAGATAAGATGCATGAGGCCATAGTATCAGAAAAAATAAATCACAAAATGAAAGGCCAGATCAGCAAGATAATTCAGCAAGTCCCATGTCACCAAGCTTGACAAACAGTTGGCTCCCAGGTTCACACTTGGTAGAAGAAATCAATTCCTAGAAGCAGTTCTTAGACTGCCACACTAGCCCACCCCTTCTCACCAAATAAATAAGTATAATGATCTTTAAAAATATTTATTTGTTTTCAAGACAGGGTTTATTCTGTGTAGTCTTGGCTGTCCTGACACTCGTTCTGTAGACCAGGCTGGTCTCAAACTCACAGAGATCCGCCTGCCTCTGCCTCACGAGTGCTGGGATTAAAGGTATGCACCGCCGCCACCTGGCTCAAGAGTAAATATTTTCAAAATAAACCTGTCACATGATCTAGAATATAGAGAACTTTTATAACCAGTATAAAGGCAAGAACCCAAATACTTGAATTTACATTTTACTAAAGACAAATAAATAGCAAATAAGCATGTGAAAAGATGTTGTACATCATAAATTAGAGAAATGTAAATTTGGAAATAACCCAAACTAGGAGCAACCCAAATAGCATTTGGTAGACAAGGGTATAATGAACTGTGCCAAACTCCAGACAGTATGGTGCTACCTAAGAGTGTGCAAGAGGGGCTAGACGAGGGAGCTCGCCACGCCCTGACATCAGCACTGCGTATATACCAGTCTTGTAATCACAGTGGTTGCCTAGAGATGGGGCGGGAGTTGGGGGGAGGCCTGACTATAGAAGGAATGGACAGATTCACCATCATGTACACAGGAAACTCTCCATGCAGTATGTTTCAATATGTGCAGCTGATGCTTCATTCCCCAATAAAGCAGTGAAATCAAGCAGTCCCAACGGATTGTGGGTCTCAGCTGGGAAGACGACATTTACTTCTACCATAAAACACTGTATTGATTTTAGCAAAGATTTTAATAGTTATGTTGGGTTGGGTTAGAAGATGGGATCAGAAAGCAAACTCCGTCCTAAGGACTCCTTAGCACAGTTAAAAAGGAAAGACAGCACGGGCCTGTCTGTTAGACACTTGGAAGCAAACAGCACATGGAGCGGAGCAGCTGACTGAGTGGGAGACGTGGGCAGGGAGGGGGTGGGTAACAGGGCTGACTTATTTTTAAAGCAAAGCTGTGCTGCTTTAATACAAATTCCAACCATTTGCTCTAGCAATTCCACTCTCAGGTATTTGCCCAAGAGAAATGAAATATAAGCCCACACCAATACTTCACACTCATGCTTAATGCAGCGTTATCCACAGCAACCAGGGCAGAAGCCACCTCACCAGCAGATGAGCAGGCCAGGTGTGGTGACACCTGCCTGTAATCTCAACACTACCAACACTTGGTAGGAGGAGGCAGAAAATTGAGGTTCATGCCAGCCATGACCAGAGTGAGACCCTGTCTTAAAAAGGTGCTGCTCAGAACAGAATGGTCCATCACACACTGGAATATTATCTGCAGTAGGGATGCTAGGTGCCACACTGTGACAGGCCTGTAGGCTCAGCTTGGCTGGTAAGGACAATGGGGTGGTGGAGGCCTTGCCTGCAGGGCCTCATTGGCAGTGGGTGGCCAGTTCTGGGTTTGATGGCTGTATGGAGGTCCCACAATTGAGCTCCTGAATCAAGGTCCAGGCTTGTAGGTCTGAGAAGTCACTCTTCTTCACAGTCTAGCTTTCTTAACTCCTCGGGGGACATTGTAGATTATATGAGCCCTACATGTCTATAGTAGAGCCCTATAGTCAAGAATCTGTGACACATGCCACCACAGATGAACCTCAAAAACACACTCTGGCAAAGAGTCAGACATGAGCTCACACACTGTACAATTCATTAGAGGAAATGTCCAGAACAGGCAAATCCAAAGGCAGACCACAGGTAGGTGGCTGCCCAGTGCTGCTGCTGCTGCTCTGGGGACAGGGAATGGCTGCTAATTACAGTTTTCCTTGGGAGTGATGGAAAAGTTGGAGCTAGATACAGAGAATGGGAACAAACTCACAATATACCAAGCGCAGTAGATTGTTCACTTTCAGGGGTGAAATGTATGGCATATGAATCACACCAATAAACCCGTTACTGAAAGAAAAAGATCTGAGCCAGGCTGATACCTGGCTGACCGCTCTGCAGTACACCGAGGAAGGATGCTATCCACAATCACCCCTAGAGACTGGAGAGCCCACACACAAGCAGAAGCTCCCTGGTTCAGATCAAAGCCCTGAGTCTCTTCCCCCTGCTACTCATCCCATCCCATAGTGCCATATGAACCCAAAGAACACCAGCAAAAAAAAATCTTGGAATTTCCCAGCAGTCACAGGTACACCCACTGTTTACCACAGGACATTCAGTGGCTGGCTTTTCTCTAAGCATACTCTCCTCTCCATGTGACCACAGAGAAAACACTTGGTGGTCTAGCACAGAATAAGAAAATTTCACCTAGACATGTAGGGCTCACATGACCTCCTACGGTGTCCCCCGAGGAGTTAAGAAAGCTAGACTGTGAAGAAGAGTGACTTCTCAGACCTACAAGCCTGGACCTTCATTCAGGAGTGCTATTGTGGGACCTCCATATGGCCACCAAACCCAGAACTGGCCACCCACTGCCAATGAGGCCCTGCAGGCAAGGCCTCCACCACCCCATTGTCCTTACCAGCCAAGCTGAGCCCACAGGCCTGACCACAGTGTGGCAACTGGCATCTCCACTACAGTGCCCTCTGCCCTCACTTCTCAGCCTTCCAGAGGCTCCCCGTTAGTGCTACATCTGCAGGAGGAAAAAGGTTCCCTCTAATTGTGCCATCAGCTGGCCCGAGTAATGCAGTCTTACTCTTCTCCCATTTCAACCACTATGGTAGGTCACACTCAGGTACAGCCTAGTCTTTGCCACCCAGGCAGGTCCCATGGTTGTGTTGGTCAACACAGCAGCCTCTCATGAACTCTGGAGGTCTAAGGACCTGGTGGGTCCCAGTGCTCTCAAACAAGGCAGTGGCATGGCTGAGTACAAAGCCTGGCAGGAGGTTGGGAAAGGTGCAAAAGGACAAGCAGGGCAAGAGCAGGCAGAGCTGTGTACACAGGGTCTCTGTCAGCAAGCTATGGCATGAAGGAGACAAGTCTTTGAGCTGGAATTAACATATGCATAAAGAAATCCAGTTCCCCCCAATCCACCAATATAACCCAGGCCACCCGTCGGTCCAGGGGAGCTACTGGTTCCAAACCTGATCCTCCTAGGATAACCTTCTGCTTCCTTCTGAGCACTTCTACCTGGTGTCCTAGCTAGCCAGACACAGGGACCACATTCTGGAATGGTGCCCATAGGGAGGCCTCCATGGACAAGGAGCCCAGATGCAGAAGCTTGTCCTCTGTGCCCATGACTGGAAGAAACCAAGTGGTTCTAGGCCACTTCAGTTTTCTCAGTGTCCAAGGCCAGCCTGAGAGCTGCAGATAAACAAAGGCCAGCACACCACAGCCTGCCTCACAGCCCAGCATCCCTGTGAGAGAGAGAGCCCTCAGCCACATCAGCACCTCTCCCCTAAAGCCCAGCTTGCAACATCACCTCACAGGAACGCAGGAAAACAAAAGCAGGCATAGGAATAAAGACTTCCTGGGAATTCCACCTCCTAGGGCTTCCTAAGTCTCCCATATTATAAGGTTTGTAGATGTGGGGTTGCACCCTGCAGGGAGTCCACCCTTTTCACTTGTCTTCCTGCCAGAAACAACTCAGTACGTTAGTGACCACTTCAGTCCCACTTTCCACATAGGCCCCCTATACCCGCCACTTAAGTGTTGGCCCCAGTGCCTTTAAATGTGGCTTTGCCTGTGTCTTTCTGTGCCCAGCCATGCTCTTCAGGGAAGACAGCCCACCAAGAGGAGCTCCAAGCAGTACCCTAAGGCTACATGGTACATGCCACTTTCAATGAAGAGTGCTCCTGGTTACCAGCACTGCCATTTTAAAACTACTTTTCTTATTTAGCAGATAAAANCTAGTTTTCAGTCTGGCACCAGCTCTCCAGACCTGCTTGGGTATATCCAATGATTCTAGGGACCTCCAGGCCCTCTTCCCAGCCAAAGGTCTTACCAAGTTCCTTGGAGCCCTGGCTCTCGCTGGCCAGCTCCCCCATCTTTACCAGAGCATCGAAATAGCCTTTGGCAGCGAAAGTGACACCTGAGGGGAGAGGAAAGAGTGGTTAATTCCTGCACAGAACCCAGAAAAGGTCTGCTGCCAACAGGGATGGCAGTGGCGCCCACCCCCTACCTAAGCCTGGACAAGCTGGAGGAATGCTCTAGCTTCATCATTGCTGTGGACGCCTGTTTCTTGTTGATGCTCTTATTCCACTGCCATCACGAGGGTTCCTTTCATTTGTAAGAACACAGTGTACTATGCAGGTCCAGAGCTGTTCAAGAGAAGCTGCAGAGCGTGGCGCCCTGTCATGTGCTGCTTGACGAGGGGGAGGAGCGCAGCTTTAAGTATACTATACCACACAAAGCGCCTCCAGACCGTGGGCAAGATCAAGGCAGAGCTGGAAGGCAGGAGGCCACTGATTTATCCAAAGATTCCAAGTTGAAAGACAGTCACTGTCCTCAGTCTCAGAACAGGCCCTAACCAGAGCAGGTGCCATTGCCCAAAGCAGGCTAAAGACATCATATCCACATTTTGTAGCCAGAGGGGGCTTCTGGGTGTCACAAGCCCTGGTGACCTGGGTGTGGAAAGCTCAGCACCTGCCTCTCCTCCCACCAGCCCAATGGCGGCTGCTGCTGACAGAACAAGCATCCCCAGCTACTAGATCTAGACGTCCTTTGTCGTGCCTGGCACACTCCTTCACCTGAGGAAGGCCCCACCCACCTATCCTTCACTGTTCAAAGCAGGGAGGACAGAAGAGGCTGCTAGGTCTGAAGAGCAGGGCCATGAGAAGCAGCCACCAGTAGCACCACTACAATTTCTAATTTGTTTCCTACAGAACTCTGTTAGAGGGTTGTAACTGGGCACTCTATCAAACTTTATATGGTTTTCAATTAAGTGCACACAATTTGTTCTGTGGTACAAGATCATGTCCGTGAGGGACTGAGGAGTTTCTCTTGCCTGGGAGGGTGGACCTCTTAAAACAAATGGAAGAAAAAACGAAGGAGCAGAAGTTGGGCACTTGGAGGCTGAGGGGCTGAGGTGGTGCGGGTAGCCTGTGAGACTGAGCCCAGCCTAGACAATCAGAGAAAACAGGAAGAGGAAATAACCATCCAGNTTGTCCATACAGTCTTGACAACTCCATGAGGAACACAAGGGGGAGCCGGAAGGGTCTGGAAGGAAATCCGTGCCTGAGCATCAAGGAGCAGGGGGTAACATCAAAGAGGAGGGACAGCTATGAGCCATTATATCCAGAGAAGGTGAGACCACACCTCAAGCGCAGGGCACCTGGACACAGAAATCTACCCATGGAGTAGAGCCGTGCCAGGGCACAAAGACTCCTCATGGCTAGGTCACCAAGCACCACACAGAATGGCTTTGGAAGGGGACATCACTGGTGTGGAATATGTCAGTTTCTCTCCTACTTGTCATGGCATAGAGCCATCCAAGCCTTCTGATGTCACCAGACACAGTCCACCTGAAAATCAGAGCAGGACAGAAGCAGCTGGATACATTCAAGGTCCTAGACAATTCTTTCGCTGGCATAACTGAAGCATCATGTGCTGTGTCTGGAGATAACAGGGCCACTCAGGACACAGGGCAGAAGCCTCACTGTTGGTCTCCATGTTCTACTTCCACTTCCAGAGGCTTCTTCCAGGGGTTACAACCAGACATAGAAAGTCAACTCCTCTTCCCACACAAAAGCAGCTGAGGGCAAGCAGGCATCAGAGTAGGGAGGCAAGGGCCGGGTATGGTGGTGGATGTAATCTCAACACTTGAGAGGTTGAGACAGAGTATGAGGCCAGCCTCACACAATCTGGAGGCCAGGCCTCAGGGCTTTGGGTCAGTGCTGAGTTCCTTCCAATAGACCAGGACCATTGGATGTTCTCCCACATCTCGCCTTGGTGTGGCCTTAGTGACTCTAGGAATATGCAGGAGACTGTTGCCATGGTCCTACTACAGGTCAGCCCTACTTGGAGCAACCACCAATAGAATAGATTAGGATACCCGGGAAAACTCATGTACAGGAGGCCACTTGGCAGGACTGTTCGTCTAAAGTGGGAAAGCCCTTGTTCCCACACTGGGTGGGGCAAGTAGGAGGGAACAATGGTAGCTTGACAGTTCCAAAGACAGTGTGACAGGATCAGGCCCATGCCACCAGAGATCAGTCAGGTGCTCTGTTTTCAAGCGACCACAGGCTACAGGGAGCCATAACAAGACCCTNCTAACCAAATATAGCTCTCTCTGCTGCCTTGAACTTGAAACCTGTAACTGAACAAGGGGCTCATCCCACATGTGGGGCCACAGCATGATGAAGCTGCAAAGGAGGAAGGATGTGGTGCACATTTTGGAATAACAATGGCCTCATGCTTTACTTACAGAGATGGTGGCTGCTTCAGCCCTGCCTTTACAGGTGAGGTCACAGGTACTGACCTCAGCCAGGGTCAGGACCCAGGAAGAGTAGCTCTCTTGATGCACGCTAGGACCAATGGTGGGTTTCAGTCCTTTCTCTCCATGAGCTGGGGGTGGAAGGTGTCTAAAGAATCTGTGAGCCAAGGGTCTAGCACAGCTGCCCCAGTTCCAAAGGAGCTGTAGGCATGTCTATTCACCAGAGTGAGGACACAAGCCCTAGACCCAGGGTCACTTAGTACCAGCCCCAATACTGTACTTTGCATAAAATTCTAAAGAACAGACAGCCACATCCTTGTCTCTAAGTAGCCTGCTTGTTACCATAGCTATGGAACAAAAGCAGCCTGCACGGAGTCCAGCCTGCATGGCAAGGGCGTATGGTCACAGTGAATGCAGGGTCACATTCAGAGCACATGGGTGGGCACATCGTTTACTCATCTCAACCAGATGTTTCTGGAACAAAAGGCCTAGTGGCTTCTACTCAGGCAGTAAGAGGCTGAAAGAAAGCTCATCTGTGAGCCAGAGGACAGGGGCCAGCGCTATACCTGCCAGTGCTTTCTCGTAGTTCTTCCCCATGGCGATGAAGTTGCGGAGGCTGGGGTTGAACTGCTCCATGATGGTCTGGAAAGGAACAGAGAAAGCATGTCACCTCACCACCATCCACTCACAGCTGGGAGGGCTCAGCCTGGATGGGATCCAGAAACACTGCCCACCTCCCCAAGTCAAAGCCCCAGCTCTGCCCATTGTGAACACTANATCCTGGGGCAGGCAGGGGCCTGCTGTAGAGAGCTGTCTGCAGAGCAACAAGGGGTCTTTGCAGGGCCACATGGCACAAGCAACACTCACAGGCATGGCTTCTGAGGCGCCAGTACTCAGCTGGCGGGGCTGAGTCAGCCGTGGGAGGCCACCCGTCGGCCACACACAAATGCTCAGCGACGCCCCCCACACCACCACCCTAACTCAACACACCAATTACCAACATCAGCTCTGATTAGAGCAGTGCACAGCCTGATTTACAAATACCATACTATGAATAATCCAACAGGCTCCGGATCTGTTTGCCCGACGGACCGCAGTCCCTGTGCCAATATCGGCAGTTCTTAGACTCAAGAAATTAGATTTTCACTGTGAAGGCCAAATAAATGTTTTAATTACATGGCATAAAAACAGGCGCACACAAACAGCAGCCAAATGAGAATCCTACCAGTAGAATACTCACAAACTGTCAACAGCCTACGCCAGCCAGGGAAGACCCCAGGAGGAACTTTGAAAGAAAACCTGACCAGACCACATCCTAAGCCAGTGGGGAGGGTGNCACGCTGAGAGCCTGACTCTTCTGAGGATAACAGGAAGAGAAGCCGCCTGGCTTTATACCAACTCAGTCCAACCTGTGGCCCTAGTGACCAGCATGACAAATGAGAAGGANGTTTAAGGACACCAGGGCCAGTGATCACAATTGGGCCTGGCTCCAGAAAACCCAGCACTGGACATATTCTGCATTGGCCTGCCCTGAGGTATGACTGGATACCCTCACCAAGAGGCATCAAGACCCTCCCTCATTCTTAGGGAAATGAGGACTCCAGTTCTAAGCTGCCACCACCCACCCTGTCACACATGGACCTGGCTTGCTGATCCCCTCACTCCAGGAGGGCTCCGAGCCCACAGGAATCTCAGATGGCAACACTTCTCAGGCAAATCTATAGGGCTGGTGGCACTGCCTTCCCAGTCACCTCTTCATGCTAGCCCACAGTCCATAGAACAACGAGCATTCAGCAACCAACTAACCCCCAGGTCCCACAACCAGCAACTGGGAAATGAAGGCAAAAGGCTCCAGTGGGGTTGGAAATAGGAGGGCAGAGCCCAGTGAAAGGCAGGGAGGACACACTGTCGTGACTAAAAGAGGGGGCAAGGCAGGCAGGCTAGAGCAGTGTCAACGCCCCAGGCCAAACCAAGCTGTGCTACAGGGGTTACCGGCGCCAACAGGAGAGGAAGTGAGTGTAGTAATGTCCCTGAGACAGGACAGGAAGCTGGGAGGATCTGAGCAGAGCCAAGCTGGATACACTAGAAAGGCCCTGGCTGCACAGATTTTAGTCAAGGGNCAAAGAGGAAGTAGAGAGGAGCCTCCCTGTTGTTCAACTCTCTGACAGGAGGAAGGAGGCTCCTGGCTGGGCTGGATTCCTGTGTTCTGTACACCNGGCAGTGACTGAGGACAGTTGGGACCTGACTGGGGAAACAAGAGAGACAGACATGGGGACAGGACATTGAGGTGGAACTGGATACATACTGGGTAGGGTGTANTCCAAAGAGCACCTGGGAACCAGACAGGGACATTAATTACATGAGCAAAACGCTGGAGATGCTGAGTCTAGGAGTAGACCCAAGAGCTTGGATCTAGGAACACCCTTGAGGATCCTGGGAGGAAGAGGAGGCTTAGTCCAGTCCTCTGAGCTTCTTTCACANCCTAAATGACAGGAAAATATGCCAGAAACCACCCAAGGCCAAGTAAGGCAGACCGCTGAGGCACCTGTCATGTCTCCCGTGACACGGAGGGCAGCTGTGAGGTTTCACTTCCTCAGTGCAGTTGAGCTCATACAGGAGGAATGCAATGTGGGCGGTGAAGTGCCAGCTAGGACACCTAGGCATGGCCACAGCTTCCACCTGCTCAAGAGTCAGCCAGGGACACATTGGTACTGCTGTCTTGGCCTGAGGCAGTGGCAGGGACATGAATGCCATTGGGCTGACACTCTGAGGGAGGCCTCTCCTGGCCATAGAGGGCCAGTGTCTTTCCAGGTCTGCATAGCAACACCTGCCCTGGCTGGAAAAGTGGACCTGCTCTGAGGCTCCTGGCCAATGTCACAAACTTTCTTTGGGTCACTTGACTTCCAGCTACCTTATAAGAAATCCAGCGGCTCACAAAGAGGGGAATCCATCCAGGGTGTGTGTGTGTATACAGGTGCACAGATATGTTTGTGTATGTCAGGGTCTCTCTAAGCTCAAGTCCACCTCATTATTCTAGGGTTCATGCAGAAGCCATTCTGACATGGTATGCCATGCCTGCCCCTGGTGGCAGTTCCTGCCCCACCTCATCCAGCCCTTGTCAGGGAAGAGTACAATCCCCACCTGCCTGTTATAGACTGGCTCCCATGAGAGAACAAGCACCTGCCTGGGACAGTGCCAGCAAGGTGCTAAGCGCAAGCACTCAAGGCTTGCTCGTTGGGGAAGAGATCATCTTCCTTATCAACACCAAGTAGCAGGAAAGAGAAAAGCAGAAGCTGCAAGTTTTGACCTTGTAAAAATAAACAAACTCAAGATTCAGAGGAAGAACCTCCCCATTCATGAAAGCCTGAAGCCAAGAATCCATGAAGAGGGCTGGGTAGTCCTGATAGGCAACTCAGGCCATCTCTTTCCTGCCAAGACAGAATCCTACTCAATGAACAAGCATCACACTTTCTTCAAAACCCATGCCAGTGACCTACCTGCCCCAAAATATGCTGTGACTGTGAGGTGGCTCTTTGGGTAGCTTTTCTGGACCAGGAACTATATTTAGAACCACAATTCTTTTACTTATTCACCTGTTCATTCAGTGCTTATTTTTATTTTTAAATTTATTTTATGTGCATTGGTGTGAAGGTGTCAGATCCGCTGGAACTGGAGTTACAGACAGTTGTAAGCTGCCATGTGGGNGCTGGGAATTGAACTCAGGACCCCTGGAAGAGCAGCCAATGCTCTTAACCGCTGAGGCATCTCTTCAGCCCCTCATTCAGTATTTATTAGAGACACCTTCCACATGCCACATAAGGCTCTGGAGTACCTGCAAACTCATGGGAGATTATCCTACAGAACAGGTCCCAAAAGGGCTTGGGGCTTCAGGAAGCCCACCAAAAGATTATCGGAGCTCTTCAGAGCTCAAGTCAAGTTTACAGTGGCCTTTCTGCCAGGACTTTCCCAAGCAGGGTGTCCTGCAGCCGCTCCAGCCTCNCCCCTGCCCTCTTTAAAGACAAGTCCTCACTATGTAGCCCTACCTGGCATGGAACTTTCTGTATAGTCCAGAGATCACCCTGCCTCTGTCTCTTGAGTGCTAGATTAAAGGTGTGTGCCACTACAGGCAGCTCAGGCCCAATTATGTGACTGCACCCCTTCAGCCAGGACTCAATAGAAAAGAAGGTANCTGCTTTGCAGCCCACGGCACTACCCAGGTGAGAGGGAGCCCCCAAAACACCCTGTAGCTCCAGTGCAGGTCAACCCAGCAAGGCCTGCTTAGCATGTAATGTACCTTGGGAATAAAATCAACTCCAGGTATTCAGTGAGCACAAAGGGCTGCCTGAAGGAGGTTGACTCTGAGCTCTGCCTCGCTTGGTTAGAGTCAAAGAAGGTAGGAATGTTTACATACCATTTTANATAAAAAGAAGCATGGGTTTCTAGAAGGAAGCAGGCCTTAGGGTGAGAAGGGGAGCGTGAAAGGGGACAGGAGTCTTGGGCACAGAAGCAGGGTAGCCCAAGCAAAGGTCACCTGCCTACACGCCTCACTTCTACACAGTGTGCTCCTGTCCAAGGCAGCAGGAAGTTGGCTGTGGCCAAACCACTCTCCATTCTGGGCAGGATAAAAAGAAACAGATATCCAGAGAGAGAGTGAATGAGAATATGAGAAAGAATGAATGAGAAAACTCCTGGCACACAGGCCTCAGNCCAGAGGAGCATGTGCTCTGGAGCATGTGGAATATAGGAACCCTGTGTCTTCCTGTGAAGCTGGAGAGAAGCCTGGACTGTTCCAGAACAGAGGGCTGGAGTCCTTGCTCCTCAGGGAGCAGTGGTAAGGTTCCCCCAGACC